>CM021104.1:120376932-120783771 GCA_007115665.2 Sequoiadendron giganteum | reverse complement strand
AAACCGTTGGAGCTAAGAGAGTATGATCCTGGATAGTTTAAACCTTCATGGTGGGACAATAATGCTTTTTGTGACTATCATCGAATGAAAGGACACAACCAAAAACAATGTCGCCAACTCAAGAATATTATACAAGACTTTGTTGAAAATGGAACCATAGAGGTCAATGGGCAGAAAAATACCAAAAATAGTGATCATAAGGTCTTCATAGACCCATTACATGACCACACAAAAGGAAAAGCTTCCAATTCATAAACCAAGAATTCTTCATCAGCCAATTACGCAAACACCAAGTATGATTATGGAAAATGAAAGACCATATATAACCTTCGAGCTGAAAATGAACATGTCGATACCATCATCATTAAGAAGCATCTCGAATGTGTTGTAAATATACGTAGAAAAAGGATAACTATTCCGAGATCTTCTTCTGAGCCACCTACACAATCTTCCAAGTCTAAGTACAATCTCTTTGATCAACTGAGCAAAACCCCCACACATATATCCATCTTGGAATTTTTGACTTTATCACCTGAGCATCGAGCCATTCTCGATAAATTCTTACAACACACAACTATCCCTACGGACTTAGATGTCAATCGTTTCAAAGAAATGGTGGGATATTTAACCAAATCCCATCACACCACATTTTCCCAACAAGATTACTCAACCGAAAAGACTGATCATAATGACCCATTACATCTTGAAGTTCTAGTCAATCATACCAAAGTTAGATGAGTCTTGGTAGACGGACGAGTAGGTTTGAACTTGTGTACCCTAAAATTGGTTAAGGCATTAGGATTCTCTGAAGAATGCGTAGACACCTCTAAAATTATAGTCATTAAGGTTTACGATGATGAGGAAATATTATTGAAGGGAGTTGTCACACTTCCTATCAGAATTGGCCCAGCAGTCATGAACACTAGCTTCCAAGTCTTAGATCTCATCCTTCTATATAACCTGTGGTTAGTTAGAACTTGGATACACACAATGAAATCTATACCTTCCACATATCACCAATGTCTTAAATTCCCACATAATGGCACCGAGATCACTATTGATGGTGATCCAGATCCTTTTCAATACTATACAAGCCTAAGGGAAATTCCACAATGACAGGTACTCGTTAATCAAGAAGCTCCATCATCATCCACTTTATTCCTATACGTTAATCCATCACATCTTACCAAGTCCATTTCATTCAAACCACCATCATCCAATCCTAAGGTCGAGATCCAAGTCAAGGGTTGTGGAGAGTATTACATGAAGGAATCCTATTGTGTCAGTTAGCTGATTCCACCTAAGGCATATGGCTTACCCTTGATAGAAAGAAGACAGTCAGTAGTCACATTTCATGTTTCCCCTACAATGACATTGACCAAATGGGGAGAATTAAGTGGAGAGGTTGTGGACCAAAGTGATATTACCTCTTGGTTGTACCAGGAAGAGAATGAATACCCCTCACCGTCTATTCAAATAGCTAAGAATCAATATGGAAAATGCTTTAAGATAATTCAAAGTGAAGGCTATGACAGACATAGTGGGTTAGGAATACATCAAAATGGAAGGACGAAACCAATCATTGTGTCACCATGACTAAAATACCTAGGGCTAGGGTTTCAACTACTTAGAATTAGTTTTCCTGGTACTTCATCACCATTTCAAGAGGAAGTGAGTGCTTATGCAGACATCAAGACATCTCACGAACCACTTCCCCTAGTTTACAATGAATCCCCTAACTCGAGCGACTGTGAATGGGATTCCCTTTCCTCTACCAATACAATGAACTTAGATAGTCTATTTGGAGAACTTGAGCTCATGATAAAATCCTTACCAAAGTCATCTAGTCCCCATCATAAGAAACACTTGTCCAAAGAAGAATGGCTTAACCACTATTATTGGGAAACCCTTGATCATGCATCTTGGGCACTTGACGAATCATCTTTTGAAAACCTATCCGTTGCAATAGTCCCACATTAGAGTTTACCATCTTGGGCACCTGACGAACCATCTTCTTTTTATTTTCTTTGACACAACACCTAAACAACATTGTATCAAAGAGGGGCAAATTGTAGATACCGAAAATTGGTCTAGGCCTACGAGTACCAGTTTCGACATAATTTTCTATTATCCATGGTCATGATTAAACAATGTTTATTATTTAATTACCTTTTCTAAATACATATTTCCTCTATTAATTAAATACCCTTTTTAATTAATTCATAATTACTTTTATTCAACTTGATTAATTAAATAAATCATATTTAATTAATTATGTCACTAACTAATTAATTCCTCCTTAATTAAATAATTTATTATTTAACTACCCCATTTTCTCATATTTCAACTATAATTAAATATTTATTATTTAATCATTCAAATTTAACCTTGTCAACTATAATTAAATATTTATTATTTAATCATTCAAATTTAACCTTGTCAACTATAATTAAATATTTATTATTTAATTATTCATTTAACCCTTTTCAACAGTCAATTAAATAAATTACATTATTTATTTAATTTAAATCTCTCATTTTTGAATGTTGAATTAAATTAAAATTTAATTCATTATTTATGTCACATTCTTCTGTCAATCAGTTGAATAATCATTTACTCACCTTCTGACTCAAGATCTATTTTAAATCCACCAGTTATTGTAGACATGCAAAAATAACATTATGCATTCCGCTTTAACTAACATCATGCATTCAGTTCTTCTGCTAATCAATTAAGACAATTTATTGATTTAATCCTAAGGTTCATCAAGCTTAATTAAATAAATCAAATTATTTAATTAAGTTCCTAAAGTTCTTCTTATTTGATTTAATAAATCAAACTGATTTAAAATCAAATATCAAATCCCTAAAATCCCCTAAGTTAATTAATCTAAATTAATTAACTTCTAATCATGATTAGCATTCTCTAGCTTTTGACTCAACTAGAGTCAAATCCAAACTCCTAACTAACCCACCCACTTGCACCAATAAATCATTTATTTGATTTATAATTCCTCTAATTACATTCAAAATGGCATCAAAATGGAATATTCTTCCATTTTGAATCTTCCCCCCAAAAGGGACTTGTCCCTTCCAACAAGGTTTTTAATGCTATTTGCACAAGTCAACATAGCATTTATTGCACCTTTCATCCCCCCAAAAAACATGTCAAGTCTTTCAAATTCAAATTTGAAAGTGGCACATTGGCCAAGACTTGCACATTCCTCACCCTCTCATAGCTTGACAAGTGTCATCTTGTCATTTGCTTATGAATGATCCCACATTCATCAAACTCTCTAAATCTCTCAACCTTGAATCTATAAATGCAAAGCATTTCAACACAAACAACAACACACAACTCATGCTCATTGTAAGGTTACTCTCTTCATAAGAGAACTAATCTTATTCATCACCACACCATTTTCTTAGCAATTACATCTTGAGGCAAGGTTGCTCTCTTCATTTGAGAGTCAATCTTGCTCTTCACCATTATTTTGATAGTTTTGCTTATCATGGATTGGGAAAGGGCAACTTCCTACAACACTAAGTTGCACCAATCTACTATGGGATAGGGATGATTCATGTTTTATGCATTGTTCTTATTAGTTGCATTGTTTAACATGATTCTATATTTCATAGGGATGTTTAAGTTTGCTAATTTAAACTGACTTTTGTGCTAACAACATAAAATGGTTTAGGTTAACCAAATTTGCAGATTTTCATGTCTCACATTTGGTGCTAGAAGGAGGGCTTGAATGCGATTTTAAAAATGCTTTATTTAGTTTTCATCATTTTCATCATTTTTATTGTATGTCGATAACCTGCAAATCCATGTTCTATATTAATCAATCACTTCTTTTGTCTCTTTATTGAGCTGGGTGCGTTTAATAACATGATTTCATCACTTTATTTATCGGTGAAAATATGGCTATGTTTGGCTTACTTTTCAGGTTGAGGAATTTACTTTTTTACACATGCCTGTTGCGTTAACTTGAAAGTTTTTAAGAACATAAAAGGTTGTGAAATTCTGCATTACACCTGCCTGTTTTGTGAAATGCATACAAAATGTTTCTTTCTCCTGTCATTTTCAGATAGCTGTAAATAAAAATGGCGCAGTACAATTCTTATCTTGAGTAGAAAGAAACATTGGATCGTTTGTGTGATGTGTGTATCAAATTTTGTGGGTGGGGAGATACGTTTCTGCATATCTTGCATCTATTGCGTGCCATGGGATAACATTTCTTTCAGGAATTCTGTCAAAAATTTTGTGTGCTATCTCTCTAAGGCATTCTGTTGATAGTTCATGTGCCTTGCCTTTGTCTCTTCATTTTGCATACGTTCCTATGCTAGAATAATCACTTAGAAACTAGGTATTCACACCCTTTGGAAGACATGTTTAAAGGTTCTAGTCTTCTAAATGAGTCTATTTCATCCAATACCTATGCTAATCTCTTTTAGGCATTTTGTTAGACAGTTGATTTGTCTGTTCTATGCATACACTTCTACTTTGTTAACATTGCTATGGGTCAGTTTCTCTCATAGACAACAAGGATTCCTGATTTATTACCTCTTCTATAACACCGCCTGTGACATACTTTCATATTTAACATAGAATCGTGCCTGATATCCTAGCTTGAGAGTGACGTCCATGATTGGAATCAAACCGAGTTCTTGATTGATAGCTGGCTTCAAGAGCCTCACGCCATTGAAAAGCTCATTTATTATGGTTGATTTCTTCTCATTATTTTCTTCTTGACAGTTCTGTATCTGTATGACAGGAGAAAGATATCATGTGAAATCTATGGCGTGTTCTCATTACTCTGGAGTCGCAATATGAAAAAAAAGAAAAGAAAAAGAAAATAAGAATGAAAGGACTCGAAGCCCAACCCTGATAGATGCCATGGAGGATGGTAACAAAGATTTGAGTTTTTAGCTTTACGCCTGCCATCACCATTTTTCTTGCGCTGGGGATTCCTAGAGACCTTGATACCCTCTTTACCATTTATTTCTCTGTGACTGCGCTCATAGTTTCTTCATTTCCCTGTGACTATGCTCATAGTTCTTTCCCTGTGACTGCGTTTGATCTGTTGGGAGTTTGTTGCACGTTTTTCTGTGGGAGTAAGGCATGCGTGAAGGAGAGGATAGCTAGCTTGTGACTGCGCTCATAGCTCTTAATGTATATGGCCGCGGATGAAGGAGAGGATAGCTAGCTTTAAGTTTGGCAAAGGTTTTGTACGCGTCCAGCACTAATGGCAGTAACAGCAGCAGTTAGTGCATTCACCACACCACTGCCACTTACCTTATCTCGAGCCCCTCAGCATTAATAGATCACGATGCAATAGCTTAGATCATAGCAGCGTAATATCATCCTTGGGCCCAGTGACAGAATCAAAATATCAACATATCTTCCTTTCCTTCTGTCAAAATCTCGATTCTAAGTGATTGATGGGGCATGTCAGCCTTGAGTATGCAGAGTCTGTCCCATTTTCTATTAATTACCAAGTGTGGTCGGTGGCCCTTCATTATATTACTTTGAAATTGATAAAAGTTGACTTGATCCAAAGCTGCAGTCCAGTCGAATACAAGATAGGTCACAAGTAGATAAAAATATTGATGTGAGACAACTTGATTGCATCCATATTAACTTGTTGTCTGTCAACCTCTAGTACAGTGCAATCAAATTTTTAGTCTACCATTTGTTGTCTTTCTTAAAACATCGATGTTGTTGTTCATGATTAATTGGCATTGATGTGCTGTGGGAATGTTGAATATCGATAGGGCTGTCTTGTCTTTGAAATTATAACTTGGCTGTTAGAGTTATGAGATTTGAATAGGAGTCAACTATGCATAGAGATAATTGGAGTATTGACAATACATGCTTATTTTAGAAAGGGACACCGATTGTCAAGACAAGCGAATCATAAAGTAGGTTTTGTGAATGACTATGTTTACGAGTTGAAGGTGGATTTAGAGGGGTTTATATTTTATATTGATTTTGTAGTGAATATCAAGCATAAATATTTAATTTTGAAAACCTAGAAGGATGAGTGTAAATTTTGCTTTTATACTACATTTTTTTTCATAGACTCCTTGAAATAAACCTAATAGGTGATTTGTTTTGTAATGTTTGCAGGTTGACATCAAGAAACAACAATGATTTTCTCTGACATGAGAATCAAACAACAAAGCAGATTTTAGTTAGAAAATCGGATGTTGAAACTTGAAATTCATCAAGCATTTTTTAATGCTTAGAGCGTCCAATTTCTACTCTTGTTTTCTGTTTCAAACCAAACGCACATTTCAATTTGGGTTTAAAATTAATCACTTGACTTGATTTCTTCAATTGGGATAAAATTGAACCTTAGAAACACTTACTAAATTTCAATTTGGGCTTAAAAGTGAACAAGGCAATCACATTTCAATTGGTGCTTAAAACGAACACATCATTGGTTTGAGGTTTAAAACGAACATGTGCATTCAATGCTTTGTAATCTTCTTCACAAAGTAATATCATCGAAAAGACGTATGCGCTTCTCTCGCGCCTCACGGCGATCTTGAGAATCAAAAGTCTTTTTCTGATATTAAGTTGTCAAAAAGATTGCCTCCACACTTCAATTTGGGCATTTTAAAATTGAACAAATCATGTGAGTGTGAGCACGATATATTGCGGAGGTTCTCCCCTTTGTTTTTCAACGAAGGTTGTGTGAATGACGGGATATGTTAGCTCGCTATTGTTTAACTTAGAGGGCCTGCCTTGTGGGAAAAAGTAATCACCCAAGGGAACGACCCAACCGGGAACACGCTAAAGCCAAGCGACTTCCACCCGGGATATAAGTGTGGATATTGGAACAAAGGCCAATATCACGAGGATTATTCCGACGAGATGGACAGCAATGGACTCTCGCCGACGTTGGATAATCCCCCACGAACGGAATGCCCGAATTAGAACCCCTTGTTTAGAAATTGGCCAAAACCTTATCTATCTTGTTGGTGCAAAGAGGTCATGTCCTTTGAAGCCGCCCCACGTAACATGCGGTCTTGTTGTGGAAATGGAAAGTATGCCATGGGAGATTCATGGGTACTAATGCTTGGCTGACCCGAATAAGTGAGTGCCGTGGAGGGGAGCCAGTGTGGTCAAGCATTTAGCCATTCGCACAAGATATGCGCAGCTGGATTTATCCAAGTGGGAACCCAACAAGATATTGCCTCATCGTCCTAGGGTTGTAAAAAGTGCTTGGAATCAAAAACACTTTGCTTGGATTCAAAAATTTGGAAAACAAACATACACAAGAGCCTCAAATTTCAAACACCTTGGAAGAAACAAATATCCTTTGACGAACTTGCCCACTCTTGCTTTCCCTAGGGATCACATTCCTAGAGGTTTCTAAGTGTGCAAATTCTACCATCATTTGTTTCCAATAAGGATAAACATAAGGAACTTTTGCCCTATTTTCCTCGATTTCCGCATAAAGGACCTTGTGGAATGAGAAAGAGAATGGGACACTAGACATATAGTTTGAAAACCTAAGCAAGCAAGTCTCTTGGATAAAAAGAACCTCATTTAACCAAGATAAGAGACAAATTTGATTACACATGTGTTTTCTAACATGATCAAAATCCCAAAAATCAAAGTTCAAGAAGCTTAGTCTTAAATCTCATAAGGAGCGTCTTGAGAGACTTTTCGAGTTCAGAGTATAGCGTGTCCTTCAACACCGAGATCTTGTAAGCAGAAGTGTTATTCTAGGTCAAGTCTAGGATCAAATTCAATCACTTTCATTCATCTCTCAACCATCAAAATCAATCAAAAATCACCTCACCAACAACTCTTGGAAACTTTGTAAACATCTTTTATGCTAAACTTTTAGGCGAAATTAAATCACTTTGTTTGACTTAACACAACTAGTCAAACCATCATCCTATACACGAGTTCTCTCTTGGATAATACAACTTCCTAGGGTTTACGAGTTCATCTTGTTTGGCTTAACACACTTAGCCAAATTATCAAATCATCACCTGTTTGACTTGACACACTTAGTCAAACTACCATCTTGTAGGAGTTCACTCTTGGATAACACAACTTCCTAGAGTTTTACAATTACATTCATCACATTTTGGTTGACTTAACACACCTAGTCAAACCATCAATCCAATCACGAATCAATCAAAAAGTCCTAAAAGTTTAGCATTTCCTTCAAAGTTTCTTTAAGAGTTCCATTCATCCATATCACTCATCTTTCATTTATCTCATCCTCATTATCGCTTTGATCCTTCATTTATCCTAGTTCTTTGCTTCTTTAACCTAAGGTTTAGACTGATCTAAAGGATTAGAGGTTCATCTCTTACATTCTTGAAAATTGATCTTCATTTTATGGTTCAAACTCGATCTCAACACAAGAGGGACATGGAATATAAATTTGATCCATCCATCATGAGCAATTCAAGTCAACCAAATTATCCAAGCCTTGCAATACCATTTGATTTTCAAAGCTTGTACAATGCATACATGGGAGCATTATCTCATACAAACATCAATGGTACAACAAATATGAGCATACCTGATCCAAAATTTGGAACACCTTTCCCAATGATAGATTTAAATCCAAGTCCAAATCTGCAAATCTATCAACCAAATGCTCAATGCATGAGTTTTTCAAACAACATTATCCCACAAAATCCATACATACCAAGTGCAACTTTACCAAACATGACCATTTCAAATCCACACTTGGTAAACTTTGGGGTCGACATGTTTACAAATCCCCCTAATGTTGTTCAAAATCCTAGCAATATGTTGACGACTCTAGGTATTGATTCAAGTCAAGGTAACACCATGCAAAATCAAAGCTACCTAAATCCAAGCAATATGATTCCCAACCACAACAATATTCAATTTCAATCTATCATGCCAAATCAAAACATCATACCAAATCATCCCATTTTTCCATCGATATCACAACAACAAATGGAAACCATCCAAGCAACCCCAACAATCAAAACCATTCCCATTCCACCACCACCGCCACCACCGCCAAAGCACAGCACGACCAATTCATTCTCCATCATGTTGCAAGCTGCACAAGAAGCTTCCCGCAAAAAGGCACTCCAAGCCCAACAAGCTACACAGCTAGTTGCTCAGCAAGCACAAGCGGCTCAAGTAGCCCAAGAAGCACAAGCGCAAGCAGAATTCTACGCACTATTGCAATCAATCCAAGAAGAAGTAGCACAACAAAGAGCCCAACAAAAAGCATTGTTGGCACAAAAACAACATGACGAACAACAAGCGTTGTTGGCTCAGCAGCAAACGCAGGCCTTACTCGCCCAACAGAACTTGCAACAGATTCCCACCGCAATTGTTGAAAACAATGATCAAGATCTATCCATCAATGAACACATTGAAGATGTTCCCATCTCATTCAATGATCAAATCATCACACACCAAGAGGCACTTTTCAATCACGATCAAAACTCACTGACAATACCCAACAATGATCAAATCCAAGAAACATTAACATCATTTGATCCTATGTTGGAGAACATTGACAATCCCTCCACCAAAATTGTTGAAAACAATGATCAAAATCAATCCATCAATGAGCACATTGAAGATATGTCTACCCCATCCATTAATCAAATCATCATTCATCAAGAGCCACTTTTTAGTGATCTATTTCAAGATGTGTTACAATTATTTAATCCCATTAACATAATCTACAATCCATCGACCAATGATAATATTGAAAATGTCTCTACATCACCTTACGAGTTAGAGGACATATCTCAAGAATGTATTCCAAAGCATGATCAAAATCTTCTGTCAAGGTCTAGCAATGTTCCTTCCCATGACATATTGACATCCTTTGACCTCATGGTTATGGATATTGAAGGAATCCCTAGCTCAACATTTGATCCAAATCCACACAAATCTCAAGAGAATATGGAGCCACTTCCCATTCCTAATAACAATGTCCAAGAACCCCTTGTAGACAATCCATCCTTTGAAATTGACCTATGTCAAGAACTTGATCAAAAGCATGGCGAAAGCAATCCCAGAATTAGTCAAAATCAAAAATTTGTATCTCCGAGATACTACAATGATCTAATGGGCACTCTTTTATCTATACAAGATGCTGCAAATGATGACCACATCCACATAGGACATACTCCTCCATCTACCAATGAGATGCTTTCTTTGGATGGACACGCAGATGATCTTCATTCAAAACAAGAGTCTCATACTCTGGAAATCATTACTGGGAAACAAGAGTCTCCTACTCTTAACATTGGTACACATGATCAAGATATAGAGAAATCCAGAGACATGTCAAAAATGGGTCATGAAGAAGGCTCCTACAAAATTTGTGAATCAGAAACATCCTATGAAATGAGTCATGAGGAAGAATTTTGTGTAGACAGCAAAGCATCAACACTTCTTGAAAAAGCACTACGATCTGATATGTCACAAGATCAAGTTGAAGATATCAATCTGGCATTCATCCCACATGTGGAGGATCCTATCACTTATAAAGTTGGATCACTCACCTTTTTAAAGGCTAGCTATCTCATCAATAAAGAAGTTGACACATTTGAAGGTTCACCACAGAGCAGAAAAGAAGAAACACCTTGTTTCCAAGGGAAATCATATCCTTTTGCAAATAAAATGTTTCAACAAATGAATTATCAAGGCAGAGGATTAGGCCTACAGGAACAGGGTATCCTAGAACCAGTGCAGATTTTTGGCAATCCTAAGCATCAAGGCCTTGGTTACTCAACAATCAAGGGATCTCAACATACTGGTAATATCATCACCATACTGGGGGCAACTTCGTCTCGAGCAAACATCAACATAGGGAGCACGGAGAATCCTTATGATGAAATTGATGCCAATACTACAACCTGCCATGTCACGAATCTTCATCCACCTATCACCCCATCCACAAATTGGGACCAACGTCAAAAGAAAGATTTGAATCAAAGGACGAAGCATGAAGGACAAATCAAATACAAGTGGATACCAAAGATTACAAAGAAATATTATCCCTATCAAACTCCAGCAGTCAAAGAAAGTATGGGGCAAAATAAAAATGGGGCAAGTATCCATCAAAGATTTCCACAAAGGAAAAAGCAGGCTTCTCAAGCAACGTACAAAGTGTATCAAGTAGTTGGTCCCAATTCCATGCACACTTCCATATCCACCCATTATTGCTCATCTTCCCAAGTTTGGAGAGTCAAAGGTTCCAAACCATCGACCAATCCATCTATTACTCCTAAACACACTCCATCCACGCCTCCACGCATGATATCCAATTCTCACATTGACCATGCATTGGCGGCGACCTTTCATCATAAGGATTCAGAAGGCACCCTATCACGATGGGCGCACAAAGACAGAGTTAACTCTAGTATCAGTAAAGCAGAACAAATTTCTCAAAAGTTGCATTCAAGTGCACATATCTTGGCAAGACAACTTCTACAAGCAGGATATCGATGGAACATTATGACAGAAGCATCAACATCAACACCACCAGGTGGTTCAGCATCAGCTTAAAATCTCTCAGAAAATACAAAAAAAAATCAGAAAAATGTCCTGAAAAAATGGTCACTTTGATGAAAACCTGGCAAACAGGCATCTTGGCGACAACAAAAAAATCCAAATAATACAAAAAATCCAAAAAAATCAGAAAAAGTATTGAAAACAGTCAAGAAAAAAAAATCGTCCTCTAGTGAAAACCATTTTGGTGGCGCTTTGGACAAGTACCATGATGAAAACCTGGCAAACAGGCATCATGTGTAGAATCGAGCATCTACGTGCACCAGTTCAGGAGAAAGCATCTTACCAAATCCATAATAAAGCTAGCATTCCATCCATATCATTCGTTCATCCATGAACCATTTATCCAATACATTTTTATCCATCTGCATCCAAGGTCCAAGTTACCTTGATCTTGATAAAATTTTGGAGCACACTTTACGCTTGCTTATGGTAAACACCTTGATAGGGGTCATTTTCATTGATCCCATCCTACCCAACACTATCTGAGCCTTGAAGCATTATCCGAATGAGCATTCCTCTATTCGAACACCTTATCTTATCGCAAGATAATCCATATCCATTCATATCCAAGAATCTACCCATGGTCGTTCAAACATTGCTAGACACTGGGGGCAGATATTTGCATCTTGCTTCGAGAATAAATCTTGATGTATATCATCCAACTTATGAAGTGATCCGAACATTGGAAAACATAAAATCAAATTGGTCAAGGCATTTGTGAACATGAATCCAAGTTACTAGCCCATGGCATATTTTGACAAGAAGACATTCCTTATCATGCTCTATCTTTCGTTGAACATCAATCCAAACAATCATATCAGTCGCATCTAATGTGTACTCTACTGTCACATCAAAATCATCAAAACAATTTTGTTCTAACTCAAACTTCATCGATCTTGATCAATCGAATCCAATCAATCATCACCTTGTTTGACTTAACACACTTAGTCAAACTATCATCTTGTGCACGAGTTTACTCTAGGATAACACAACTTCCTTGGGTTTACAAGTTCATTATCATCACTCTGTTTGGCTTAACACACTTAGCCAAATTATCAAATCCATAATCACCTTGTTTGGCTTAACACACCTAGCCAAATTATCCTTTTTGTACGAGTTTACTCTGGGATAACACAACTTCCTGGAACTTACGAGTGCATTATCACTTTTGTTTGACTTAACACACTTAGTCAAACTATCAATCCATCAGTCCGATTGATCAACATTAAGCTTGGTTTTCAACAAAATCCCAAAGCAAAGCACTGATATCATATCATGTCCATATCCGAATCGTCAAAATCATGCGAAAATTCCAAAAGCATTCAGAAAACTCATTCAAAAAACCAAAAACATCCAAAATCATCAAAAAACCAAAAACATGTCAAAATATCAAAAAATCTTCAAAATTCATCATTTAGTCTTATCAGTCTTTCACCTTGTCGAACTACGTCGTCTCTGAGCTTGAACGTAGGCAAGGTTGATCTTTGATCATCCCCCGAGACAGTTTGCGTCCGTCGCATTGGCATCCGTTTGCCCATCTAGTTAGGCGTCTGTCGCATTGGCATTCATTTGCTTATCTTTTCTTTTATAATCAGGTCCGTCCTTATGCGTCCGTCGCATTGGCAATCCGTTTGCCCATTCATTTATGCGTCCGTCGCATTGGCAATCCGTTTGCCCATACAGTTATGCGTCCGTCGCATTGGCAATCCGTTTGCCCATTCATTTATGCGTCCGTCGCATTGGCAATCCGTTTGCCCATTCATTTATGCGTCCGTCGCATTGGCATCCATTTGCCCATCTATCTCATCCGCAGTCAAGTCAATTGACACAAAATACCAAAAACATTGGAAAATCTTGAAAATACCAAAAACATTGGAAAATCTTGAAAATACCAAAAACATTGGAAAATCTTAAAAATACCAAAAACATTTGTAAAACATCTCAAAATTTCAAAAAAACAGCCTCAAAACATTTGAAAAAACCAAAATGGTGCATCCATTTCATCTCGCTTTCACTCATGATTGTCATCATTCATAATAAATCATCGTCGCCTTCACCCTTTGGTGAGTTAGTCAGAAGCAAGTTTAGTAGGTTCTAAAGTGAACGCCTAATCGTCAAAGTCTCGAAGGTCTAAGTCAGTAAGTTAGCAAGTTGGTTAACTCAGAGTATCAATAGCTTATCACACAATCAGTCTCACCAAAACCCTGATCACTACATGTCCTAGGATGAAGCTTTCCTGCGATGGACATAAGCATCAGGTACCCCACATTAGTTTAGCCTGGCTAGCGATACGAAGAACATCAGCTTGTTTGTTTACTTTATTTTAGTCTTTTAGACTTATCTTATTTTGCGCTCATTCCAAGGACCTCTCGATGATGCCTAAACAAAACAGGTTTAGAGAGAAAGGAATGGGGCAATGATCATTATCTTTTTATCTGCTGTGCTTGTTGGATGTTCTTGTAAAATAACTTGGCGAATACTTGCTTTGTTGGGTCCGTCCTAGCAGGGTTTCCGTATGTCGAGTGTGAACAAGAGCACTCCTATCTGATTGTCGAGTCAGAGTCCATCACACTAGGCGCAACGCCATCCTGGTTCTTAATACCTTGATGCATCGCCCCTATGTGTGTTATCAAACATAAAGAAAGTTACGCTCTTTATCTCCCATTCCTGGATAAGCAATACATCATCATCTTTCATCATCATCTCTAATAAAGTTGGCTTGTTGAACTTCTGCATCTTCTTGGATTCAAGGGTTGATCCCTCTCATTCTTCTATCCTATCTCATTCTTCTATCCACTTTCATGCTAACAATGCATCCATCTTGCATCCATCCTGCATCCATCCCGCATCTTGCATAATCATGTCATACCATCATATCAGGACAACGTCATACCATCTCATCCATCTCACATGCATCGCATAATCATTTAACATGCTTAAAATAATATAGATTTGTTATTCTAAGCATCTTCCGAACATCTCATTTACATCATCATTACCATCCATACATCCATTTTGAACCTCTTTGTCGCGAGATCCACCTCAAATTGTATCTTTTCGCTTGATCTCTCGAGGGGGCAATGTACTAACGTACTTATTTTCCACTGGGGCATCCGAAAAAACCAAAGAATTTTTTTAATTTCGATGCCGACAACATCATTCTTTGAACCAATGCAACGAGTACATTGCTTCAAAGAGGGGCAAAATGTAGACATGCAAAATTGACATCATACATCTCGCTCTAACATCGTGCATCGAATTCTCCTATTAATCAATTAAAACAATTTATTGATTAATTTCCTAAGGTTCATTAAATAAATTAATTTATTTAATCAAATCCTTAAAGTTCTTCTCATTTGATTTAATAAATCAAACTGATTTAATCAAATGTCAAAATCCCTAAAATCTCCTAAGTTAATTAATCTAAATTAATTAACTTCTAATCATGATTATCATTCTCCAGCTTTTGACTCAACTAGAGTCAAAATCCAAACTCCTAACTAACCCACCCACTTGCACCAATAAATCATTTATTTGATTTATTTCTTCCAATTACATTCAAAAAGGGCATCAAAATGGAATATTCTTCCAATTTGAATCTTCCCCCCAAAAGGGACTTGTCCCTTCCAACAAGGTTTTAAATGCTATTTGCACAAGTCAACATAGCATTTATTACACCTTTCATCCCCCCAAAACATGTCAAGTCATTCAAATTCAAATTTGAAAGTGGCACATTGGCCAAGACTTGCACATTCCTCACCCTCTCATAGCTTGACAAGTGTCATCTTGTCATTGGCTTGTGAATTATCCCACATTCATCTAAAATCACTCAATCTCCTACTCTTAAATCTATAAAATGCAAAGCATTTCAACACAAATGGGACAACACACAACACACAACACATTTCTCACTTGCAAGGTTATTCTCTTCATGAGAGAACTAATCTTGCTCATCACAACACCATTTACTTAGCAACTACATCTTGAGGCAAGGTTGCTCTCTTCATTTGAGAGTCAATCTTGCTCTTCACCATCTATCATTTGGCATCTTGCTTATCATGGATTGGGAAAGGGCAGCTTCCTACAACACTAAGTTGCACCAATCCACCATAGGATAGATATACTTCATATCTTCTTTACATGTTAGGATTTGTTTTGTCATTTGCTAATATTTTGAAGAATGTAGTATTATTTTATGAAGACATTGGATTTGTGTTTGGTTATACTAATCATGCTAACAAGATGTATATGATTTAGTTTTTAACCAAATTTGCAGATTTTGATGTCTACAGAATCAACACCACAACATCTTCATTCACAGATAAATCATACTATAGTGATATAACAGTTTCAAAATAACAACTATTCCAATGATAGATCAGTCACAACAAAAATTTCAAAATAAGAAAAAATTATTCATACATCATAACTCAAATATTACAAATACATAAACTCCACCATAGCTTTCTATATCAGAGGATCAAAAAATAGCAAATCTAGATAATAAAGTTTTGTGCTCTAATGAGAAAATCGAAGTTCGCCCAAAAGATCCAGAACCATCAGCTAAACCCCTATTTAAAGTATCACCAATAGTTTCAAGTAACGGTTTCTTGAAATTAACCATACCAAATAAAAATAAGTCTTAAACATAGAAAAGAGCCAAATAAACTAAAGTATCATGAAATATTTAAAATTAAACTGCTTCCAATTCTCCTACTTAAGTCTTTTCGCCTTCGATAGACACGACCACTTCTTTCTACAGGGCTTCCTCCTGTGCTTTCATCTTGGAGTTATAATATTTGTACCTGGAAGCAATTGTAAGTATCTCTTTACTCCCAAGGCTCATGGTGATTTTTAATCCGTATCTCATTCTAGATAAAGCCGCTTCAGATTCATCCACAGTTTGAGATCTCCTATTTGCCTCAATTTTGAAAGAATTAAAATAAACCTGTAATCTCCCAAGCATTGAAAAGGACTCTTTAGTTGAAGCAATGGGGTTTGCAATCTCTTTGCTAAACACTTCTTTAAAATTCAGGCACACTTCCCTAGTATCCAACATGTTCTCATCAAACTCATCCATAATATCAACTCTCAGATCATGACAATTGCCTTTAATTTCAACTAACAGATCCAAAAATTTCTCGAGGACTTCAGAGATTTCATTTACCAGTCTATCATACACATCCAATTTCCAATCAAGTGAATCAGACCAAGAACAGTCTAATTCCTTAGGGTCATTTACAATCTGTTCGTTGACCAACTTCATTCAATCCATGGCAATCAACTCTTTTATCTCATGGGAGAGAACATAGAGACTGGTTTGATCCTTTTGAATTTGTCTTAATTATGTTATTAATTCCTTCCTCCTCTCTACAGCTTGAGCATAAAAAAGCATAGAATTGCTTATGAAAAGAGAAATTTCTTGAGATATTTCATCAATCCACTCACCGAAAACTCTAGAATAACCAAGGTTTCACTTGATTGACTGCATAGTAGATGCATCTATATCCACTCCTTGAGAGCTTGAAGCTTCATTGGATATGGTAGAAGGAATCAAAGAGGAGGTGAAGTTATTCAAATCAAGGACTTGTGACTACAAATTCACTTTCTCCTTCCTTTCTTCTTTTACATGCTAAATTAAAGCATTGAAAAAATAATTGGCATGATATACATCACCCTCCAATGTTTGAGGTCCCATGTCCACGTGTAATCATAATTTTCTTCAGTTGTCTCATCATCATTCAAGTCCCTGATTGGGTCTGTAGTTTCTAGTACTTGATTACCAAAGGCTGGGTCTGTCAACACCGTTGACATTTTCTGAACTTTATTTAGTCTTGAGGAGGACTGAAATAAATTTTCAACTATGTCAAATCCAACCGTTGATGTAGGGGTGTACTTCCTTTTCTTCTCCACAACCTTTTTCAACCACACGGGGGAAGCTTCTACCAATGCAACATGCTTGTAGCCATGTATAATTCCTTTTGTTTCAGGAGGGAGAATGGATGCATTCTCTCTCGAGGAAGAAGGTACTTCTAAAAAAGGAGGGAATTTATTATCCTCAACAATATGTTTGAAAATGGCATCAAAATCTTCCGCAGAAGACTTCACTTGGTTGACCTTTCTTTTAGAAACTGGAGTAGACACATTATCTTGCTCACATACTGATTTCAACTTGGTTGTCTCCTCTAGACTGTGAATTAGTATTAGAAAACCTGATAACCAATTTTTCTGATGATGTAGTTACCGTAACAGTTGGAGCAGACTTATGTTCATTCCTTTGAGAAGATCTTGGCTCTTGTGTAGAGCCTACAACCCGCCTCCATTTTCCTCTCAACCAATCTTGGGTTTTGTTTAACACCGGAGTGGCTCGTACATTCATGTTAAAGGCTTCATTCTTACTCCATTCTATTTTAGAATGAGATCTATCTGGTAGAGCATCACATTCAGGATCAATAATTACTGAATCATCAATGACATCTTCAGGAACTTGGATTGAAATAACATACAACTGAATCTGTTGGGGAGTCAACCTCATGTAATCTCTTTTCAAAACCTCATCTTCATCTACACAATCTTCAAAAAAATCCTCAATAGAAGGTTGGTGTTGATACGAAGTTTCTCCATATAAGTTTTGCTTCACATAACCCTTGCTATCAAAACCCGCCCTCATGAACAAATATTGGAGATTGTATTCTTTAAGGACTTTCTCAACACTCTTTGCTACTTGATTGTTCTTGCATGTAAAAGAGGGAGTAACCAACGGGAAGGGATAACCTCATTTTCTCATGTTCATATATTTTACATTGATCAGGGCCATTTGTCTACAGACTTCTAAAAACACTAGCAAATCCTTCAGATACCAAGGCAGTTTCAACGGAGCCTTCTCATACCCTCCAATTCTCAAATACGAAAAATCCTTCAAACTGAATGTAGAAAATCCCAAATTGGGTTATCAAGGACATGGAATCAGAAGAGAAACACATTGTAGGGTTTCCATCTAGCTTCCTCACAACCTCCATTAAAAAGGAATCATTAACCAAACAGTACTCTCCCATCCCAACTTGTTTAGTGAATTGCGGGTAACAGTTGTACATAGGCACGCTAGGAACTAGAGGTGCCATAGGTTTTAACCTAGGCCAAAAATATCTTTGACTGGCTACAACATATGTCAAATAGGAACACATATGAAAGGTTGTCGTTTGCTGAAAATTGACTAGTTGCTCATTTAAATGGAAAAAAATTACTCTAGCCTAGTCTATGAACATATTTTTATCACAAATAACCAAAATGAATTGACACATCCAATCTTCAAAAGGCTCAAAATGTACATTCCCAACCAGATGATGCAACTGAGCAATAGCATATGCAATTTCTTCTTTAAAATGGGTTATTTTGAGCTTGGCTGGTAATTGAGACTTACCTCTCTTTTCAGACTTCAACCAACCCTTGGCAATGAAATTCTTGCACCAATCTTCCTTAGTCTTGAAGAATTCATTGGCTGCAACAACTGACATTTCTCTTATAGGTGCCTTCTTAGGAATTCCCAATGCATGAGAAACCGCTTCTGGAGAGATTCTAGCAATAATGGTTTTGTCTGTATCTTTTACTTCTCCCGTTCCTGGAATATATCTCCTCGCATAGGCACTAAACAAGTCCACACTTAATATGGCTTCAGGGAATCCTCCAGCTTGAGCTAACTTGATTTCTAATAACTTCACGTCGACTACGGATTTTCTATCACTTTCCAATTGAGCCCAAAATTCATCCAACCTGAAAGATCCCAAGTCTGTATCTCTCACTCCTAGCCAATAGTTTCCAATTTCAGACTGCATGAGCCAACAGTGAACAAAAGAGAACCTACTCGACTTGAAAAAAATTACAGAGAGAAAATGCACAAATGAGAACCAGAAAGAATAGATGTTCACCACCCTTCCATGCCAGAATGATACGATGCACTTTTGGTACTGAATAAATACAATGCCTTAATTTAATTCTTGGTAAAGCAACCTTCGAAGTTGGCGTGCTTCACAAAAAAAAAACTTGATAAGACATCTCCAGGCTGCTTTGTACACCTCAATAAATATGTAGGTGATGCATTGAAGTGTGCAAATGAACAACACATTGCCTTCTTGCGGACAAATGAAACTTTACAGCTCAAAGTTGGGAGTTACGAAGTTTGTGAAACCTTTGACTTAACGACAATAGAAAGGACTAACATACTGGACGCCAACAAAAAGGAACAAGTGAAATTGTTGGCCAGTTAGACAAAACAAGAACCTGACGACCTGGACTTAAGAACATTGGACACCAAATGAATGAGTTTTGAAACTTGAGTAACCCATGACAAGAAGTTATAAAATACAAGGAACCCACGACAAAGGTGAAGATAGAGACCAAAACTTAAGACTTAGGAAAAATATGAGAAAACAAAGACCACGAAAGCAAAGATTAAATATTATATGATAGGAAAAAAAAACCATACGTAACATTGGCTCTGAAAGGGGACTAGGACTGATAGGATGTAGAGAAACCAGAACCATGGCATACAACCTTATTCATTGGGCGACAGACACACCAAAAACGAACAAACAAACAAATAAAAACTATGGTACAAGGAAGGACCCAAAAAGAACAATCATTCCAAAAGTTTTAAATCTTTCCCATTATGGGGAAGAGGCAGGACAATACCATTAGGATATGCTAAACAAAATGGATGATCTCCAACAAGTTGTTTGATAACAAAAAGACCCTTCCAGAGAGAATCAAAAATTTTATGTGCTCCTTTTGCTTCGCTTCTCCTATCCCACAGTAGAACCGAATCACCAACTGCAAAATTCCTTTGTCTGGCCTTTTTATCAAAAACTTTCTTCACCATCTGCTGATGTCTGGTGATCTTATCTACCACAACTTCTCTTTCTTCCTCCAATTTATTTAGGTACATAACCTTCTTTTCTAAAGCAGTAGAAATTTTTTCATCTTCAATAGCTTTTTGCAAATTGAGGGCAGAAATCTCCAAAGGTGTAGGTAAAGTACTATCGACACCATACACTAACTGGAAAGGGGACATACCAATAGCTCTCTTGCAGGTAACCCTATCAGCCCAAAGAGCATCATATAACTTCTTATGCCAACCCCTTTGATTCTCATCAACTAACTTCTTGATAATAGAGATGAGATTCTTATTGCTTGACTCTGCTTGCCCATTGCCTTGTGGATAATAGTCAGATGAATGAGCCAAACTAATAACATATTCATAGTAAAAAAGAGTAATTTCAATAGAGGAAAAAGAACTAGCGTTATCGACAACAATTTTCTTAGGCACTCCAAATCTTACCAAAATGTTCTCCTTTAAGAAGTTAAAAATGACCTCAGTGGTGGTATACTTCACAAGAATGACCTCCACCCATTTAGTAAAATAATCAGTAGTGGTCAATATGTGTGTATGTCTCATACTTGAGTTTGGGTTGATTGGCCCAATAAAATCTAAACCCCACTGTTGGAAAGGTTCATCAATTACCATATGTTTCAAAGGAAAAGCAACTAGCTGCGATCTACCAGTAAATTTAAAACACTTTTCACATTTAGACACCCATTCATATGCATCCTTGAACATACCTGGCCAATAGAATCTATGATGTAGGATTTTAAAGGCTGTCACTGAAGCTGAAAAATGCCCCCCACATGCTTCGTTGTGAAAAACTTCAAGTAGCCTTTTTTGTTGCTCCTTGTCAGCACATCTTAGGAAGGTTCCATCCACACCTTTTTTGTACAAATTCCCCTCCCAAAGAACATACTTATTTTCTTTTAGCTTTAATTTCCTCTTTTCTTTGGATGACAAGTGTGATGGACAATCACCATAGGTCAAGAAATATGGAACGTCAGAAAACCAATCGTCTGTTGTGCTAGTGAATAATACCAAGGGTAACTCTTCTTCTTCTACTATTTGACTTTCAACAATCATCTTAGCTAGTCCTTTTCCTCTTACTAGATTGGTGGGTTTGATATCTAAATCATATTATTGAATTTGAGCTATCCAAGATCCTCTCTTATTACAACTAATATCCTATTGAGTAAGAATACTTTGACTATAGTTTTGAGAACCAAAATAGTAGTATGAGAATGGAGAATGTAAAACCTGAAATTCGTGACCGCTTTAACAACAACATACGCTTGTTTCTTAAGTGTCGAATATTTGAGTTCATATTTCTTCAAAGGGGTACTCATGAAAGATATAGGAACTTCAAAACCCTGCTCATTTCTTTGCAGTAATATAGCTGATAAAGTGTGCTCAAAGGCATAATTGTATATAATAAAATCTTTATTAAACTCAGGATGAGCCAAAGTTGGGGCATTCGCAATAGCAGTCTTAATATCTATAAAATCTTGTTTCCCCTCATTACTCCACTTAAAAATGGGACAGTCTTTCATCATGTCTGAAATGGGTTTTGTCAACTCAGCAAAATCAGGAACAAACCTCCTTAGAAAATTTACCTGACCAAAGAAAGATCTAGTGTCGTCTTTGTTAGCTAGTAGTCACAACTGCATGATTGCTTTCACTCTTTCTAGGTCGATCTTAATTCCATCCTTCAAAACAATGTGACCTAGGAGCTTTCCCTCGGTTACAACAAAATAAGATTTCTTAGGGTTTAAAGAGATACCCTCCTCCCTGCAACATTGCAGTACTATCTCCAAATCATGCAAATGGTTAGCCCTTTTCTTGGAGAAAACTACCAAGTCATCCAAATAAATAACTATGATTTTATTCTTGAGATCACCAAAAGATAAATCCATCACCCTCTGGAAAGTAACTCCTGCATTAATGAGACCAAATGGCATCCTATTGTAAGCAAAAATGCTAATGGGAGTGGTGAATGTTGTCTTATATTGATCTTCTACAACCACCTCAACCTGATCATAGCTTGAGAAACCATCAAGCATGGCCATCATCTCGGAGCCGACAACCATCTTCAGAATTTGATCCATTATAGGCAGTGGGTAATTGTCCTTCAAAGACACCTGATTTAAATTCCTGAAGTCGACGCATATCCTTATTTCCCCATTCTTATTTCTCATAGGAACTATATTAGCTACCCAAGTAGAGTGATGTATGGGATAAATAATTTTAGCTTTAATCATCTTATCAATCTCATTAAAAATGGCTTGAGCAACCTTTAGATTATAATTTCGTTATTTTTTCCTAAAAGGTGTGGCACTAGCCTTTAATGGAATCTTATGTTGGAATTCCCCATTTCTAAACTTTCTCAGGTCAGCATAACACCATATGAAAACATCTTTATATCGTGTCAGTAGAGAAATAAGTCTCTCTCTCTCTCTCTTCTTTGGAACAACACTTTCCAATGCAAACCAACTCGGGGTCTTCTTCCATACCAATATCCACCTTATCATACTCCACAGATGAATCAACAAAGATCTTACCCTTTTTCTTTAGATATTGATCATGCCTATTAAACAAATGTTCCAGAGAGGCCAGACCTTTCAGAATCTTATTACCCTTCAGTTGAATAACTTTTGTTTCATTTTTATCTAGGGCTACAATATCGCATTCTAAAGCATCATTGCTTTGTTCTTCACTACCTTCAAAATAAATATGAGCAAAGGCTTCAGCTTTCTCCAAGAAATCAATAATATGTCGATCATTATTGAACACTTGCCAGTGATTCACATTATCAGGAACACTAGGTCTATACACAATTTCAATTATGTAGGATTCATCTTTGAAATCTGGATGAGGTAAGACCAAAGATGCAAAAACTGCCAGAGAATCTGCCCTAGCATTTCTTTCTCCAAGAACAAATTCTATAGAAAAAGAATTGAAATCTTCTATATAGTCCCACACTCTATTCCTGTAGCATTTGAGGCGATTATTTTTGACAGTGTAAATCTTCCTCACCTATTTTACTACCAATTCAACATCTCCTACAAC
The DNA here is from genome assembly GCA_007115665.2 of Sequoiadendron giganteum. Classification (NCBI taxonomy): domain Eukaryota; kingdom Viridiplantae; phylum Streptophyta; class Pinopsida; order Cupressales; family Cupressaceae; genus Sequoiadendron; species Sequoiadendron giganteum. Next base: position 120,760,277 of record CM021104.1, on the reverse strand, counting down.
CCTCAACTGCTTAATACCCTTTTCTTTGGCTACATTCAGACCAAGCAATAGTGCTTCATACTCGGCTGTATTATTGGTATTAGCAAACTCTTATTTGAAAGAAAAAGGAAACTTGTAACCATCGAGTGAAATCAAAACTACTCCAACACCTGACCTAACATTAGCACAACTTCCATCAAATTCCAACATCCACAATTCATTCACCAAATCAGGTTTGATAAAGTTTAAGTCTTGTTCTTGATCAGAGGTACATATATATGTTCCTAGTCTTGTTTTAACAAACAAAATATTTGCTCTCAGATCCCTAGACTTTAATACCGTAAACTTTGCCTTAGGTTCAGGGTTCAAACGTATCTTCTTTTCATCCAAGGGTATTAAGGAATGAGACCAATCCACCTAAATTTCCCCTCCTAAATCTTTATAGAAACTCCTACTTAGCAGCATACCATAGCTTGCAGGGATGTCAACAACCAATATAGTCAATCTTAATATCTTTTTAGGAAAAGCAGCTAGAGCAACTTGAGCATCTTTAATTTGACCTATAATAGGAACTAGAGACCCATCCATAGAATAACATTTACCTTGTGAGGGATTGTAAGACAAACCTAAGGCTCTAGCTATTTGACCAAGCATCACATTTTTTGAAGCTCCAGAGTCGATAATGCAATTACTCAGCCTAAAACCAACAATTTATAAATGAAATAAAGAAAGGCTTTGGTTTCATAAATGGATTTTGAGAGCTCAAGGGCTTATCTACAGTATTAAAGCAAATCTGGTTTTCAGAATTGACTTCAATATCATTGGAAACTTGAGCATTGCAATGCGATGGGGAGGGCTCTTGTTTAACATATTTCACCAATCTGTCTAACTTTGAGGGATTGAGTCTCAAGTATTCGGCTTGTGAAATTTTAACTTTAGTATTTTTACAAGACTCAACTATATCAAAAGGACTAGATGATGAAGAAGGTGATACCTCAACTTGCACACTGCCCGGGGTAAATGATTCTTGGCTTTTTTGTCTCGTCAAGATGTATTTCGGTACTGTCGAGGAAGTGTCTTGATCAATATTGGCATGTTGTGCTCTAGTAAATATATCACAATTTGGATCATCAAGTCTGACATATACCTCTTCTCATGATCCCATATCTGCTACAAATTCGAAGAAATTCATGCCGACATCCTGAGATGAACTAGGCTCCTCTACATATGGCTCTACTATATGCTCATTTGTTGTGAGCATCTACATAAATCTAATCATCTCAGGATAGGTAGCTCCATCATGATTAAAAGTCAAATGGAAGTTACAATGATTCATCTTACTTGAAGAAGGGCCTTCAATTGCCAAACTTTGATTTGGGGCAGGCAATGCAAGTGTTTTATTCGGAGCTCCTTGATAATTTCTAGGCACATCTTGATATGGGGCCTGTGGAGAATTCTTTGGCATTTGTCTTTTAAGAGTAATCAAGTCATTATCCAATCTCTAAATGACTGGGTCAGTAGAATTCACCGATGATGGTTTACCAGTTTGCAACTCTTTTTTCCATTTATCGGAGACTATCAAATCATCCTCTATAGATATTGCCCTGGTCTGTGGAGTAGTTGTATCAACAACACCTTCCCTTTTAATAATAGAACTCACATCTAGCGAAAGGGTGTTAATGAACATAGATTTCAATAATTCAGCTCCAGGTCTCATGCCAACAAAAATCTTATTATACAACTTTTTAAATTTGGCCACAAAGTCTCTCATTGACTCATGGACTTATTTCTTCATCAAACCCAATTGGGCAACCAAAACTTGATCATTTTTTGTAGATTTAAATCTATTCTCAAAGCTTGTTCTCAAGGTAGCCCAATTATTGATAGAACCATTGGGGAGAGAATAAAACTAATCCACAACAGCTTCTGTAAAAGACTCTACAAAGAGTCTCATAACAACATCTTCATACTGAATTGCAAGAATGGATGAGGCAACAAAGAAAGCCTTTATATGCTCATCAGGGGAAACTTTTCCATCTTCATTGAATTTAGGTATGATTTTCCCTGAACCTCTAGGCAAGTCATGAAGTTGTGCATTCGCCCCAAAAGTAAGAGGACCTATAACGGCCCCCCATGGGATTGGTTGTGCCATAATCAAGGGAAATTTTATTTGTGCAGGAAGAGTTGTACCACATAGAAGGAGGCTTTGACATGATATCTTTGAAACTCCAAACACAATAGGTTTAGAGGGAGGAGGAGAAGATGGCCTTCTAATGGACTTAACCTTTCGAGTGGGAGGAAAATATGAGAAATCAACGGTTTTTGAGAACTCAAAATCTTTATCTTAAATTCCTTTTTTTTATCGCTCCTAGTATATCTTTTGGAAGCCAGGTTTAAAAAGACATAGATAGGCTTGCAGAGTCACCAAATTTTGATTATTACTGATTTCGACGAGGGTTTCGCCTATTATTTACCTAGTTTCTAGGGGCTTGTGTAGGTGGAGCTCTTACTCTTCCAGCCAGAGATGGGACATTTTCTACAAAGAAAATCTCCTGAGCATGCTCAAAACTCATAGCATTTTCTCTAATGATATCTCTGAGTTCTTCTTCTTCCAACACTTTGTTAACTTTATGATATTGTTGGTTGTTTCTCCTTTATTGCCAAGCAAGCAAGCTAAAAACAACCACTATGTCTTCTTGATCTCCAACCAACCAATCTATGTTAGGCTAAAGAATAGGGGAAAAAAGCTTTTGAAGAACCATTACTATGCACCATAGAGCAATTCATCATGCAATAACAATAATATTTATTCTGAGTTATCCCTAGTGGAGTCGCCAAAAATCTGTTGGTTGACAGATTTATCACTTAACTCTGTTTTCCCATGCCCAATAGAGGTGAAAAATGTAACCACAGTTGAATCAGTAATGATATAAATTTCTAACTGATTCTCTACTTATTTTAAAAGGTGGCAGCTACCTTCATTTGATATCAAATGAATAACTTTTAACTATAGATGCTTTTAACCAGAAAGCAAGCAAAGGAAGAGGCTTTTAACCATAAATATTTAAAGGTATGCGCATAAAACATGTAACAAAACTGAAATAACCATGACCAAATATATAATTAACACCACAACATCTTCATTCACAGATAAATCATACTATAGTGATATAATAGTGTCAAAATAACAACTATTCCAATGATAGATCACTCACAACAAAAATTTCAACATAAGCAAAATTAATTCATACATCATAAATCAAATATTATGAATACATAAACTCCACCATAGCTTTCTATATCAGAGGATCAAAAAATAGCAAATCTAGATAATAAAGTTTTGTGCTCTAATGAGAAAATCAAAGTTCGCCCAAAAGATCCAAAACCATTAGCTAAACTCATATTTAAAGTATCACCAACAATTTCAGGTAAAGGTTTCTTGAAAGTAGCTGTACCAAATAAAAATAAGTCTTTAACATAGAAAAGAGCCAAATAAACTAAAGTATCATGAAATATTTAAAATTAAATTGCTTCCAATTCTCCCACTTAAGTCTTTTCGCCTTCGATAGACACGACCACTTCTTTCTACAGGGATTCCTCTTGTGCTTTCATCTTGGCTTTATAATCTTTGTACCTGGAATTTTTTTTACGTATCTCCTTACTCCCAAGGGTCATGGTGATTTGTAATTTGGTTCTCATATTACTAGTTAATTAACTTTAAGTTAGTGATCATCTCATTGCAAATTATTGCTTGACTGATCTTTCCATTCACACAAAATTAATTTAGCTCAAGCAAGATTAGGGGATCCCTTATTTATTTATTTTAAGGTGAATAAACTAATCTTGTAGACACACACCATTTTCAATAAGGATTAACCTAACATCATATACTTTTACTAAGAGTTGTCATAATTCAATTTATTTACATTAGAAAGGGTTAATCCATTCTACATGTATTGATTTAATAAATGTTAATAAATAGATGGTTTTTATCTATGGAGTAAGGTAACCATCTTTTACAACTATTTTAAGTATCTATTACTAAGACCATCATTGAGTACACATAGCATAATTAAAGTTGCAAGATAGTTGGGCATTATAGTATATATAATATAGATGTATATATATGTCTAGATGTGTATGTATATATGCATACATAATACATATCTATGTATGTAGATATGCATATGTATACACATACTATGCATATGTATACACATATATGTATGTATACATATTATATATACACATATGTATAGGTGCATTGTAGAGGTATACTATATACATGCACACATATATAGAGACCATATGTATGTACCATCATATGTATATACACACACATTCATAGATATATGAGTCTATAGATAGATAGAGATGGAGAGGGAGAGAATATAGTATCATATGGGTGAGTGCAAGACTATAATGAACCAAACAATGGCAATTGACAAAAAATGTGCCTATATACTTAGTCAAAATTGTGAAACAAACTGTGTTTATTTTTCTTGGCTCAACTAGAAGTCCAATTTATCTTTTGTGGTGCTAAACCAAAATATATATTCATTTTTAATGGATATATACTTTGCATGTGTTTCAAATCTATGCCTAGAAACCCATGATCAATAGGGTTATGTTCAACTTAGTGATAAAAAGGGATATAAAAGATTGCATAAATTTATTTTGTGTAATCCTTCTTGTTCCCTAGCCCTAGCAAGTGATCAACATTTCATAGAGGTAATTATCTTATTTTCTTTGAATTCAATTCAATCTAAATTCAAATTATTTAAAAAAAATTAGTTTAGTATTTTTAATTTGATTAAATGTATTTTATTTTCAACTACAACATAAATTTCATGTTTTTCAATTTGATTGAGTGTATGCTATATGTAAGTTGATTTTTTTCATATAGTCGAGGTTTTTCAATTCAATTGAATATTGTTTAAATTTTCATTTTCATTTTGTGTTCTAAATGTTAAATCTAAATTATATTTGCTTTGATAAAATTTTGTTCTAAATCCTAAGCATATATTTTAAATTTGAAAATAAATAATGTGGATAAGCAACCTCCAAAACCAAAACCCCCACCAATCCCTCTATAAATAATTGAAAATATTAATACAATAAATAAGATTATAGAAACTTATCATTGCCACCCTCAATTATCCTCAATGACTTCCATCTTAAAATAAATCATCAACCATGTTGTGATGTCCCCGCTCTAGTCAGTTCTCGGGAATAGTGTGTTAGCCCTTTATTGGACCCTTGTGGGCTAACTGGATTGGTTAGAGGGTCAGTGGTACTTTCTGGAGAGTTGGATCGTTCTCGTGTTCAGAGGCCAGTATTGGTTCACAGCAGGCATTAGCAGACCAGGAGTCGACAGCTTCTGACGGCACGGGATTTTATGAAGAATTGTGGAAGTTATGCCTATTTGAGTGATTTAAGTTATTTATTAACTTCATATTTTATTATAAAGTCAAATTGACTTTATGATTTTTAAATCACTTAAATATTTCCTAAAAAAGTGATTTAATACTTAATCACTTAAATTAATAAAGTGCGCCCACTTTATTTAAGTCAAACTATTGAAAGTGACTTAAATTATATTTTAAAAGATTTAAATATCCAAAAGTGGCGTATCTTCTTGGAAATCGTGCCTTTTGGCATATATAGGCATTTTGGGCAATGAGAGAAGGATCTTTGGAATATTTTGACTTTGCCTTTGGCTTTTTCCTGTGCTTCTCTTGTGATAGGGTTTTGAGCATTTTTCCATTGGAGAACGGAATCTCTTCAGTGTTGAGCACCTTTGAGGCTGTGGAAGATCAGCTGAATTTGTGCAGCTTGTGAGGGCTTCATACAGAAGTTCTATTGTGCCTCATCTGAGTTTAATTTCAGCATTTCAGTGTTTTGGAATAAGAAACAGGGTTTATCTTCCTTGTGGCGCCTTCTTCTTCAGATCAGTGGCATCCAGCAGGGTTAATATTCATTCTTCTCCTTGGCCGTACGACTTGCATTGGGAATGGTGCATTCAAGAGAGGCGTGTGAAGGGTTTGGTTGAAGCGCCTCCCTTTTGGTTGCCTTTTGACTTCTACCATTGGCGTCTAGTATTTACAGAGACTTGTATCCAGTTTCGAGGCAGGAGAACTTAATTCTGGAGGCCAGGCGTCCTTAATTGTCAGTTTCAACATTCTTGGCTGGCGAGCTGGCTTACTGTTTTAAATAAAAAAACTGGAAACATTCTGGTATGTTTATCATTTGCAATCTATTTGTTTCAGTTAAATAATGTCTTCTACACTTTCATTCTGAATAAAATAGTGCAAATTTACATTTTATAAGCATTTATGCTGTGCGCCCCTTCTCTTCTGTCTATCCAACTTTCTCTAAAAAACTAAATAACACTAAAAGACTTAAGAAAATATTGGGGTTTGAATTGAGAGCCAGTAGGGCTCATCACAGTGGTATCAGAGCATATTAATCCTGCCAGCTTGTGGGAAACGCAATTCTATGCAGCCACATCAGAACAGGTTTGACAGGCACTACACACACAGGGGCCCTGGAATTCAACGAGATACTTTTGCACCTTTTCAGGCACCTCCATTGTACGAACAAGAGGAGGATTTTCATTTTGATAATATGGCTGAAAGGAATGATGATGCTCGTCTTAATGATGAAGACAGGGATGCTAGAGAAGTATTGAGGGGAATGGTGGCTGGTCAAGAATAGGTGGCAAACATCCTTCAGCAACTGAGCACCAATGTGCAAAACTTGACACTTCAGAGGAGGCCGAATATTGATCAAGATCAAGAAGGTAGCATACATGGAGAGCATCACAGGTATATTGCTCCAGCATGCACCTTTGAGAGAGCCACACGCCCTACTTTTGTCAGAAATGACGCTGAGGAGGAAGAGGAAGTGGAAGAAGGTGGTGATGGAAACTTTGCTGACAACATCCTAGCTATGCATGATGAATGGGATCCAATGCCTCCACGAGTTAAGGATCACTTTAACTTTGATCTTTTTATGAGTCAGAAAAGAGAACACACCAGAAACAGGAATGACAGGAGGCCTAGATACAAACATAATGATCTATGACAGGCTACCAATAAGCTTACCTTAGTGAACTATGATGGAAGTGGCAGAGTTACAGCACGTGCCTGGGTGAGTAAATTGGATACATTCCTGACACTACGTCCTATGCCAGAGGAAGATGCTATTAGATTTGTAGCCCTACACCTTGATGGTGTAGCACATGACTGGTGGATTCATGGCATGGCTACTCTTCACCATGACTAGATTACCTCATACCAGGAGTTTACTGATAGATTGGTAGAAAGGTTTGATAAACGTGATCCCAAACTATTGTTTAGGGATCTGGCACAGTTAAAACAATTGGGTAGCTTGGAATCGTACATTGGAGAGTTCCAAAGACTATCTGTAATGGTGACAGGCATTTCAGAGAGAAGGCTGATCATATTGTTTATTGAGGGTCTTTTTGAGCCCATGAAAGGATGGATAAAGGCATTTGATCCACCTACCCTACAGGAGACCATGAGGAAAGCTCGCAGTATGGAGCTCACTACACCTCGTAAGCAATTTGGCACCAAACCTTCTTCCTCCTACACTAAGAACAAATCTGATCCAGAGAAGGCTGATAATACTGATCAAAAGAAAAGATTTGCAGCTCCATTAGATTGGGATACAATGAATGATCTACGTAGAAGGAAGTTATGTTTTTACTTCAATCATGATTGTCCCCTCAAGCCTAAAGGGCAAAATAGGAACATGGAATGGTTTTATGAGGGAGAAACATTGACTGATTTTTCTGATCAGCAAGCTGCTATCTATGACACGGATGAAGAAAAGTCAGAAAATGAGGAAGAGATTCAGGTAGAAAGTGAGCTACAGGAGGCTCATATGTCCAACATGTAGAGAGAGGGTTCTTTCAGGCTCTGTGGGGTTTTAGTGGGTCAAAGAGTCATATCTCTTTTGGACACAGGTGCAACCCACAATTTTATTGATTCACAATTGGTGGAGAAAAGGGGAATTCAAATGCAGCAGTTTGAAGGCATTCGTGTGAAGGTTGCAGGTGGACACACTCTAACTTGTGAGAGGATGATTCCTGATTTACCATTGAAACTCAATAATTTTGAGTTTAAGGCAGATTTTTATGTTGTGAACATGGGAGGAACGGATATAGTTCTTGGCATGAAGTGGCTTCATGCTATAGGAGAGTTCACACTTAATTTGCATGATATGGAGATGAAATTCAAAATTGATGGCACGAATGATGTTCTTAAAGCTATCAAGGACAACAATCTAAAAAAAAATTCACTCTGAAGAATGGAACGTTTGATTCAACATGATATGGTAGAATGGGCTGCTGAGTGCAAGTTAATGCCTTCACAGTTAGAGCAGCAAGCTTCTCCTTACCATCTGGATGTACAGGAACTCCGAATCAAACATGCAAAGGTTTTCATTGCTATTCCACCAGGTAGACCTCCTGGTAGAGGTATTGAGCACATCATTGAGTTGGATGAGGGCACAAAACCTATTATGATCACTCCTTATCGGCACCCCAAACGTTTAAAAGATGAAATTGAGAAAACCATTAAGGAACTTTTAGCTATGGGGCACATTAGGCCGAGTAAGTCACCCTTTGCTTCATTAGTTGTTTTGGTGAAGAAAAAGGATGGTACACTTAGGATGTGTATTGACTACAGGATGCTTAATAGGAAGACTATTAAGAACAGGTATCCTATTCCGCGGATAGATGAGTTGATAGACGAGCTTCATGGAGCTTTCTATTTCTCGAAGATTGATTTGAGGACTGGTTACCATCAGATCAGGGTTAGAGAGGAGGATATTGAGAAAACTGCATTCAAGTGTCACTGTGGACATTATGATTTTTTGGTTATGCCATTCGGCTTAACCAATGCACCAGCTACATTTCAGTCTACTATGAACAGGGTTTTCCATCCTCTCTTGAGGAAATTTGTTTTGGTGTTCTTCGACGACATCCTGGTTTACAGCAAATCATGGGAGGAACACATGGTTCACTTAGATGAGGTATTGGGTATACTTGACAAAGAGTCCTTGTACGCCAAGGAGTCCAAGTGTGCTTTGGGCATGGCTGAGCTTTTGTATCTGGGTCACATTATCAGTAGAGAGGGAGTTAGCATGGATCTAGAGAAAATTCGAGCTATCATTGATTGGCCTACACCTGAGACGTTGACACAGCTTAGGGGGTTTGTAGGATTGTGTGCCTTCTATCATTAGTTCGTTAGTGGATTCTCGCGACATGCTGCGCCACTAACTGATTTGACTAAGAAGGGAGCCTTTGTGTGGACACCTCTTGCACAGGCATGCTTTGAGAAGTTCAAACTTCTTATGACTACTTGTCCAGTATTGGCTTTGCCGGATTTTGCCAGACCATTTGAGTTACATTGTGATGCCAGTGGTGAGGGTATTGGTGCAGTTATTATGTAGGATCGACACCCTATAGCTTTTGAGAGTAGGAAGCTCAGAGGTCCTGAATGGAGTTTCAGTATCTATGATAAGGAAATGTCGGCCATCATGCATGCCATGGACAAATTCAGGCAATACTTGATTGGTAGTAACTTCAGTGTTAAAACCGATCACAATAGTCTGAAACATTTTCTTGGATAGCGAGATTTGAATGAAAGGCAACAGAAATGGGTCAGCAAACTTCAGTCCTATGATTTTGACATTGCCTATGTCAAGGGCACGCAGAATGTGGTTGCTGATGCTTTATCTCGCCGTCCTCACTTGAGCTCCATTTCATTGATTTCAGAGGACTGGAGACACATGATTGTGGCAGAATATGCTAAGAATCCCTGGGCTTCTAGCATAATGGATGGGACAGTACAGGATGACAGATACTCACTTGTGGATGATCTTATCATTTACAAAGGGAGGATATTTCTTGTCCCAGGTTCTAAGATGAGGGGCACAGTATTGAGGTCATTCCATGATTCACCGATGGCAGGACATCCCGGTTACTTTAAGACCTACAGGCAAGTATGGGAGAGATTCTCTTGGAAGGGACTCAAATCTTTTGTTCTTCAGTATGTCAGGGAATGCCTTGTTTGTCAGCAGAACAAGCAAGAACATACATACCCTGCAGGTTTACTTCAACCGCTTCCTATTCCTGAGAGGAAGTGGGAATGTTTGTCTATGGATTTCATCACGGGTTTGCCGTAAGCTCAAGGGAAAGACAACATTTATGTGGTAGTAGATCGGTTGATGAAGTATGCACATTTCTTCTCAATCACTACTACACACACAACTACTCAGGTGGTGGACTTGTTTTTCCGCGAGGTATTCAGATCGCATGGATTGCCTTGGAGTATAGTCAGTGATAGGGATAGCAGGATTTTGAGTAACTTCTGGCAAGAGTTATTCAAACTTTGCGGGACAGTACTCACTCCGAGCACCAGCTACCACCCACAGACAGATGGGCAGACAGAGATAGTCAACAAATGGGTGGAGGGATATTTGAGGAATTACAGTTCAGGACAACAGAAGGCATGGGTGAAGTGGTTATACCTTTGTGAGTATTGCTATAATACCACTCATCACATGAGTATTCAGATGACACCATACCGAGCATTATATGGATATGATGCTCTGAGCTTTCTAGATTTACTGCTGAGTGACAATAGAGTACCCAGTGCTGGTGATTTGTTGCAGGAGAGTCAAGACATTATGAGAGCACTTAGGGAGAATATTCAGAAAGCTAAAAATCAGCAAAAACAATATGCTGATCAGAGGCGTGTGGAGAGATCTTTTGAGATCGATGATTTGGTGTATTTGATGCTCCAACCTTATAGGCAGTCCACCCTTCATAAGAAGGGCTCTGAGAAGCTTAAGCCACGATACTATGGACCATTTAGGGTTGTCAGACGTGTCGGTGAAGTGGCTTATGAGTTAGATCTTCCAGTGGACAATAAGGTTCACAATGTGTTCCATGTGTCGCGCCTCAAAAAGGCATTGGGACCACAGGTGATTCCTTCTATTGATTTACCACCCTTGGATGATGAGGGGAAATTGATTTTGATACCTGAGGCCATTCTGGATTCCAGAGAGCGTCATCTTCGGAGGCGGGTTATCAGGGAATATTTGGTGAAGTGGAAAGATCTACCGACAGAGGATGCTACTTGGGAGAGTGACAGTATTCTTCAGCATCCAGCTTTGAGTTTGCTTGTGGGCAAGCAAATTTGGGGAGGGCGGACTGTGATGTCCTCGCTCTAGTCAGTTCTTGGGAACAGTGTGTTAGCCCTTTATTGGACCCTTGTGGGCTAACTGGATTGGTTAGAGGGTCAGTGGTACTTTTTGGAGAGTTGGATCATTCTCGTGTTCAGAGGCCAGTATTGGTTCACAACAGGCATTAGCAGGCCAGGAGTCGACAGCTTCTGACGGCACAAGATTTTATGAAGAATTGTGGAAGTTATGCCTATTTGAGTGATGTAAGTTATTTATTAACTTAATATTTTATTATAAAGTCAAATTGACTTTATGATTTTTAAATCACTTAAATATTTCCTAAAAAAGTGATTTAATACTTAATCACTTAAATTAATAAAGTGCGCCCACTTTATTTAAGTCAAACTATTGAAAGTGACTTAAATTATATTTTAAAAGATTTAAATATCCAAAAGTGGCGTATCTTCTTGGAAATCGTGCCTTTTGGCATATATAGGCATTTTGGGCAATGAGAGAAGGATCTTTGGAATATTTTGACTTTGCCTTTGGCTTTTTCCTGTGCTTCTCCTGTGATAGGGTTTTGAGCATTTTTCCATTGGAGAACGGAATCTCTTCAGTGTTGAGCACCTTTGAGGCTGTGGAAGATCAGCTGAATTTGTGCAGCTTGTGAGGGCTTCATACAGAAGTTCTATTGTGCCTCATCTGAGTTTAATTTCAGTATTTCAGTGTTTTGGAATAAGAAACAGGGTTTATCTTCCTTGTGGCGCCTTCTTCTTCAGATCAGTGGCATCCAGTAGGGTTAATATTCATTCTTCTCCTTGGTCGTACGACTTGCATTGGGAATGGTGCATTCAAGAGAGGCGTGTGAAGGGTTTGGTTGAAGTGCCTCCCTTTTGGTTGCCTTTTGACTTCTACCATTGACGTCTAGTATTTACAGAGACTTGTATCTAGTTTCGAGGTAGGAGAACTTAATTCTGGAGGCCAGGCGTCCTTAATTGTCAGTTTCAGCATTCTTGGCTGGCGAGCTGACTTACTATTTTAAATAAAAAAACTGGAAACATTCTGGTATGTTTATCATTTGCAATCTATTTTTTTCAGTTAAATAATGTCTTCTACACTTCCATTCTGAATAAAATAGTGCAAATTTACATTTTATAAGCATTTATGTTGTGCGCCCCTTCTCTTCTATCTATCCAACTTTCTCTAAAAAACTAAATAACACTAAAAGACTTAAGAAAATACTGGGGTTTGAATTGAGAGCCAGTAGGGCTCATCACACATGTCCACAATATCATGAACCAATATTGATTCATTTTAGAAATGGAAAGAATTCAAGATAGCTATAATTCTATTGGCCTATCATATGATCAAGTTAAAGAATTAGATATTAGAAAAACCATGTTGATGATTCATTTTGTCCACCCTAAAACTAGAATGCATTTTAACTTAAACCCAAATTTTCAATCTTGATGTGCCTTTATATTTCCTTTGCAAGCTATATGAAAGGATTATATTAGATCATCATATGAACTATTTTGATTTTAGATATTTTTAGGGAGTAGGTAGATGAATGTCTTAGGATAGACTTGAGTCAATATGACATATGCTAGGTTAATTTATTCCCCTCTTACTATCCCTTCGCTACCTCTCGGTTAACACTCAACTACTATCACAAACATAGCACATTAAATCCTCCCTACTATACACTCTTTGACATAGAATTTGATCATGCATACTTTTTGGTTGGCATAACCAAATAAAATAAATGTTCATAGTGGATCATTTGGTATTAGTGGACCTTCCTCATCAAAATGAGTCTATTTACCTCACTATTGAGTATCTACAACAATTTTTACTTAGATCCTCTTGGAGGGACAACAAAGCCACCCTTGGACACCTAAAATTGGAAATATATTTTGTTTCATCTATAAAAGTTAACACATGCACATTCAAAGCAAGGTTGATCTTTCTTTGAGGTAAAATTTATAATTATTTCATGATATTTCATTTAATTTTAATAGTAATAAAGATTAGTGTTGATATATCTAAATGGGATAACAATTGATGGCATGAGAGGAGCTTACCGAAGTTTATATGGATACACCTTTTCTCATTCAATTTAGCTTAAAGAATTGATGGTATGAATTTTTCTACATATTTAACCTTTTTTATTATATTTATTTCCTTTTTTGTCAAGAAATATATGTTAATTAATATCAATGTTATTTTACTTTTATATTCTATTTCGAATGTGAATGGCATTCCATCATACTCAACATGCTTTAGTAGGACATTGAATCATCCAATATTACCATCATTCATTGAATGACTCTCTGAGCATCAAAAACTATCAAAATAATTGAGTTAAATTTTTCTTTAATCAATAGTTTAGACTTAATAGTTAATTATAATTATTTAGATGTCAATTTAAGTTATTGTGATTTTGTACATGCATTCTTACATTCTAGTTATTTCTCATACAAGAACTCTTAATTGTTCAATCCAAGCCAATTCCTCAGTCAATACTAGGGGCCTTATCAATGGTATATGTTTATTTTGTGGTGGAAAATTTTATATGCAATAGTCTAAATTATTTATTTACCATTGAAATATTTAATCAAATTCATGCTTTGACTTGTTGTAGTCAAATTTCAATCCATCAACCAACAAACATCATGGCACTAAGAGACAATTTTTGAGGATTGCCCCAAGTTGAGAGATCATTGTAATGTACCAACCATCGTAGTTAACCCCTCCAACACACACATATGGTCTATTGTACAATAAAAAATCTACCACATGTTGAGAATTCATCATAATTAGAGTGAATATTTATTATTTGAGATAGTTATTCGGCATGTATATTGCATATATATTTTGAGATAACATATGCCACATTTTGTTAAAAATGTTTTTGAATTGGCATACATGTCATTTTTGATAGATATATACCATTATAATATATTTATATATATACACCTTGATATACAATATAATTTATTCTTTTTGTGCATTTATTCCTACTTTGACACTTCATTTGCATGCATAATAATTTTAGACTATAAGATGATGCATTAGAGAATTTAAGATGATGTTTCATGTATAATCATTTTTTATATTATGAGCTATATAGGAAAATATTGCATCCTATTCAATCATATGGTCATGTGATGTGAATCATGAGAATTAATAATAAACATATTTTTCCTTCAAGAGTATATGGTTGGATTGAGTGATATGTATTTTAGCTCTTTAAGTCTAAATTATTAATGATGTATTAGTGCCACAATGATCTATTTATAAATTTTATCATTCTACACCCTAGCATCGCACAAAATTATCATTTTCATAACTTTAGATTTAGAACTCAAATAGACACAAACATGAGAGATTTTTTTAGAGGACCTCCCTACTAAACTATAGGAATAAGTGAGCAGTCTCTAGGTGTCATGTCATATTCCTTTTTCAAAAACCAAATAAAAGGCTACTCTCCCAGGGTGATGTTGGATTTTGGTAATTGGAGTTGTTTGGTATGTGCCTAGGTGCTGTGGGAGGTTGGGGATTAGGGTTGTTGCTTAACACATGCCATATTTTTTTTTGAAGTTTGAGGATCAAAGCTTTTACTTGACGTATGCAAAAATGTTATCAAAGATCAAGGTTGCGACTCAAAATATACCAAAGAGTTTTCAAATATTGGGGTTCAGAGCTACTACTCAATGCATGCCAAAGTTTTTTCAAAGATTGGGATTGGGGATTGGGGTTGTAGCCCAATGCATGCTAAAGAGCTATCGAGGATTGGGGTCAAATCTATTGCCTAACTTGTTTGAAGTAAAAAAATCAGAAACTCTAAACCTATAATGGGAAATTTTGTAAGGATTTAAGTCCAACCTATGATTTACTATGTAGAATTCAAATTTGGGCCTTGAAATCATTTTGGGTCTAGGTTGACTAGTTTGATCTTTTGGGTGGGTAACACATAAAACTAGGAAAACATTTTAATTGTAAGAATCCATGTTAGATTATTATATCTTATAAGAACTTTGTGTTCAAGCTATATTTTATGGACAAGAACCCATAGGAGACTTTAATCGATGGACAAAACATAATTGATTGTTAGAATCAAAGGATAAAAACCCTTTGGTTATTGAGGGAATTCTCACTCAAGGAGCGCATTAGAGCTTGAAGAAGTTCTAGGAAATTCTAGTTGTTCATTTGAGCATTGTTTGTTGTAGAATTGTATTCTTTTTGTAATGAATATCATAAAAATCCTAGTTGTTGTAGAAATTATGTCTTAATAAATATAATTTGATGCTAGAGTTTAATTTATTTTGTGCAAATCTATGTGATTTTCTATGTTGCAAGTATGAAGGTGTTGTCATTGATGTCAACAAGCTTGTGTTGACATTGATGATAGTAGTAAAGTGGTTGAGAAGAGATTGTTGCTTTGATGAGTTTCATTATGTTAAGTTTTTGATGTTAACCTTTGGTGTTGCTTTGATAAGCTTCTATTTATGGTTTAGATGTCAAGGATACTAAGAAAATTGATAAAATAAGGAAACAAGGTGTTACAAAGGTGTTATGGTTTGTAGAGGTGTTCTAGTTTTGCTTTGCATTTCTTCTGGGTTGAAGATCTACTTGTGTGGTTTAGATATGTTGGTTAGAGGTGTTTAGAGTTTCTATATCCAAAATTTTGGCTTTTAGATCGAAGGTCAAAGGAAGTTATGCTCACTAATGTGTGAACTAGTTTTGCAGTGTTGCTTACATAAGTGTTTGGGAGAAATGTATTTTCTCCACATTTCTCTACAATTGTTCTTCAAGTCTTGTGATTCTGAAGGGTTTTGATGATGTTGTTCTATTGCCTGTGTCGAGAGGATTTGTGGTTTAGTACTCTGGAAGTTGGATTTTAGAGTTCTTGTGTTTGGAAATGTAGTTTGAGTATACTAGGCGTGTACATTATGATGGTGTGAGTTGTTGCGAAGGATTTTAGTGGATTTCAGGAGGATATAGGAATATTCTAGATCATGTTGAAGTGTGGGCAAGTTGTTCTTAGATTTTAGGAAGCGTTAATTCAAATTTTAATGGTGTTTGCATGGGTAACGACTGACCTGGTGTTTACACTACATTCAAAGATGTTTAAGCATTAATGAAGGTATATCATGGTGTGTGAGAGTTGATTTGGGTCCCAAATAGGTTTTTTATTGGTCCACTTTTATTCCTATCCACCGTGGGAATGCTTAGTGCCGACCTAATTTAAATTTGTGAAGTGCAAGAAGAGTGTAGCCGACTTGAAAATGTTTTTCAAGTTATGAATGGTATAAATGTAAGGTGAATATATGTGAGATAAAGGGGCGTAGAATATAGTTGAGTGTTGTGATGAAAAATTAAGTGCAAAAGTATGAATTGTAGTGTGAGCTATAATGCAAGATTGTTGAATGCAGTAAGCTGAGGTATCTTGATCTCTTGAAGACTGCTAGTGTTGATTGGAGCTGTTGTGGTGGAATTTTTGATACATTGAGATTGTGTTATTTGTGTAAAATTCTATCTTCTTTCTTCTTTCTATTCTAGCAGTGAGCCTAGGCTATGAGCCTTTCTAGACAGTGTGTCCTATTCTGGTAGTGAGCCTCTTTATACCAATTTTTGCAATTACTTATATTATGAGCTAATCCTCATCGTGGTTTTTCCCTTCTAGGATTTTCCACATAAATATGGTGTTCTCTTGTGTATGGTATTGGTTTTTTTAGTTTTTGTTATATTCATTTCATGTTTAAACATTATAAAAAATTAAGGGTTTAATGAATGCATGTGGATCTGATTATTGTTGAGGGTTTTGATGTTTTAATTTGGTACAACTGATTCACCCCCCCTCTTAGTTGTCTTGTTCATTCAACAACTGGTATCAGAGCAAGATTCCTTAGAAAAATCTTGGCCACTTGAGGTAGATCTAGATGGAAAACAAGAAGGAGATCGCTATGTTTGATTGTACATACTGTGCATTTTGGAAGGTGAGGATGGAAGGCTATCTGATCTATCTTAGATATGAAGTTACAAAGGTAGTAAAAACTGCATAAACCATAGCTGCAAATGGTCTACACACGAGTGATGAAATCAGGGCCTATGAAACATATGGTAAGGAAAGTTTTTTCTTTTGACCAGTCTTGCACATACTAAATTAGTGAAAGTTATGGGTCTGAAAATTGCTATAGAAGTTTGGGATAAGCTAGAAAGTATCTATGAAGGAGATGATAAGGTTAAAAAAACTAAGTTACAAAATTTGAAGGCATAATTTGAGATTTTGTGGATGTCTAATGATGAAACAATCATAAGTTACATGAAGAGGGTTAATGAATTGGTAAGTGCTATGAGAGGTCTTGGTGCACAAGTCAAAGAACCTAAAGTGGTAAAGAAAATTCTTAGAACTCTTTTTGACTCTTATAGTGAAAAAGTTTCTACTATTGAGGAATTTGCATATTTTAATACATACACGAGAGATCAGTTGTATGGAACAATAACTACATTTGAAATGAGGTAAATTGGTCCGAAAAATGGTGCAAAAGTGGAGACTTCTTTCAAGATCGAAAAATCAAAAAAAGTTGAAGATTCAGATGAAGATGATCTTGATGATGTGGAAGCTAAATTTGTAAGAAGAATGAAAAAGGGTACTGGTAAGTACAAAGGTAAATTACCTTTCAAATTCTTTAGTTGTGGAAATATAGGTCACTATGCTTCAAGATGTCCAAATAGAAATCTGAACAATAAGAAAGATGAAAACAAAGGAAAGATGATCAAGAAAAGCTACTATGTTAGAGAAGATGCTAGTATTTTTGTTGATGAATCTAATTATGGATATATTTATGATAATGAATGCTTGTTCTTGGCTTTAAAAGATGAATCTAGTTCTACTAACTCTAAAAGTTATGTGAAGGAAATTTTCCTGGAGAAAAAGGATAAAGTTGGAGGTACCTTGGTATCCGCTTTTCATGTTAGACGAGATAAGAGCTATTTGGTTATTGGCAATGGTTGCTCAAATTATAGGACTGGAGATAAGAGCAATTTTGTTAAACTTGAAAAATATATGTAGGACTTGTTAAATTTGGAGCTGATTTAGGTGCTAAGCTTTGTGGAATAGGTTCAATCAATTTTGATGGAAAACATAATACTGAAGATGTTTACTATGGCAAAGGTTTAAGACATAACCTCTTGAGTGTTGGACAAATGTGTACCAAAGGATACATGTTATCAATTAGATACGCACCCTATGCTAAATTTCTAAAATTTAACTATTTGTTGACACATGGAAACCTTCTTCAGATGTGGGTGATCTGAATGAAGAAGGAATATCCAGAGTGAGTTGGTTCTCCGAATGATAAATCTATCCTAAATGATTTTCTAAGGAAAGAGTTAGAAAGATAACTGAAATGAAACCTATGACTTAAAAAATTAATAATGACTTTGGTTTTTTACACACAAACAGCTCTTAGAAACAACAATATTTCACAACCTCTCATGAACACTTAACACATAAATGATTTGCATGAAGATTCAAATTTAAATACAACATGCAACCTGTATTTTATGAACTTTTTGCATCAAGACTTGCAGTCTTAGGACATAACAAGGATTCTGTAAACAAAAATCGCAATATAACATCAAACTAAAACTGTAGATAAACACAAAATTAAGAAATAGGAATGTTGCTTTATTCAATTGAAGGAGTATTACAAGTCTGAGTACAAATTCTTCTTACAAAACTCTCTGTTTCAGCATGAGAGGAAGAAACAATAATCTGGACTAAGAAAAACTCTAAGTTTTTCTTCAAGATATATCACTAAAACCCTAATCCGAGCTCAAAGAGAAAGCTCAAGGAAAAGCATCTAAAACTACAAAATGAGGTACAAAAGTGGAAAACTCATAGCTTTTGCATGTGCATGCCATAAGGCTTCTAAAAATAGGTGAAATTTGCTTTAAAAGAAAATAAAACACTTCATCTTCTCTCCATGCAGCTCAAATCCTACCAAGGAAAAGTCAAACTTATTTTGTCTCATAAACTGTTAAAAATAGCAAGAAAGAATAAAGCAATTTATATATCATTGTTTTATCTTCTGCTTTACAACATGCAGTTTTACAACTTGATTTATTTTGCAATTAAAGATTAAAAAATCTTTTGCAAAATACAACTTCAATCTCCATTACAATTTGATTTTTCTTATAAAAAAAATCATAAAAATAATAAGGCCATCTCCATCAATGTTTATTTAATTGATTTCTTTAAAATCAATTTAAAAAATAGATGCCTAAAGTATGAAATCTAAATCAAGGCATGAGTAATTTTAATATTTATAATTAATTGATTTTCCTCCAAAATCAATAAAAAAACCTAAGGGCATCTAACTACTCTCCATTTTGACTAAGGCATAGTTTGACATTACAAAAATCCCTAAAGTCTTAAGCGATGAAATATTTTATCAAACAAGCCTAAAGACTTAGGCAAATAATGTCAAATGAAACTCTAAGGCACTTGAGAATTTTCGGCCACATGATATTTGGCTTAGAAATTTGACATTTCTAAAAGATCACAAAGTCGAATTAAGGCTATTATGAACAAAACCAAAGCAAAAACCCTAAACTTCATTTCATTTGCATTTGTCACTTTTGGAAAAGAACTCAGCTAGGAGAGAAACGTTGTCGCCATGAGAGCTTGTTTTTTAGCTAAATGTCTGCATTATTCTTCAAATTTCTTCCTTTAGCTTGGTCGACCCCCTCTCTGTGACAATGGTGAGTCAATTTTTGACATTATTATGGCTTTTTCACTGTGTTTTGAAAGGCAATAATGGCCATAAGGCTGCGGCTTATGCATGCTTTATCTCTGATTTTTGTGTTCATTCATTCCTTTGTTTTTTTTATGTTTTCTCTTGGCCACCATGAGTACATGAGCTCGATCTTTGTATTTGAGAGCTCTATGAGAGCTCGGCCACCATGAATATGTACTTCTACAGCCACGAATGGTAATCTCTCACCTCTCCATTGTTTCTTCTTATCAAAACTAAAGCTTTTTAAAAGCTTCTATGCAAAGGATGACTACTATTTTTCTTTAAAAAAATGAAGACCCATTGCAAGTCGTGCCATATATGCTTGAAAAATGCATTTTTTTAAAGAACCTTTTCAGTTTATCCATTATTTACTTCAAATTTTGGGCCTAGATGGTGAACTCAAAAGGTTTTTATTTCTCTGTGAATATTGATGGCTGAAACTACTCCTCTTGGCCACGACCACTCATGCACAAAATGGGTGTTTTTGCTTCAAATCTGCATTTTACTCCAAAGGATAAAAGGAATGCCATTGGAGAAGACTCTTGCTCTATTTTTTCTATAAACTCCTTCATGAATAGCTCAGATGAGCATGATAATTATACTGTTTTACTTAGCCCACTTGTAAGTTTAAGGGGCAGCATGTCGAGCTCTACCCTTATGGGAGCCCATTTTACTCCACATGCTTTTATTTTCTTCACTAGATGATCAGCTGCATGAATCTTCCTATACCTACATAGGAAACAAACAATGTTAGCAAAAAATATATATATTATTATGATGTTTCCTTCTTTGCTTCTATCCATCTTTCATTTTCTTGATTGCTTCAGTGCATTGTTAGCAACATTTTACATTATTGTTGGTGGTTCATGTGGGCATGTTCATAGTCAGAGCTCTAATAACCCTCTCTTTCTCCTATAGGTCGATTGGAGCTCAAGGATGAAGGATGGTGCACCACTTCTGCATCGGCCATCAACAATAGGCAATGATGATTATGTCTATACTTATGTGTTTTCCTTTTCCTGCATCTCCAGTAGTGTAGAATGCTCCTTGTGATGCATTGTAACAATTATCTCCACGACTTGTGTGGATCTTTTTAAATTCTCTTTCTTCTTTTCATTCTGAAAATAAATGCATCAAAATGCAAAAATGTACCATCATTTCTATTCTTGCAATCAAATGAAATTTGTAATGTGAATAGCATCATAAAATAAATGAAAGCATTGTTATGCTTAATCATTTGTATATTCAGTTTTGTAATCCATTTGAATTGTAAAGCACTGAACGATGAATCCTAAACTCAGTTCACTTAAACAATGCATAACTAACACTTGATAAATGTAGTGCAAACAACACTTAATGCATAAGCATAAAATAACTAAACTTGCACTTTAAGATATAACAAATTTAATCAAATCTACCAATTGAGTTGTAGTGAAAATTGGTAACATTTTGGTGATTTATGTTGAATTCTCGCCCACTAAGCATTAGATCAATTGCCTTTTAAAAATCCATTGGGCACGGAGCCAAATATGCCCCTTCCATCAAACTCAAAAATTTGAACAACAATACTCCAAACAACAACAAAAAAAAATGAAACAGAACTAAGAGAAAACTAATAGGCCCTGATGGCCAACCAAAATACACACAACATCGCTTAGGGAAAGAAAAAATACTAAAAAATAAATGTGCGTGAAGAACTTATTTGCAACAACTACTCTACTCCTAGACTAACCAACAAAGATGGTTGTCTAAACAAAACCGTTAACTGGTTTTGAAAAAAAGATTCCTTTTCTAACCAGCTTACAATGCTCTGATTGCTTGTGAGTTAATTGAAAGACATGGAGAATAATTAAGTATATGACCACTAGTTGCAACCTCCTTCTAAGGAGAAACTTGAAATCACTTACCTTCCAATCTTTATTTGTGAACTAGTGGTGATCAAAAGGACAAGTGGGTTAGTCGTGTTGAAAATAATATCTCCCGGGATGCTCTGAATCAGTGTCAGCATGATGTTGCTCCTTCTAATTGGTTTCTACCTAAGATAAATTCCTGATAGGGAACCTCCTTGAAAGCCTTGGGCTAGAGGAATGATTACTTGAATGAATAGCAACCACATCAATAGCCTCACTTTGTATGATGGTTTATGTGAGACCCTCCTCCTTTTTAGTGAATAAAGGCAAGTTTTTGAATTGTGGGGTATCCTCCTTGAACACACCTTCAAATGGTGCAACAAATTCAAGGTCTTTTGTGTCACGGGAAGGAAACTCCTTGAGCCAGTCAAAACCATACTGCTCACCCAAAACCTCCTTTGTGCTCTTTTCCACCCAGGTTAAGTGTTGAATGGGGCATCCCATTGATAAGCCGATGTACAAACCATCAAGGTTGGTTTACAGTCCTTTTGTGCTTCCACCCCTACTGTCTTTGTCATTTACTGGCCTAGGCTTGGGTTCACTATAATAATTTAGCAAAGTGACAAGATCTTTACAAGCTAAACAGTTAGGATCTTGACAATCAAGCGTGCTAGATTCGGAAACAAAAATGCCACTTTTCTCTTCAAACTGAATTGAGGTCTCAATCTCATCCTTGCACTTATGAACCAACAATACATCATTTTTTGTAATATCTTCTAGCTATCCCAAATCAACTAGTAAATTGGGGATTTGCATGCTGTCTTCAACAAAAAATGGTACATCATCAAATAAATCAATCACAACTTGTGAACTATCAACCATTCCTTGATATGGAATTTGTAACTCTTCAGCCATAGCCTCCTCTTTCTTTTCTAGCAGTTGTTCCCAAATATCGAGCTCCTCCTCATCATTGTACCAACTGGATACCTCAAAATAATCATCAATATTCTGTTGTTCAAAAGAATCAAACCCTCTTGTACATGCGACACTCGTGTGATTGACCGATAAAGGGGTACAGTCAACAACAACCTTTTGCTGTGAATCAACCTCTTGCACTAGTTGATTTCCTAAAATTTTATCATCTTTTACAAAAAAAAGAAGCTCCTTAGTGTAGACATTGATAGATTCACCATGAGAATTCTTTTCTTGTTCAATCTTTTGCTTCTCTAACTGATATTCCTCCATAGCTATATGCAACAAATTTACACTTCTAGCTTCTTTCATGGTGAATGATGAGTCATTTTCTAAGACAATAGGTTTACCCTTTTAAAGGGAAATAGTGGTAGGACAATCAACTTTCTCTGGTTGGGAAACTTGGGGAATGTTTGGAGTTTCCTAGAGGAAAAGAGGCTACTTTCTAATGGGCTAGTCTTGAATGCCAACAGGCTCCTCAGAAAAATCAGAAATTTTGAAACTTGGGATTTTGACTTTCTGGGGAGTTTGTTTGCATTCAAAACCAATCTTTTGAAGGGGAAAATATCCTTCAATTGGATAGTTTTGAAGCATAACAAGTTCAAAATGTTCCAACTTAGGTTCTTGCAAGGGTAAAGGATCTCTAAAACCACGAATTTTGATCTTAGGAGGGTTAGGAGGCTCATTTATCATAAAATTTAGAAATTTAAACTCACAAACCTCTTCCTGAATAGGATGTTCTGGAATGGCAGGAGTTGATTGGGCTTCATTCCTTTGAAACTGAGCAAGCAAAATCTTTGTTTGTGTAGCTACCTCCCTCTCCAAATCCTCCTCAAACTGTGTTCTTTGGGCCTCCAACTCCTGCTCATGAAGATAGGCTTGATAAGCCAGCTCCTCCCGGTGTCGATTATACTCATGGTGCTTATTTATATCATCCAATTGTCTCATGTAGTCCAACAACATGCTCTTTATGCTTGCAATCTCCCCTTGGTGTGCATCGTACTGCTCTCATTTTTCTATTTCACTAATTTGTGCCTCATAGTTCAGCCTTATATCTCTGAAGCTCAAGTCTTGAATATCTTGGGGTTGATTTGAAAAATGGGTAGGGGTGGGTGGGTGGTAATTATATTGGGCATGTTGATTTTGAGAAGCCAAGGGATCGAAAAGAACAAAATGATTATATTGGTATGGCTGATATGGAGATGGATAAGCAGGGCTCTTGTGATATGGCAACTGATATGACACATTGTCATGAAATATTGACATATTTATTCATTCATAAGTTGGAAAAGAACAAAGATTAGGTTTTTAAAACAAACCAACACTTGATCTGCATGCAAAATCAGAAATGGAGTCGCCAGGTATATGTAAAAAAGCTCCAAAAGGCTGAATGAATTGTTGCATACACCAAACAACAATTTAGAAATTTGAAAACTTCTCTAAAATTGACTTTCAGAGTCCCACCGGGCATGCCAAAAACTGTTATCAATCAAATACACCCTATGCTAAATTTTTCAAAAATTTAACTATCTGTTGACACATGGAAACCTTCTTTAGACGTGGGTGATTTGAACGAAGAAAGAATCTCCAAGGTGAGTTGGTTCTCCGAATGATAAATCTATCCTAAATGATTTTCTGAGGAAAGAGTTAGAAAGATAATTGAAATGAAACCTATGATTTAAAAACTTAATGGTGACTTAATGATGACTCTGATTTTTTAGCCACAAACAACTCTCAAAAACAGGAATATTTCACAATCTCTCATGAACACTTAACACATAAATGATTTGCATGAAGATTCAGATTTAAATACAACATGCAACATATAGTTTATGAACTTTTTGCATCAATACTTGCAATCTTAGGACATAACAAGGATTCTGTAAACAAAAATCACAATATAACATCAAACTAAAACCAAATAAACGCAAAATTGAGAAATAGGAATGTTGCTTTATTCAACTAAAGGAGTATTACAAGTTTGAGTACAAATTCTGCTTACAAAAGTCTTTGTTTCAACATGAGAGGAAGAAACAATAATCTGGACTAAGAAAAACTCTAAGTTTTTCTTCAAGATATATCACTAAAACCCTAATCCGAGCTCAAAGAGAAAGCTCAAGGAAAAGCATCTAAAAATGCTCCAAAATGAGGCATAAAAGTGGAAAACTCACACCTTTTGCATGTGCATGCCATAAGGCTTCTAAAAATAGGTGAAATGTACTTTAAAAGCAAATAAAACACTTCATCTTCTCTCCATGCAGCTCAAATCCGACCAAGGAAAAGTCAAACTTATTTTGTCTCATCAACTGCTAAAAATAGCAAGAAAGAATAAAACAATTTATAAGTCATTGTTTTATCTTTTGCTTTGCAACATGTAGTTTTACAACTTGATTTCTTTGCAATTAAAGATTAAAAAATATTTTGCAAAATACAACTTCAATCTCCATTACAATTTGATTTTTCTTATTAAAAAAATCATAAAAATAATAAGGCCATCTCCATCAATGTTTATTTAATTGATTTCTTTAAAATCAATTTAAAAAATAGATTCCTAAAGTATGAAACTAAAATCAAGGCATGAGTAATTTCAATATTTATAATTAATTGATTTTCCTCCAAAATCAATAAAAAAATCTAAGGCACCTAACTACTCTCCATTTTGACTAAGGCATAGTTTGACATTACAAAAATCCCTAAAGTCTTAAGCGATGAAATATTTTATCAAACAAGCCTAAAGACTTAGGCAAATAATGTCAAATGAAACTCTAAGGCACTTGAGAATTTTCGGCCACATGATATTTGGCTTAGAAATTTGACATTTCCAAAAGCTCTCCAAAGTCGAATTAGGGCTATTATGAACAAAACCAAAGCAAAAACCCTAAACTTCATTTCATTTGCATTTGTCACTTTTGGAAAAGAACTCAGCTGGGAGAGAAACGCCGCTGCCATTAGAGCTTGGTTTTCAGTTGAATGTCTACATTATTCTTCATATTTCTTCCTTTAGCTTGGTCGACCCCCTCTTTGTGACAATGGTGAGTCAATTTTTGACATTATTATGGCTTTTTCACTTTGTTTTGAAAGGCAATAATGGTCATAAGGCCATGGCTTATGCATGCTTTATCTCTGATTTTTGTGTTCATTCATTCCTCTGTTTTGTTTATGTATTCCCCTGGCCGCCATGAGTACGTGAGCTCAATCTTTGTATTTGAGAGCTCTGTGAGAGCTTGGCCGCCATGAATATGTGCTTCTACAACCCTGAATGGTAAGTTATCACCTCTCCATTGTTTCTTCTTTTCAAAAATAAAGCTTTTTAAAAGCTTCTATGCAAAGGATGACTGTTGTTTTTCTTTTAAAAAAATGAAGACCTATTGTAGGTCGCGCCATATATGCTTGAAAAATGCATTTTTTCAAATAACCTTTGCATTGTATCCATTTTTTACTTCAGATTTTGGGCCTAGATGGTGAGCTCAAAAGGCTTTTATTTCTGTTTGAATATTGATGGCTGAAACTCCTCCTCTTGGCTGCAGCCACTCATGCACAAAATGGGTGTTTTTGCTTTAAATCTGCATTTTACTCCAAAGGATAAAAGGAATGCCCTTGGAGAAGACTCTTGCTCCATTTTTTCTATAAACTCCTTCATGAATAGCTCAAATGAGCATGATAATTGTACTGCTTTACTTAGTCCACTTGTAAGTTTAAGGGGTAGCATGTTGAGCTCTACCCTTGTGGGAACCTGTTTTACTCCACATGCTTTTATTGTGTTCACTAGATGATCAGCTGCATGACTCTTCCTATACCTGCACAAGAAACAAACAATGTTAGCAAAAAATATATATATTATTATGATGTTTCCTTCTTTTCTTCTATCCATCTTTTGTTTTCTCAATTGCTTCAGTGCATTGTTAGTACAATTTTACATTATTGTTGGTGGTTCATGTAGGTATGTTCATAGTCGAAGCTCTAACAACCCTCTCTTTCTCCTATAGGTCAATCAAAGCTTGAGGACGAAGGATGGTGCACCACTTTTGCATCGGCCATCAGCAAACATGCAATGATGATTATGTCCATACTTATGTGTGTCCTTTTCTGGTATCTTTAGTAGTGTAGAATGCTCCTTGTGATGCATTGTAACAATTATCTCCATGGCTTGTGTGGATATTTTTAAATTCTCTTTCTACTTTTCATTCTGAAAATAAATGCATCAAAGCAAAAATGTACCATCATTTTTATTCTTGCAATCAAATGAAATATGTAATGTGAATAGCATCATGAAATAAATGAAAGCACTTTTATGCTTAATCATTTGTATATTCAGTTTTGTAATCCATTTGACTTGTAAAGCACTAAACAATGAATCCTGAACTCAGTTCACTTAAACAATGCATAACTAACACTTGATAAATGTAGTGCAAAGAATACTTAATGCATAAGCAAAAAATAACTGAACTTCCACTTTAAGATATAACAAATTTAATCAGCTCTACCAATTGATCTGTAGTTAAAATTGGTAACAATACAATCTTATGTTTAAGAATGATGGATGTGAGATCATAAAAGGGTTCAGAACTGTAATTACTACTGGAAACAGGACATATGGAAATATCTATTAGCTCAAGGGTGTTGATGGTCACTATTTTATGACTCAGATTAATGATAGTTGGCTATGAAACAGGAGAATGTGACATCAATTCTGATAATTTGGTTAGACTTGGTTCAGTTCAAGCAGTGAGAGATCTGTCGAGGATTACAAATCCTATCAATGTTGTTTGTAGAGATTATTAATTTGGAAAACAAACTAGAAGTAGCTTCAAGGGAAAATAACAATATTCTACCAGATTGTTGGAATTATTACACATAGATCTATATGGTTCGACAAGAGTGAGAAGTCTTCAACGTGATAGTTATTTCATGCTTTTAATTGATGAATATTCTAGAATGACATGGGTTACTTTTCTTAGAGAAAAATCTAAATCCCTAGATAGATTTAAAGCATTTAAAGCTATGGTTGAGAATGAAATGGATTTAAAGATCAAATGTTTGAGGTTTAACAGAGGTGGAGAGTTCACCTCCAATGAATTTAACATGTTCTATGAGAATCATGGCATAAAGAGGCACTTGTCTGCCCCTAGGACTCCTCAACAAAATGGAGTAGTTGAAAGGAAAAATAGGACTGCTCAAGAAGTTGCAAGGGCTATGATGAGAGAAGTTAATCTATCGAAAGTCTACTGGAGAGAAGCAATTCATACTATTTTTTACATACTTAACAGAGTTCAAGCAAGAGCTAACAACAACAAAAAACTCCCTATGAGTTATGGTGCAGAAGGATTCCTACTATCAATTACTTTAGAGTGTTTGGAAGCAAATGCTATATCAGAAGAGATGATCAAAACTTGGTAAAGTTTGATGCAAGGTCTAATGAAGGTATCTTCCTTAGATATTCTTCTAAAAACAAAGCTTACAAATGTTATAATAAAAGACTAAGAATAATTATTGAAAGTGTAAGTGTTAAGGTTGATGAAGACATGCAAAATTTATTAGTAATAGATGGATATGAGTCAGGTGAGCCTACTTGCAGAGGAGAAGAAGAAGAAAAAGCTAAGGAAAAAGAAGTGCATAATGAAGAGGAAGAAGCTCCAGAAAAGACCCCTAAGACCCCTAAGTATACAACAAAGAAATCATTTTGAAGAACAGGTCATTGGAGACAAAAACAAAGATGTGTTGACAAGAAGAAGAGTTGTTGAAGCGAAGGTAAATCTATTTTCACTCTCTAAAATTGAACTGAAGATAGTATTCAAGCATGCAAAGATGAACATTGGATGGAGGCAATGGAATAAGAACTTATTCAAATTGAGAATAATCAAACTTGGGAATTGGTTCCTAGACCTGAAAGCAAAAAAAATATTGGAACTATGTGGGTATTTAGAAACAAGTTGAATAAGAATGGAGAAATGATAAGAAACAAGGAAAGGCTTGCATGTAAGGGCTATGCACAAGTTGAAGGAATAGACTTTGAGGAGTCATTTGCTCCTGTGGCTAGAATGGAAGCAATTAGGATGTTTTTGGATTTTGCAACACATAAAGACTTTAAAGTTTATCAGATGGATGTGAAGTCTTCTTTCTTGAATGGAGAATTGGAAGAAGAAGTCTATATAGAACAACCATAAGGATTTCAGTTGTCAAATAAACCTAATATGGTCTATAGATTGAAAAAGGCATTGTATAGATTAAAGCAATCTCCCAGGGCTTGGTATGCAAGGTTGGATACATATTTGATTCAACAAGGATTCGATAAAGGCACCACAAATAATAATCTTTACTTTAAAGTTGAAGAAGATCGAATATTGATAGTAATTGTATATGTTGATGACATAATCTTTGGAGGCATTAAATTTATGTGTCGGAAATTTGTAGAAGAGATGCAAAAATATTTTGAAATGTCTATTTTTGGGGAGATGAATTTCTTCCTTGGGCTACAAATCAATCAAACAGATAAAGGCATATTAATTTCACAATCAAAGTATGTTAAAGAGATGTTGAAGAAGTTTGGAATGAATGAATCCAAACTGGTATATACTCCTATGCTTATTGGTTGCAAACTAAGTAAGGATGATGAATCCCCTAAGGGTGATCAGAGCAACTATAGATCTATGATTGGTAGAATACTATACCTAACTACTACTAGACCGGATATCATGTATGCAGTGTCTTGTGACTAGATTTCAAGAAGATCCTAAAGAGAGACATGTTGGAGCAGTGAAGAGGATATTAAAATATTTGAAGGGAAATCTAGATTATGGCTTGTGGTATCCTAAGGATACTGATTTCACATTGAGTGCTTGGACAGATGTAGATCGGGCTGGTTGTGTTGATGATAGGAAAAGTACTAGTGGTGGTGCATTATTTCTCGGATGTAGATTGGTATCATGGATTAGAAAGAAATAAGATTCTATTTCTTTATCTGTTGGAGAGGCTGAGTATGTTTCAGCAACATCTTGTTGTACATAGGTATTGTGGATGAGGAAAAATTTGAAAGATATCGAAGTAGTGTATGATGAGCCTATTTCTATCTTTTGTGATAATACAAGTGGAATCAACATTTCAAAGGATCCAATGATGCATTCAAGAAAAAAACATATATCAATTAGGTATCACTTTTTGAGGGAGAATGTCATGGAGAATGAAGTAAAGATTGAAGATGTACCTACAAAGGATCAGATTGCTGACATATCTACTAAGGTTCTTCCTAAGGATACTTTTGAGTATCTTTGAGAGAAGTTGGGGGTTATTGCTTCTCCTTTGAACTAGATGCATATGGAGATGCATAAGTCTAGTGTATATATGGATTCATTCTCTATCTGGACTAATATTGGTGGCTACCTCTTAGGGGGAGTAGGAAGTGAAATTATTGCAGTATGGAATATATGTTGTCATGGTGCAGAGGTTGCTGAGTTGATTGGTGTTTACTCCTAAGGGGGAGTGTTCAGAGCAGCTGCAAGTATCTTGGTTCTATTTCCAAAGGGGGGAACAATGCAAAATACCTTATCCTTTTCCATTGATGTCAAAGGGGGAGAGAAAGAGAAGTCATGTGAAAAAGGAAAGTATCAAAGGGAGAGAGAGTGTAATGAGTTAGTTATGAAAAGGGGAGAAAGGAGAAAAGGAAATAAGTATGTTTAGAGCTATTGTGTATTTGATGGTTTTTCACATCTTTTGTTTCCATCAATGACAAAGGGGGAGATTGTTGCAAGTATGAAGGTGTTGTCATTGATGCCAACAAGCCTGTGTGGTCATTGATGATAGTAGTACAGTGGTTGAGAAGGGATTTTTTGCTTTGATGATTTGCATTATGTTAAGTTGATGATGTTAACCTTTGGTGTTGCTTTGATAAGCTTCTATTTATGGTTAAGATGTCGAGGATACTGAGAAAATTGATAAAATAAGGAAACAAGGTGTTGCAAAGGTGTTTTGGTTTTGCTTCGTATTTCTTCTGGGTTGAAGATCTACTTGTGTGGTTTGGATATGTTGGTTAGAGGTGTTAGAGTTTCTATATCCAGAATTTTGGCTTATGGATCAAAGGTCATTGAAAGTTATGTTCACCAGTGTGTGAACTAGTTTTGTAGTGTTGCTTACATAAGTGTTTGGGAGAAATGTATTTTCTCCACGTTTCTTTGTATTTGTTCTTTAGGTCTTGAAATTATGAAGGTTTTTTGATGATGTTGATCCCTTTCATGTGTTAAGAGGATTTGTGGTTTACTACTTTGGAAGTTGGATTTTAGAGTTGTAGTGTTTGGAAGTGTAGTTTGAGTATACTAGGCGTGTACATTTTGATGGTGCAAGTTGTTGCAATGGATTTTAGGAGGATAGAGGAATATTCTAGATCATGTTGAAGCATGGTATGTGGTTCGTAAGTCATTCTTGAATTTGAGGAAGCATGTCATTCAAAGTTTAATGGTGTTTGCATGGGTAATGATCGACTTGGTGTTTACACTATATTTGAATATGTTCAAGCATTAATGAAGGTGTAGCGTGGCATGTGAGAGTTGATTTGGTTCCTATCTAAGTTTTTTATTGGTCCACTTTTGTTCCTATCCACCATAGAAATGCTTAGTTTTGACCAAATTTGAATTTGTGAAGTGCAAGAAGAGTGTAGCCAACTTGAAGATGTTTTTCAAGTTACAGATGGTATAAATGCAAGTGCTTTGATACGAGATAAATGGGTGTGGAATAGAGTTGAGTTTTGTGATGCAAAATTAAGTGCCAAAGTGTGAAAATTGTAGTGTGAGCTATGATGAAATCTATTGTTGAATGCAGGGAGATGAGGTATCTATATCTCTTGAAGATTGCTAGTGTTGATTGGAGCTGTTGTGGTGGAATCTCTATTGCATTGAGATTGTGTTCTTTCTGTAACATTCTATCTTCTTCCTTCTTTCTATTCCGATAGTGAGCCTATGTTGTGAGACTTTTTGGATAGTGTGTCCTATTCTGGTAGTGAGCCTCTTTGTACCTATTTTTTCAATTACTTATATTGTGAGATAATCCTCACTGTGGTTTTTCCCTTCTAGGTTTTTTCATGTAAATCTGGTGTTCTCTTCTGTATGGTGTTGGTTGTTTCAGTTTTTATTACCTGCTTTTCATGTTTAAACATTATAACAAATTAAGGGTTTAATGAATGCATGTGGATATTATTATTGTTGAGGGTTTTGATGTTTTAAATTTGGTACAATTGATTCACCCCCCTCTTAGTTTTCTTGTTCATTCAACAATATAGCTATTTAATCATATTGCTTGAGTATGATTATTATTTTTGTTTGGATATAATTGGGTGAAGATTGTTTTTTATATTGAAAACCTATTATTTTTTTCATTAAAAAATATGGGAAGGGTCATTTCAATGGTATCAAAGCACCTTTCCTACTAGCATGTGTCTCTTTTTTGATGTAATTTCATGCAAAAAGTGATAGGGAAATTAGGTACTTATGAAGGGAAAAGAAAAAATAAGTAGCTATGGATGATATAAATGAGGAAGCCCACTTTAGAGAAGTTATTAGGACTAAAAATTGAGAGTTGGATAGAGAATTTTAATCTACCTTGAGGGATTCAATGATAGAGGTGGTAAGGACTTTGAAAGAGATGAATCAACAATGGGTTGTTGGGAAATTTACTCCAAATGGGGTAGAAGGAAGTAATTCAATGAATTCAATTTACCTAATCTCGAAGACATCAAAGCTAAATTTATAGAGAGAGATGAGACAAAACTCCTAGAAGAAGAGTAACCTATACATCCACAACAAGAGGATGAAATGATGAAGTATTACACTAAATATAATACCCTTGATTCCATTATCTGTCATGACATAACTTTTGTTGAGTATTATGAGATAAAGACAAGAAATGGCCATAGAAGGAGAAGTTATGATGAGAAACCTCATAAGGATATTCAAGAATGCTTGGGGAATATCAATATACCCATATATGATGGATCATTAAATTTTTTAACTAGGGTGTGGTTTTAGAAGTTGGGTACATATTTTTCCTTGAACCCTATGTTTGAAGAAAAGGCCATTAATTTTGCCACTTTACACCTAGACAATGTGGCTCATGAGTGGTGGTACCATGACATGGTGACCCAAGGAAATGGTTTAATCACTACCCTAGAGGAATTCGGCCAAATATTGATGTTAAGGTTTGACATGAAGGATCTAGATATTCACTTTAGGGAGTTACCACAATCAAAACAAGAGGTTACAATTGAGCACTATGTGACATAATTTTAGAGGTTATTAGTGATGGTTCTTGATGTGAATGAAAGGAGACTCATAGTTATTTTTTAGAGGGTCTATTTGATTCACTCAAGGGTTTAATAAGAGCATTTTATCCACATTCCTTGCAAGAAGATGTCCAAAGAGCCCTAAGTTTAGAGGATTTGATGATCAAAAATAAATTCTACGCCAAGAATGTACCATTGATACTACATCAGAAACCTCATAAAAACCTCCCTCAACCTAAGACTTTACCTCCAAAACCAAGAAAAATGGAATAGGTAAAGAATTATCTTAGGAGGAAGAAGTTATGCTTCTCTTATAGAGAGTCATTGAATCCTAGAAGTAGATGTTTGGGTAAAGGATAAATGCATTATATAGAAGTGGCTCCAAATAAAGCTTAAGAGTCAAAGGATGAACCAAAGGTATTTGAGGATTTTTTGGTCATATTGTTGAAGAAAATATAATCACAAGGGATAGTATACTTGTTTCTCTCTCTAGCATCCCAAAATATCTTCCCTTCAAGGTTCAGGGAGTGCTAGTAGGATAGAGGAAGACCATTCTCATTGATGGTGGGTCTACCCATAAATTTATCGATGAAGGTTTGGTGATCAAGAAAGGATATAAGGTACAAGAATTTGAAGGTTTCAATGTTGTAATAGTTGATGAATTCATCATTCCATGCACCAAAGTAATCAAGAAGCTCAATATATCTCTTGGAGACAAAAAGGTAAGTGATGAATTTTATGCGGCTGGTTTGGGAGACACTGATATGGTTTTGGGTGTATAATGGTTTCATTCCCTAAGGGAGTATTTAAAAAAATTAATAGACTATGAAACTTGAGTTTTTAATAGATGGAAAGAAAATTGTCCTTAAAGGGATCTCAAGTAGAGCTCCATGAGTGGTGACAACAAAGAGGATGGAGAGAATCTTCGGTAGAGGCCAAGTAGCATGGGAAAAAAATTTCTTGATTCTTCTCGTGAAGTCTCCATTAGGAAATAAATGTACTCATCATGTTGATACCTAAAATATTTTAGACAAGAATTATGTAGTTTTTAGTGACATGCCTCTGAGACTACCATCGAATAGAGGGTTGCAATATTATATAGTGTTAGAAGAAGGGGCTAAGCCTATTATCACTAAACCATACCATCACACAAGAGGGTATAAAAATGAGATAGAGAAGGATATTAAATAACTCCTTGACATGGGATTCATAAAACCTAGCTCCACTCCATTTGTATCTTCAATAGTTCTTATAAAGAAGAAGGATGACACTATGAGAATGTGTGTTTACTACAAGGCCTTGAACAAGAAGATCATCAACAATATATATCCTATTTCAAGGATAGATGATCTCATAGATGAATCACATGGAATTATGCATTACTCCAAGATTGATATACGATTATGATATCATCAAATCTGCATGAGGGACAAAGATGTTGAGAAGGCAACCTTCTGATATCATGGGAATTTTAAGTTATTGGTCATGCCTTTCAGACTTACCAATTCTCTAGCCACTTTCCAACCATGCATGAATAAGGTACTTAATAAATAACTCAAAAATTGTATTGGTGTACTTTGATGATATATTGATATATAGTAAAACTTGGGAGGAATACTTGGAACATCTAGATGAACTCTTGGGTATTTTGGAGTAGCAACCTTTCTTTGCTAAGTTTTCCCAATGTGAGTTTGGTTTGGAAGAAATTTTATATCTAGGACATGTTATAAGTTCCAAGGGTGTCAAGGTGGATAGAAAAAAGATCCAAGCAATTATAGATTGGCCACCTCCCACTAACTTGACATAGTTGAAAGGATTTTTGAGATTATATTGCTATTATAAGAGGTTAGTGAAATGATTTTCTCAGTTGGTTGTCCCTTTGACTAGTCTAACAAAGAAGGGAGATTTTGAATGGTCTAAATATGCTCAAAGAACTTTTGACAAGTTAAAGGAGGTAATGAGTTCAAGCCATGCACTTGTTATTCTTGATTTTTAATTGCCATTTATTATTGAATGTGATGCATCTAGAGAAAGTATTGGAGTTGTACTAACATAGAAAGGGCATCTTCTTGCATTTGAGAGTAGAAAATTAAGCAATTTAGGGAATGAATATTGCATATATGATAAGGAGATGTTGGCAATTATGTATGAACTAGAGAAGTTTAGACAATATTTAGTTTGTGGAAAAATTATTGTGAAGACTAATCATAATAGTTTGAAGTTCTAAAGTCAATTTTTTTTTAAATGATCACTAACAAAAGTGGTTAAGAAAGTTAAAAGCTTATGATTTTGAAATAGAGTACATGAACGGAAAGATGAACTTGGTAGTTGATGCACTTTCTAGGAGGCCTAATCTATGCTCATTATTTGTCCTTTCTTCTAATTAGAAGGCTTCCATTATTGTTGAGTATGCCAAGAATTTTTTTTATGTTGACATCCTTGATGAGGTTGTGAAGAACAAGTAACCAAACTAGTAACCCATAATTTATAAAGGTTAATGATGCATTGAAGAAAATTGAATGCATTAATATATCAAAAGAACTTAGAGGTTACACTCTAGAAAATATAGATAGGACTAGATACTCGCCCCTTAAATTATCAATCCTTCTCGAAAAAAAATATCTCTTGCAAGGAAATCAACTCTCTATTTACAATGATGGTACTCAATTATGTATAGAACACTTTAAGGAAAGAAATAAAATCACAAAACAGATCTTGAGGATGGGATGGTCATTGTCATCTAGCATTACTTCCCACCTTATCTTAAATTTTTAAATCAAAACAAAAATTCAATTTGATCATAACCATGCTTGATTAATGTAGGTTTGTTCTAAAAGTAATTGAATATTGAGGAAATGAGGTGTGGATGTTTACTTACTCCAATATCTTAGGTTTTTATTTGTCAAATTTGGTAATCATAGTAACCTTGTAATTTAAGATAGGAATTTGGTTTCTCTAAAGGATTTTTAGAGGTTTGGTTAGTAATTTTTGTGTCTACATATTTCTTTTTCTCAACTCCCCTCTTTCTTCCTCTTTTTTACTTTAGCCTTCTAATCCCTCATGTCATGCATTATTCCTTTTGTTTTGCCCTCATTGTTGTTAACTTGTCTAATATTAGTTGGTGTTTTTCCTTTTTTATAAATATTTTGCACATTAATATTCAAATCAAAGATATTAATTTTTCTTACTGACACATTCAACACTACCCCTCATGATGGTAATGTTATTGCATAATTAGTTTGGCCATTGATGTGAACTATTTGAAGAGATAAAACCCTATTTATAAATTTTCCTCCATTTTTAAAAGGAGAAATTGTGTGATCTATTCTACTCATGCTCACATATCAAGAGAATGGAGTATACTTAACTAAGTGAATATAAGTAACTAAGACAAGATTTAAAAGAGTAAGGACTGGGTATTGCCTTTGATATACTTGTCTTTAAACTATATCTAATTGTAGCCTACTAAATTTTCTGTTGTATGGTTTGATTTCACTTATAACTCTCTATATATTATTGACTTTTTAAAACAATACCTTACAATTAATCCCTAATATAACTGCCCTTACTATATTTTCCAACATATCATCTTTCACCCTATTATTATACATTATCCTTTCTTATATTTTCAAACTTATCATCATTATGTATTCCAAAAAAAACACTTATCACTATTTATTTATGTTAAAATTATTATTAAACTATTCCCTAAAAAACAATACACATATAAGTCAATATATTAACTTCCCAACAATTCGGATAACTAATTCATACCAAAATCCACAAAAGGTTATTTATCTTCTATTCCCACCATAAACATAAAGCATGTTTTATAGCAGCTAAATATATGAAGCGTCCTATGGTCATAACCTTAGAGGCAACCATACCAAGTGTGTTAAATAAATTCCATCTTTCTTCATTAGTTTATTATATTGAGGAGTTTCACGTAACAAATCGCAGATTTTAGTATTATATATTTTACTGCGATAAACTAACACGTATTGGTGCCGTGGTGTAGTTGGTTATCACGTCAGTCTAACACACTGAAGGTCTCCAGTTCAAGTCTGGGCGGCGCCAATTTTAACTATTTTTAATGGACAGCTTTCATCTTCCAGATTTCTTGTCGCTAGTTTTGGAGATAATGATTTATCCCTTTCTTAGTCCCATATTAGTAGAGTAAGTGTTGTGATAGATAAATGTTAAATGGTTAATTATTCAATTAAAATATATTTTTAATTTATCTTAAATATTATTGGTTCACATTTGAGATCTTATTATAATCATTATATTTTTACATGTACATATTTTATTGTAGTTGAAAATTTAATATGATAAAATTTGATTTGTAGTTTGTTATAATATTTGTGATAGATTAAATCTTGAACTTTAAGGGATATGAATTATGAGTTTAAATGATGATATTTATTTCTCTTTTTTTAAATTAGCAGATTTTTAAATGGTATTTTCTATCGAATATATCTTTATGATGATGATTATATAGTTGTCTATGATATATAGGAATGTTATATTTTTGGAATGATGTCATAACAATGAAAGAAATAACTCATTTCATTTTTGTTTGAAATAGATATTTTGGTATTTAAAATATATAGTTTAACCAAACTACTAACACAATCAAATAAACTAGTTTTCAAATTTTATATAGCAATATACTACAATAGTAGAGACTAGTTGTTATATGACACTTGTTTCTTATGCGGCCATGCAATTAAACTAAAATATTTCTTTACCTCCTATTGTACACATGTTTGGTTATCATATCATGTGGTTAATGTACTAACTACTCACAATAAACCTAGATGAGGTAGATACACATATTTGACATAATTCAATTTTCATTTTTAGTTGCTAATACCTTTCTCAAGGTTTAATTAGTTGATAAGTTTTTCCTTTTGAGTTTTGAAACCCCTTTTTATTAGAAGTGTTGTCTCACTTCAAAAAAGTGGCATAAGATGATAGTTCAAGTTTGGACCAACTTAATATAATATAAAATGGTATCATTTCAAATAATATTAGGAGGTGCAATGTTTGAGCTAATAGGGAAATTCATGTTAAGTTTGATATGTTATATGTAATTAAAACTACATTTTATTTTTTTATGAATAGGCAACTATCTATATTAAGTTAAACATAAGAGTACATATTCACAAAAAAAGGCGGGTGGTAAAAAGACACACCGCAAGAGTCACATGGGCAGCGCCCAGAAATAACAAAATATCACGTCACATGGGCCTAGCCCAAAAGTCTAAAAGCATGAGAAATTAAAACAAACAGGCCATTAAGCGGTCAGAGCAGTGCCAACAGAGCCAAGAGGGTCTCTGTCATCCATGTTTTTCCCCCATACATCAATGGGGTCTGGAGTGACGTCAGGAGGAGCACCCCAACCATCGTCATCTTTT
The DNA here is from genome assembly GCA_007115665.2 of Sequoiadendron giganteum. Taxonomy (NCBI): domain Eukaryota; kingdom Viridiplantae; phylum Streptophyta; class Pinopsida; order Cupressales; family Cupressaceae; genus Sequoiadendron; species Sequoiadendron giganteum. Next base: position 120,721,768 of record CM021104.1, on the reverse strand, counting down.
TCCTTATCTTTATCTTCCTCGCGTCGAGCCGAGATTGCAAGCGCCAGCCGCATATTTTTTTTACCACTGGCAGGTCATCCAGAACCAGAAGAAGGCAAAGTATCAGAGGGCCACCCAGAACCGCCACCGTCGCTCCTCGAAGCACCACCGGAAGGCCATCCCTGACTAGCCTGCGATGGAGGAGAGTGAGCACGCCAAGGAGGGTGAGAGTCCCGCCGAGCAGGGGGCTAGGAATGGGGACGTGCAGAGCCACTCCACTGTCGGCCCCGAGAGGGCGAGTCGGGGACCTGAGCCACAGCACATGGGGCATTGCCCCAGTGGTCCAGGAGGACCTAAAGATGAGCCACCTCCAGTGGAACTTTGTTAGCTTGCACCTATATCTGTAAAAGAACATTAGAAAAAATAATTGCTTTAGCATAGAGAGAAACATTAATATCCAGTTGAGAATGAACAAATATGCAAGAATTTATTTCTTTCAAGATGTTGAAGAGGATTTTCACCCTAAAAGTGTGCCAAAGCTGGGTGAACTTAGCAGGGATCCCGGGTGGATCTCCCAGCTGAACCATATGCCAAGAAAAAGGTTCCGGCCGAAAGGGCCGAAAGAAGTAATGAATCCAAGTCCAAAACTGCTAAGCTCTGAAAAAAAACTAGAAATGATGCTTGAAGCTTTCAGGTTGCTCACAAAAAGGGCAACGAGGGTCTTGGACCCCCAAATGTATAAGTCGAGAACCCACAGACAAGCCTTGGAAAAGAATACACCAAGCAAAGTGGGCCAACTTTGGATTAACACTTGCAGACCAAGTGACATCAAATCTCTTCCGTCAAGCATGAGCAGAGGAATTAAGAAGCCACCTTTGGTTCAAATTGTTGATCATAGGAAAATGAGGTGAAAATCACCTGTAACCAATCCGCAGTTTATAGCTCTTGAGAGGAGTGTCTAGAAACCATTTCTAGTCTTTCCACCAAGGTTTGTTGCCACAAATGCCAACTTTGTGAAGCATTTCCGCCAGAATGGCGCTCACCAGGCGGTTGAAAGTTGCACGGTCCTGGTTTTGAAGTCTGTGTTGGGCCTTAAAAGCATCCCACTGCATAATGCGCATAGTGGGTCAGTGAAAGAGTTGTTGTAGGGTCTAAATGCCCTTTTTATGAAATCTGAGGGCTTTAAGCCAAGGCGATTTAGCCAAGGGCTAACCATTCTGAGCAAGAAGAGGAGACCACCAAATATTCTATAGATTGAGTGAAAGCCCATCACGAAATCCGACCCCAACCCATCAGAGCCAAGGTTTAACAGCCTCCTAGGTGCACCAAATGCTCTTGGCCACAAAGGTTCCAACAATTTGAATAGGCTCCTTCATAACTAGGAGGGTTTGGAAGCCTATTCCTTTCCAGGTGGGTCTGTGAACAAAAAATCCGGACTGAATACAATGCCTGAGGAGAATCTTCTAGGCTTCATCTTTGGTGAGAGCCCAGATAATCCACTTGAAACAAAGGGCAGTCCCTTGCCGTTGAGTGAAGAGCAGCCCAAGCCCTCTAGAATCCTTAGGGAGGCAACAATGTTCCCATGCAACACAATGGAAACCCTTGTGGGTTTCAGAGGAAGCCCATAAAAAATCCCGTAATAACTTTTCAAGCCTTTTGTAGGCAGCTTTGGAGGGAGCCCAACATGAGGAGTAGTAAACATGAGTGGTTGCCAAGACTTTAGAGAAAACCTAGAACTTACCAGCCAGAGAAAGAGGCTTGGTAATCCAGTAAGCAAGCTTCTACTCGACCCTGAAGAGCACAACTTACCAAAGCTCCCTAGGGGAGGCCTAAAAGGCGAAGGGGATGCCCAAAAAGTGAAAGATCTTTCCCTGTCCAATCCATTTCCAATTATAGGTTTGAAGCCACACAAGAGTGGGTAACATAGATTGCCTGTAGCATAAGGTCTTGTTCCATTGGATGGTAGAGCTGGAGGCAAGATAAAAGGTGTTGAGACAATCAAGGGCAACAATGATCGATTCTTCTTCCTCCAGGAGAGTGAGAAAGGAATCATCCACAAAGTGGCCATTAACAAGCTTCTCCTGAGAGTTCAGGAGAAGAATCCCTTTGACACATTGTTGAAAAGCAACATGGGCTAAAAGGTAACCAAAGCCTTTAGCCGCAAGCACATACAAAGAAGGGGCGAGAGGACACCCTTGCCAAATTGAACGAAAAAGACCAAAAGCAGAAGACTGGCGGCCATTAATGGTTATGCAAGCTAAAGCATCAACAAAAAGCATACAAATAGACAAAATGAAATTGGGTCCAAACCCCAAGGCTTGCAACATCGCAAGAATGAAAGGCCATTCAATGCGGTCATAGGCTTTGGCAAAGTCAATTTTAATGAACACAACTTTCTGGTTGGAGCGTTGGGCCCACTCCATGCCTTCCCAAACAACAATGATATTATCCAGAATGAATCCAGATTTAATGAAACCCGTCTGCTTTGGGCACACAATCTGAGGCAACAGATGGTGAATTTTTCAGAGCTAGAGTTTTGGCAATGATTTTGTAGGAGACATTGAGAAGTGTGATGGGCCCAGGGATAACTTTAGTGGCGAATCTTCGCCAATTGGTGAATTCTAGGAATCTGACAATTCAAATTTGGTGAATCTACCATATCTGCAGGGTGTTCAAATCACCAGGAATTCATGGACTATCGGTCCAATGCATGTCCATTCGCCAACAGTTTTTTTTACGAGGCATGTTTAGGCAATAAATTTGCCATAACAGAATACGTGTTTCCAATGCACCGATCAATACTTTCGCCTAGAATCCCGAGGAGCATGTCAAAGTCACCTACATATTCACCAATACTATTCAAACAACATTATATGAAGACCCATTTCGCCAATTAAAATTTACAAATAGTTGCTTGTGAAGACTCATTTCGCCAATTAAAATTTATAAATAGTTGCTTATGAGGACCTATTTCGCCTTGAAAATTTTGAGTTATCGTTGTATAAGCACGTAGGATTCGCCAAATTTTTAACATACCATTTCAAAATCCCACGAAATTCGCCAAATATGGATTGATATAAATACAATTGAAACTGTTATTTGTTCTTACATATTTTGTTCGGTTTTACACATTTTGTTCGGTTCTGAGGTTCTACTTCTCAATTCAGAAGTCAGTGAAAGCCGAAAATGTAGACTCAAAGGTGAGTGATCATTTCTTCATACTATTATTAGTTATTAGAATATTAGTTATAATAATAAGATTTCTTTATCTGTTTTCCATTCTTGCTTCAGTCTTAAACATAATTTTAAGTAGGGAATGGGATCTATATTCTCTATTGGTATGTCCTTCTTAAACAAGAAGACATTTTTTTCCAGCTTTTATTCGAAGTGAGATCAATATGTTGAGCAGCAAGGGTAAGACTCCTGAGCAGGTGGGTAATGAAGAGATTGGGAGGCCATCAAAATGTCTGAAATGGGGAGGTACCATACAGTCTTACTTTGGAATTGGCAAAACTTCTAATCCATCAGATCAAGGTGGAGCTACACCATCAACTCTTCCACCAAATATTATTGAAGATGGAGATACATCATCAACTCTTCCGCCACAGGAAGGTCAAGGTGAGATTGTCATTGTGTTAAATCAAAATGTATCAAATGAGAATGGCAATACCACAGAAGATGTTCCAAGGGATACCCTGGATAGCCAGAATGAGATAATTGACTTGGATGAGGATGATGTTGGTAGCAAGAAAAGAAAAGGCAAAGCAAAATCGGGGCGTGAGTGGGAAATGACAAGGAATTTTCAAATTGGTTGGTTGTCGAAGTACCCATTCCTTGAACCTGTGGGGGTATCAAATGAATACGATATTGAAAGGGCAACATAGGTCAGATGTAAGATTTGTAGTTGGAAAAGTGGAAGAGACAAGACGATGCAGCTAAAGCTTGACACTATAGAAAAGCATATCGGCAAAGTTTATGAAAAACAAATCGTAGACGGAAAGGAACAATCATTCGTACGATGGAAATCAAAGGAAGAATGTCTTCATGTTAAGTATGTCACATATTATGGAGAGCATAACCATAGAATGCCGAAGATTAAAAAATGTGAAGGTACACTTGAGTCTCATTTTGGAAAAGCCATGGTAGCAGCAAATCTGTCAAAAACTGTTCAGATGAGTGTTGTTTTTCATATTTTGTCTAGGGGGCGTCCTATGACAGACTACCCAAAATATTTTGATTTATTATCTTATTTGAGTGTTCCCCACTTTCCCTTCTCACATTGGTCAGTAAACGCTGGATGGGAATGGGTGAACTATCTTGCTGCAGTGGAAAAGCAAGATTTAAAGGGAAAATTAAAAGAGTCAAATTTCATTGCATTATCTTTAGATGAAGTTACTGCGGTAGGTAATACTTCTTGGGTTTGTATGCATTCGTATACTGTAGAACAACATGTTCACCAAGCTCATCTTCTTTGTGTTCGTAAAATGAAGGACAGTTCAACATCGCAAAATCTATTTGAACTAGTCAAGAAATCTTTGAATGAAATTGCAGGTATGGATGAGTTGACAATTGCCAAAAATTTGGTGTGTGTAGGAGTTGATGGAGCTGCAGTGACGCAAGGTCAAAGGAGTGGTCTTTGCACAAAGTTACAAACTACTTGTGCACCATACATGCTTGGCATTCACTGCATGGCCCACAAAATGAATTTAGCATTCAAAATTGTAAGCAAGTTTCCTATAGTATCAAAAGGTGAAAATCTAGTTCACGAGATCTACGCATACTTTTGCCGAAGTCCCAAACGTTTCCTTGAATTTCAACATTTTGCTGAGGGAATAACACTTGGAAACAAGCTTCTCAAGGATGTCGATACCAGATGGATCTCTCTGCATGGACCAGCGCAACGAGTTCTTTCAAAATATCAATCCTTGATTGGAGTGATGTACGAGCATCGCAGCACAGTAGACAAAGCTCCTGACCTCTTACATAGGTTATGCGATATAGAGACACTCTTGACTTTAGCTAGTCTTCTCCCCATGTTGGATGAGATGAACAATCTTGTGAAGAAAGCCCTAGACAGAACTATGTATATTTATGAATATGCCAATCTACGTAAACTTACATGCTTGGCCCTCGATCATCTATATCTAGATCTAACACAAGAAGGCGCAAATTATTTGATGTGGCGAAAAATTACTGATTTAAATAATCTTGATAATTATTTACAATTTAATGCAAGCGGGCACTTATGTATTTGTGTACGTGGATATGAGATACCAATGTACCATTGTAAGACAGGCACTGGCAGGCGCTCTAGAAAAGAAGTACCTGTTAACGAGGAAGATTTTAACGGTATTGTTAAGTTTGTTAGTGATAATTTGAAGGAAATTGCAAAATCTCTTTCCTCAGAGATTCATGAAAGATTCCCTCGACATGAAATACTTGAAGCCATGGGTATTGTGTATCCTCAATTTCGGGTAAACTGAGATAACCCAAAATATTTTCATGATCAAGGAATAGGGGCTGTGACCATGGGGTTTTAGATTTATTTATGGACATGATCATTGATCAAGTAGTAATGTGGGCCACAAAATGGATCTTGTCACACAAATCCCTGCAATTTGTGCTAATCATAAAATCAAATGTAGTGTATTTTTGCAGTATGTGGGATGTGGGTGAGGTGTAAGTTGGTGGATACTGATCAGGATTTTTAGTCAAAACATAACAGAAGCTGACAGTTCAACATGCATAACTTATAAGCTTTAGCTCTACCAAGAAGTAAATATAATGAGCTAACAGTTCAACATCCATAACTTGGAAATGGAAGCTCTACCAAGAAGTAAATATAATGAGCTAACAGTTCATCACTAGTTCAAATGTTAAAATAAATAATACAAAATCCTAATAATTGAACATCATCACATTACTGAAGTCTGAATTTGAGCTTTTTAATTGAATTTCACATGAAGGAGTACATATTGGCATTGGCAATGCAAAATCTTGCCAATGCCCAAAGACAAGTCTGCACAGAGCTGAGTTGGAACTTCAAAACTCATATTATCAAAGATTAAAAATAATAGATCAAGTCACTATATCAACTTTTCTAGAAAATTCCACTCTTTAGGTGGTGGAATTGCCATTTGCTCTAACTGATGTTGTTTGACTTGAAGTTTTGTTAACATTTCTTGATTGTAATTGGAAATGGAATCTGTCTTGAATTCTTCAGTCAATTTTGCATTCAAGGTTATCAGTGTTTTGATGGAATCCAAATAGTTCACATCTTGGTTCTGAGGAAACTGGTCCAAATCAATCTTCCTTGTACCTTCCATCTTCTTTCTGAAAGCATCCTTTCCAATGAATCCCTCATTTGTGTCAAAAGGCTCTTGACAACCAAGCTCTATGAAGTTCCTTACCTTTTCATCCACCACCTTCATCTTGTCTACAACCAAATGCAAATATTCCTTTGTTCCAGACATTCTCGAACACTTTTCAATGATAGATGACAACTTCATTGAGGTTTCAATCTGATTACTAATCCCTTTTGATTTCAGATCATTGTCACTGGCTTTGTAGAGTGTTTGTAGAACTTCATTTGCAGATTTCTCTAATTCCAGCACCTTTTTGTTGTCCACTAAATATTTGCTGAGCTTCTTATAATGTTGTCTGGTAGCATCAATCAATTGAAACATGTCACACAAATGATCAAACCTCTGCATTATTTCATCCCAGATCTTTTGTTTCATATGCCTCACTGTATCTCTACAAAATGCAGATAACCTATTTTGAGAAGACTTAATTTCTTCTTTTCCTTCCGTCAGCTCTGTCTCCAATCTTTCATTTGTTTTTCTCTGTTTCTCCAATTTTTGTTCCCACTGTGCATTTCCATTCGCAATGTTTAGTCTTAAGTTTTTTGAAGTGGATTTTTCCTCATCATATTTCTTGTTGCTCTCATCTAGCCTTCGCTTCAGGTCATTCACTTCTCTCTCATTTGATTTATCCTCATTGCTTGCTGATGTAGAGGCAGATTTTATTATTCTTTTTTCTAATTCATTACTCTTGTTATCTGTTGCTTTCCTCTTTGCTTTCTCACTTGCTAGGTCTGCCTGTAAATTTTCTATTTGGGTCTGCAACCTTTTCTTCTCTCTATCTTGCTTTAGCAATTATGTGTACACCAATTCATTGTTCTTCTTTGATACATTAATTTTGTCAGTATTTTTCAGGCCAGAAAAATCCAATTGAAAATTGGTTACCTGGTATTCAGATCGATCCATCTGATTTGTTGGTTTGTTTTGAACTGTGGGAACAACAATTGTGTACTCCATGATTTATTTATTTGTGTCAAATGTGGGTAATACCATGGTTGTTGTAGTCTCTGAAGTTACAGGAGACGCACTCTCCATCAGTTGCTTCTTTTCTTTTTTATTCAAGTTTGATTTCTTTTTAAACTCTTCAATGAAATCATAACCTGGGGAGGCAGGAACAATGGAATGCTTGAATGGCGAAGGAATAGGAGTACTTGCAGTTGCTAATGATGTTGCACCCACACTAACTTGATTTGTGGGAGTTTCTGGAAATAAATCCTTTGTGGTATTGGTGGATCCACTAATAGTGTGACTTTGACCTCTCAAAATCCTTTGCCTCTTTTGATTGCATTGATCACCTGGTGTTTATGTGGTATCTTTTTTTGTTTTCCTCTTAGTATTGTGTGTAATTTGTCGTTGTTGCACATGTTGACCACTACTAGTACTACTACCCATACTATCGCCACCAATGGCACTCCCAGTTGCACTAAGCTGTCCACCAAGGGCATGTCCTAGTTGTGATTGTATCTGACCATGAGGATGAGGATTAGAAGCTCTAAAAAATTGAGTTTCACTTGTATGCCCTTGGTCTAGATTTTCACCTCCAAGCCCAAGGCCAAATTTATCAACTGGTTTTCTATGCTCAACATCCGTTACCGTCCAAGGGCCTTGTCCTTTGGACGCCAAAGGACCACCTTCATAACCAATGTTTTCAAGTATGGCTGCTCCTGAAGTATATGTTGAAGCATATTCTACTTTTGCGGCCTCACTTAAACCAGGTTTGTAATTGGCATGGCTTTGTTCTTCTTCTTCCATATCAATATCATCATCAGATTCATCACATCCATCAGGATGCCCATGCTCTATATTCCACAATTTGCTAAATTATTCATCTTCTTCATTATTATCATACTCTTCAAGAGCTCTTGGATCACCTAGGTCCTTCCTCATAGACCAAAAGGCAGTAATTTTTGACCGTGACCATTTTTTATCTATAAGTTCTGTCTCTAGAGAACTTGGAAGTTTTACTCTACTAGATGGTTTATCACTTTTTACATAAAATTTTTTGTATGTCCTGATTGTCTTTTGGTGCAATGCCATAATTTCTGCTGACAATTGTTCAAAAGAAATACCATTCTCAACAACACTTTTCTCCATTGATATTTTGACCTCATCCCAAGAATCCTTGTTTCTCAAGTTTTCAAGCAAGGGTTTACTTTGATGTTGAATTCTATTTGTAGCATTCCTATTGGCCACAATAATTGATTTAATGATGTCACATGGATCATACTGCCAGTGACAGATAGGATCAAAGTCAAAAAATTTGAAAAGATTATGTGCCACACTAAATTTTTTTCTCTCGAATGTGAACCCTCCACATGAAAAAGGTAAAGAAGGAAATAAGTTCTTCTTTTGTTGACTGAGAAAGTGTAGCTCATCAGCACTCTGCACTTGCCTTACATATTCCAATGCAAAAACCCTTTATGTCACATGTATTGGAAGTTTGTATGGCTGTACTCCCGATCCATAAAATCTTAGCACAGTAAAATTTTCCATTAAGTACCAATCAACCAATTGTATTTCTTTTTCTAGTTGCATGCAGTTTCTACATGACATAGGCAATCTAAGCATTGAATTATTTGTAATTACTTGATGCAATGGAGCCAAAAAATAGTCTACAAAATGACTGTAGTTCCTTCGAGAATCATGCATCCTTATCTCATTGGTCCATTCATATACTAGAGCCATTTTTTTTCCTCTGCATTACTATAGGGCTGAATCTGAAGCTTGTTGGTCTGAAACATTCCTCTAAATTTGAATAGAAAAAGATAGCACAAGTAGGTTGTGAACCTAAATGTCTTCGTGGAACTTGCTTCAATCATTAAAAATTGTTTATGAATGGATTCTACAATGTGCTGTGTATAATTATATTTGAAATGTTCTTTAGTATAATGGATATTATATACCATTTCAAGTAGGCTTGCACCCACTTCCAAATTGCTATCCAGACCGAGGCAAAATGCAAGCATGGAAATAGTATCCTGACCCATGGTTTAAAAAAATACAAATTATATGGAGGCTAATGACCGCCTTTCAATTTGTTTCTATCCTTAACTATTTGATTTAATAAATCATTTTTCAGCCTTTCTTCCACTGCTTCATAATCACTAGCAAGCTTTTCTAGGTCAATGTGGTGGTTTCCAAATTCTTCAATTGTAAACCCCAACACTTTTCCAAGTTCTTCTACATTAATGGATAACAATTCTTCTTGGTTATCTTTATTAACAATTGCTCTTTTCTTATCATCATAATTTTCAGCACAGACCATGATAAATTCTGGGCAAGAGAAAACTTCATGTAACATCATGCGCCCTAATCCAGTTACCCACGGTGCACTGATACCATCAACTTCTATTCGCTTTGCAGCCTTATTCTGAGATGAAAATCTAAGTTCTGAGGTATGCCTACCATAGATTTCAGGATCATAAACATCATGGTACCCATCGAGGAAACCTGGGGTTTTAAGCAATTCTGCATAATGCATTTTTTTATCGGACATTGTTGTAGTGGTACTGGTGGTAGACATGCTTGTACAAATGTGAAGTTGTGTAATTTGAATTCCCTATTCCTAAGAAGTAATACCTATTAGTCCTCCTTAATTTTAATGAATTCTTGAGTCTCTAAAGTCTAAAACCAAACTTCAAACTTTGACAAAATAAGATTTTAAGAAATGTCAAACGATGAAAGTTGAAATGTAGCCGCAGGAATTCTTTCACTTACCTATATTATGCGTCTCGACGCTTGAAAACTAGAATGGCGTTGTTGGACGTGGAACTGTGGAATCCAAAATAGGGTGGTGCACTACAATGAGCAATCTAAAGATTGAAGACTTTAAAATCAATACAATTTCAAAGTGCAAAGTGCTTTAAATGTTTTTTTTCTCATAATTGAAATTTGGAACGTAAAAGTGAATGGCACATCTTAGGAGTTAGGTCTACAAGACTACAAGTTGCAAATTCTTCACCGTTGATCTTTTTAAATCTAACGGTTATAGGGTGATTCCGGAGGTTTAAGTTGGGAAGCCCATCGCTCTGTGCATGTCATTACAAAATACAACTACAACCATACATCAAATGTTCATGCAACGGTTGAAACTTGAGTAGTTAATGATATTAACTTTTAAAATAAACATTAATCACTTGACAGTTGACACTTAGCAGTACAAAGTGCTTTAAATGCTTTGTTTCTCGAAATTGGAACATTAAAGTGAATGACACGTCTTAGGTCTACAAGTTGCAAATTCTTCACCGTTGATCTTTTTAAATCTAACGGTTATAGGGTGATTCTAGAGGTTTAAGTTGGGAAGCCCATAGCTTTGTGCATGTCATTACAGAATTTGATGGTCTATTACATATTTGACCATTTTTTCAATTTTAGACCGTATATTATAGCTATAAAATTTATTAGACCGTATAGTTTGACTTGCTATATTTTTATTAAACCGTAAAAAAATATTATATAGTATTTTAATTTAAAATATATATAATTTTATAATTTTTACTATAAAAAGAAAATAGAATATAACTTTTTTGAATATTTTTAATATGAATTTAGAAACTTTTGACTTTTTTATAATAGCTATCATTTTTTATATTAATATATATGATTTATAATATTATTATAAAAATATATATTAATTTAGAATCTTTTCAAAATAAAACATAATTATTTTTAATTTTTAGAATATATTTAAGAAGATTTATTTTTAATACGATTTTAGAAACTTTTGTTAATTGTTAATTATAACAGTAGATTTTTATATTTATCACTAATAATTATCATTGTTTTCTAATTTTTCAAGATAATCCATTTATAAAAGATTTTATATAAAAATTCGTAAATTAAACAATTTTTTTGATAGGCATTTAAATGACCAAAGTCAAACCATCATAAAATTTTCATATTGATTGTTTGTTATTGTCATAATCTTAACCGTTGATCTTTCTGAATCTAACGGATATAGGGTAATTCCAGAGGTTTAAGTTGGGAAGCCCATCGCTCTGTTCATTTCATTACAGAATGTAACTACAACCATACATCAAATGCTCATCCAACGGTTGAACTTGAAACTTTAGTAATTTACTAATTTATGATATTAAATTAAAAAAATTAGCATGACACATGTGTTTTAAAGTCAATACCATAGGCATCGGCCTAACAATGCTTTATCGATGGAACCCCCATCACAGCCCCGCCGATGGCCCGAAGGCGAAGACTCATAACTCATAAGGTGCGATGAGCGCTCCCGCCTCCTAGTCCTCGATATACCGATAGAATCAACAAAAGTAAGCACATCGTTGTAACACATTAACATTGGTGGAATGAATGATTGCATTCCCCCGATGGCCCGATATAACCATGAATTCTCAAATGCATATTGCATAGAGTATATTACTTAATTTCTCAAAAGAAAAAAACTGATTTGAATATATTAAATTATTAATAGATAGTGACACTGAAGTTCCAAACTCAGAAAACAACTCTTTATTCTTAAACGTAAATGAATAACGAAGATTCAAGAATAGCACAACACAATCATTTATTTTATTGTAACTGAATTTCAATGTCACATTATTACATATCTTTTTACAGATGAGTAGCACTGTAGCTCCTATTTTGTATAAATAACATATGTCAGTGTGTCACTTTAGTACTTTACATAGACAAAATTTAATAATTTATTCCAAGTTGTTGCTCATTACAATGGATTATATATTGATTCCAATTTCCAAGCTTTGTTGCTGAAAACCTAATACACATCTATCTCTAAAAATAAATCTGGCTCTGAAAATAAATTCATGATTCCAAGCTTCTACTAGTGGATTTGCCAACCATGCTAGGAAAAGGGGGTTCCAATCACTCCTGGGGAAATGGGAGCCGTGAAGATACAAAATGTACTTATCCCCTTCGAGAACCAGAGTCATATAGAAGATGAGAAACAAATGTCTCTTTGAAAATAAATGCATGGAGCTTGCCTGGCCAACCATGCTGGGGAAATGGGAGCTATTAGAATACAGAAGGAGAAACAAATCTACTCCCATCTTTTACCTGCAGCCTCTATGCATTTGGATAGAACTTATCTCCATCAGAGCTCCTCATCCTAGTTCAAAACCCATATGAAAATTCAGGTTAACCAAATCAACTTCTTTCCAATTCCACCCATTGTGAACTTGAAGGAAATTCATCTTTTACTGATTACTCTGTAACTACATAATTGTAGGTAGGATAATTTACAGTATCCCCAATACTGCATCATCTTCTTCGTGAATCCTTATTAACCCTAGAAAATAAAAACCCTTATGGCACTATCTACTAATCATTGAATCACTATCCCTATTTATGGGCCACCAGTGCCACTACCAGCCTGTATAATTAAAATTTCTAATTTGATTGACGTCTTGCTACGTGCCAACTTGAACTCTACCTCAAGTTGACAAGCTGTCAAAATCACTCGTTCAAATGATATGAAATAATTACAAATCTTTTTTCATTAAAGCTATGAGTTGTCTAAGAAATTGCTTCGGATGTTCATATCACATATGGCATTAATTGCCGCCACTGCCACTGCCAACCACAGTTTCTTCAAAAAGATTAAGAATTTAAATGAAATGAAATGTACAACATCGAGATTCGAGGCATTGAAAAGAGTGAATGAGCGATGAATTAATTTGAACAGAAAGTCTCAGAGATGAAAAAATAAGCATTCTGAATTTGACCTAACACTAACAGATAAATATTGAACAATTATCATGAAGAAACATAATTCATTCATAATTAGAAGGAAGCATTGATAAATACAAAGATTTAGAAATATATTATTTTGTCTCTCTAATGCCAAAAATGTGGTTTCACAGACCTGTCACCCCACACCCTGTACAATCAACATTCAAAAAGCGCTCAAAAGCTGAAACTACGCCCCCTTATCATTATGTGTCACAAATTCACAATTCACTAAAGGATTTGTGTATGTTGTAACGTTGTTAAACTGCTGGAGGTTTCAGGACTCTGTACAGTTCCAACTGCATTTCCATAACAAAATTATGAAATTCAGCGCGTTCTTCTTCTTCTTCTAAAACAAAAATCACCCTGTTGTACTCGACATAGCTAGTTTTCTCTTTCCACGCCACTGAACGTAGCTGGGAAATGATGTCGAGTTGCTATTCTTCAAGCCAATTCAAATTGGGTTGCATGAAGGCCACAATTTCATCTTCCCATACCCTAATATCGACTGGAAGTACCATTTTGAGGAAACTCTGAGTATGGAGTTAAAAATGCTACCACCTTTCCTCGTATGCAGGCTCACTTAACTTTACAATCTGCTACTAAATCCATTTCTCCAAACTCCTTAATACCTTATTTAAGATCTATCCAGTTGGTGTTTGAGAAGACATCCCTTAATGGCATCGTACAATTCATTAAATGAGTTGTCACTTCGAAAGTTGTGCATCCCGCCGAGGTCACCCAATTGTTGAGAAACATAACTTTATAACCATTTGTACGGTAATAAAATCTCAACCATTGATTTCTAGAAATCTAACGGTTCTAGTGATATTCCGGAGGTTTCAAATCGCAAGTCTACTGCTTGATAGATTTACTTTTGGAATGCAACTACAGTCATCCATCGAACGACCCATATGATTTTTATTTCGCCACTGGATTTTTTTATTATTTTTAGATTCATTTTAATTCGCCAATGAAAATATACTTTTTGCTTTGAAAAAAGGTTTTAATGGCCAATGGAAAAAAAATTCTGGTTTGAAAAATGGGTTTATTCGCCAATGAAAAATATTTTATTCGATTTAAAAAAATTGCAATTCGCCACGATTTTCCATAGACTTCCAGGGATTATAAAAGATTCGCCAATAAATTTAATATTTTTCATCGAGAAGTATATAGGATTCGCCAGGATTTTACACCTGCGCCGAGGGGGGGGTTTCTTAAAGTTATCCCTGGATGGGCCTCCAGTTGCAAATATCCTCTAGATCCCCAAGCTTAGGTATAAAATTTATATTGCCCTTGTTTATTAAATTGCCTAGAGAGTTAGCTTGAAAATCTTCAAGATAGACATGATGCAAATCGCTCCCAACAAAGTCCTAAAGAGCTTTGAAGAATTCACAGGGGAAGCCATCAATCCCAGGAGCCTTGTCATCGTCCATAGAAAAAATAGTTTCTTTGAGATCATCAATTGTTAACAATTGATCACATAAATTTATCTGGGTTGAAGAAAGCCTATGTGGCACAACAACAAGGCAGTCCTGAAGGGCTTGTTGTCACACAAGCGTGGAGTCCTGTGTAGTGAACAACTGATCATAATGGCGCGCAATGGCCTGGAGAATGTCGGGTAGCTCAGAGAGCACCCGAGTGCCATCCTTAATTTTTTTGATGCCTGGGGATGAGTGCCTGGCATGAAGTGCCAAAAGACTTTCTTTGGAGGCACAATCACCGTTCTTAAGCCAATCTAGCCGAGCTTTGATTTGAGCTCCTCTAGCAATGTAATCATTAGCCACTTTCTTTTTGTGCCTTAATTTCGCCACCCTGACCTAATGTGACAGGGAAAAAGGGCTAGCTGCCAAAGCCTCCATAGCTGCACACAAGTCAGCAGTGGTAGCCTCATAGGATCGTCGGTGAAAGATGGCCAGCTAGCGCCCATAAATGCACAAGAAATGGGAAGTATGAGTGATGGAATCATTCCACCAGGTAATCCAACCTGTTTGGCTAGCTGGTCTGCACTCCAAATCCCACACTCGACGAATGTGGGCTAGAGTGGGCTTGTGACAGAGTAGAGACGTGTTCAAGAAGAATTGAGTTTTACACGTGCGAGGCTGACAAGACGTCCATTCAATACGAAAATGAATTGGGAAGTGATCAGACAGAGTCACATCCTCTAACGACTTCACTGGAAAGGCAAAGCTATCAAAAGAAAAAAAATATTAAGCCGAGATCATGGCATGATCAAGACATTTAAAAACTCTATTAGAACCGGCCCTGTAATTACACCAAGTGTGCCAGAGGGAATGAGAATGGCGACAACCAATACTAGGATCAAAAAGCCCCAATTTTTTACGCATGTAAAACCACGCCTTCCTTTCACCATCAGCCCAATGGAAGGGCAAGGTTCCATCCTTGTCATACACCATCTCAACCATATTGAAATCCCCGCAGAACAACCAGGTGGCAACTGGTAAAGAATCAACAATCCAACGCCAAAGAAAAGAGTGCTCCACAACATCAAAAGAGGCATATACATTAATAATCCCAAAGGATTGATTATCAATGTTGAGAAGAATCCAAACTACTTGCTTGGAAGGATCAGTCCCATGATCCACAATGCAAGAATGCAATCGTGGGGACAAAACAGTGGTGGCTCCACCACGCCTGACTTCATGCAAAGTGCAAAACATAGTACTGGCTGGCCAAATAGAATGACAAGCCGAGGCAAGCAAAAATCTTGAAATTTTAACTTCTTGGAGACAAAGCACTTCAATCCCTAAGTATTTATGTAAGACATCTCTAACAAAATACTTTCTGGAGAGGTCAGTTAGACCTCGAACATTCTATGAAAGAAAATTCATGGGTGAAACTCTTCCATACTTTCAAAATCTAGTTCCTCCTCAACCAGGGAAGATAAACTATTCTTCAAAAAATCTTGTGGAACTGAACCAATTTGAATAAGGGGTGAAAACCTCCGCTTTTCTGGCACGTATTCTCCTTCTTCCAGTGGTGGAGACGGGCTGCAAGACCGCGTTGAGCCCCCGTTGTGGGAGGTATAATCGGATGAGCGCACATAACAACCATAGGTTGAGGCGTTGCCTTTGACCTGGGCTGCACCGAAATAGTAGTAGCTCCAAAAGGAGAGGTTGTCCCCTTCTCTGAAGGGTTTGAAACAACTTTGGATGGTTCAGGGGCCTTGGGAACCGACCCAAAACAATTGGCTTATTTTTTTGGTTCTTAACCATGGTCCGATTTGTTTTAGCCTTAGCAGAAGGATCTATCTGGCAAGGATTTTCAACATCTCATGATAGTGATGGTGTACGAGGCATTGCCAAAGGATAGTCCTTAATCTTGTGGTCAGCTGACTGACACCGATAACACGTGTTGGGAAAATTGAAATACGTGACTTTTTGGGTGTGCCTAATAGCTCCTATTTGAATGTCCATAGATTCTTTCAAGTCCTTGGATAGGTCCACTTCCACACAAACCCGCTTATGAGGCTGGGCTTGGAAAAACCTATCAGATTCAATACAAACAACCCTCCCAAAGAGGAAGCAATGTGGTTCAAGAAGGGCACACATGGCAAAGGCAGACTGAGAAACTCAATCCAAACCGAAACCCACATTTTAGTGTCGTTTGAGACAACAAAATCCCGGGTCCATGCTTGGAAAACCAACAAGGATGACCTAACATACCAGGGCCCATGGCCTAATATAGCCTGGACATGATTAACTTCCACAAAGCGGAACAAAAAAAAGCCTTTGGTCAAGTTTTGGACCATATCAAGGCAGACCCCATGAGGGACCCAGGCCTTGTTAATCCATTCTTTTAGCACACTTTCGGGGGGAGTCCTCCCAACAAAATAACCCACAAGGGTGTGTTGTTCGAGCCATTGGCAAGCAAAATCAAAATCTAGTAAAGGAAAAACTACATTAGCAGGGGCATCAAAATGCTTACCTCATGAAAGAATTTTTGAACAAATTTTTGAGGACGTTTGTTCAAAGGAGGAGCCATTGAACTACAACGACGAACCGTTAGCACCAACATGAATTGTTGGGTTAATGATGGTTGAAGGCATAATAAACCCCTAAAACCATAGTAAATGTAGTCGTACTCAACGAGGGAGGAATTTTCCTACGCAGAAGGCGTAGTATGACACAAGAGGGGCCAAGGATGACCGCAAAAAACAAAAAACTCTAGCAGAGCTCATCCACCAATTATTATATTTTGAGAATCCTATAAATTTCATTAAAACTACATTGAATTTTGGAGTTTTGATATTTGAAATGGTATTATTTACATAGACATATTATACACATGGAGATATAAACACAACATTCTCACCATTTCTATATTTATAGCATGAGAGCACTTTCTCAACATGAAACATCATTTTCAAAACTATTTTTAAAAATTGAAAGCCTATATGAAAAATCCTATTAGCTGATTATAATATTTAATAATAGTATAGAAAATCAATATGAATAATCATATATACATGTTTAGTTTTTTCCAATAATGTTCATTATTGCTATCTTTGTGAAAAAATAAATATTGTGAATATTTTATTTTTATTAATTAAGTATAGAAACATATTCTCTAATTTATCATGGGACAATCCTCTTGTGCTATTTTTCATGCCATTTTGTGTGAGTGTCCTAAGTATTTCATCTTAATACATGATTGTGACTAATATGCCACTTCCATTACCACCATTTGCTATTTTATCCTCAAAAATAAAACTAAACCCATCCTCAATGATTTATCATCTCTTAGAATATTAGTTTTCATTCTTAATTCAAATCCATAAGTGCATAAATGACTTGTATATTTAACCTTAGGTTTCAAAAATTAAGTTTCTAATTGGTCCCAAGTCAATAGTCTTCTTACTAGTTTTTATGTGTTCACTCTTGTACCATTTTTTTGTGTTTCTAAGTATAAAAGAATGCAACCCCTTAGGTGATTTGCATCCAATCATTATGTTACCCATCTATCACCCAAGCCAAAAAATGAATCCTTCTCCAATTGAATCATTATGTCATAGTATTTAGTTGTATTAGAATATTCTAATTGTAGGCAAATAAGGTATGCATGTCACAATTTCATTTTCCTAGGTCAAAGTTCACTTATGCTTGCATAAATTTTAATTAATCAATTTTCACAATTGTAGATTTGACCCTAGCCGAAATATCAAATGACCTACTTTAGATTCCATCATTCTTCTTCCAACATAGCCAAGTTTAATAAATTATGAGCTATGATTCAAATGATGATAAAAATAGTGGATAATTATGTATCAACTATCATAATCAAGTAAGTACTTGGGTGAAGGCTTGACAATTAATTACACTCTTTGGTCGTATTCAACCACAAACTTTAATATTTTTTAGCATTCAACATATTTTTTTGTAATTTGTTTTCTATATCTACACTAATATGCTATCCCTTTGGTACATTAAAAAAATACATAACACCTTTGGATATGTATCATACATGGTCTAAAAATGAGTCTTCCTAGAATTAGACTAATTCAATACTTTGTTGAATACAAATTTAGCTTGCACCAACCAAGTAACCCATTGTGCTAGTTCTTCTCCCATGAAAAATATTATGTGTTTCTCTAGGATCTTATTAAAAATATCTATCTAAACATTAATTTATGGATGGTGTTGGCATATGCTCAATTTATGACTAAATTTGGTGTTTATATTTGCTACGACACCATATTATTTACCATAAGGAGTTTAGTAGCTCATACTTTATGTATATATTTATCACAAATTATAAAAATGTGTTATCCTTCACTTATGGTATTAATTTTTAAAAACTTTTGCTATATTTTCTTGCTACCATGGTGTTTTAGTACAATATTTTATGTTGTGGTCCCTTTATTGTCTTGTGATGACTCCTTGCCACTTTTTATCACTTATTTTTAGTACCACGTGTGTTCTTGATCTTTTTTTTCTAACCACAAAGGAAAGATATTCTAGCTACCCATATGAATATCTTCCTTACAATGGAACCTTCTATATATCTAGTGGGTTTGGTCCCCTTGTAGTGGATTTTATAAGCTTGGGTGGTCAAATATGTTCTTACAAGTGATCATATATTGTGGTGACTTCCCTTTTTATCTTCATGATATCCTATGGTAGTATGAAATATGGTTCTCTTATGGTGTTATAGTGGCTGTTATTTTTGAATTCAAGTATGTTGCACCTTTGTGAACTTATATCATAATATGATTATGCAACCTTGGGTGACTTACAATGGAGTTTGTGGTGATTTTACTCCTTGTGCTATAGAAGTATTCCCCTACAAGTATTCTCTATAATGGTGGATCTGGTTTGTTCTTGCATTAGATTTGATCTCTATGGTACACTTTTTATACTACATGACTAGTTTTTCATGATCTTGTGGTGGTAGTTGGTTGCCAATAGTGGACTTACCACTTCTTGCAATATCTTCTCTATGTGTTATTTATATCGCATGTCCACACTTCATTAAAATGTATTTGTTTCTAGGCTCTTCTCCTCTTGCACTTGTTTACACTCCTATTCCTACCAACTAGGATTTCATCCTTGATGATTGTAATTGTTACCATATTTTCACTTATAACTTAATCAAGTAGAGATTATTGATTTGAGTTGATAGAAGAAAAGGTATATTTTAATATTTCCTATATTACATTCAAGTGCATAAATGAAATAATCTAAAAGATTACATTTACAAATTACTGCATTCATACAAGTGCATGTAACATAAGAAGGATTCAAAATATTTTCTGGAAAAAGAAGTAATATTTATTGAATATAAAAATGTACATTGTCTCACACAAGTCATGAGGCTGACTTTACTTATTCAATGGAATTGAATAAAAGTATATGCATGAATAAGTAAATGAATGTAAATGTGCATATAAGGAGAGAGACCAGTCATTGCCTGAGAATGACTGGTTCAGGGTGTGTTATCTTGTACTGTTGCTGACCCGAGCTATTTGTGTCCTCCTTAGCCCTGTATCGCTCCTAGTTCCTGCATTTGTTAATAGAAATGATGTTAGAGAAATGCTCTAAGCAATGAAAGATCTCAAACATTATATGAAAATACACCTATGCACATATAAACTGATCTCCAAACACATTGAACAAGCATGCAAACCTTGGATGTCCTAGAAAACAATGAAGTCATCAAACACATCCAAAATATGCATCTATTTTTCTAACTTGTTTGTTTCATGTGCAGATACCGGAAAAGTAATGTTGCTGATTTGTTTTATCAAATTTCAGCATGCAGGTTAAAATGTGGCTCCCACAAGGGTAGATCCCAACATGTTTATTTTATCAAATAATGAGCTCAATTGAGCTTATTTAAGAGGGAAATTCAATGTTAAAAGTCATCATATCAACAAGATCATAAAATGATAGTGAACACACAAGCATAAACATTAAGTTCACAAAGCATTTCTACAAGGAACAACAATAAAGAAATGGTCACAAGGAGACAACTTTAAGACAAGATCAAAGGATGGCATCAACTTCATGGATACAAGAGGGTCTCATTCAAGGACTGTTATCACAGTAAATACCAAGAGACATCTACAATAATCAATGAAAAATTGAAATGTAACATACCTTTGCAAGTAATGCCATAATCATGAAATGAACTAACAAAGTTCATATATTACAGTCATGTAAAGCAGTGACAGAATAAAGATAACTTTGCCAAATATTATATTACTGTTATGTATGCAGATTAAGAATAAAAGCTACAGGGCTCCTTACTATAACCCATAATCATTAGAATGGTTCAGTTTTGAAGGTGATCAAAATGGGATTTGCAGCTTATGCTGGAGAGAACGAGAACCAGGATATAGATTTTAAAGAGACATCAGAGACTAAAGACCATGACTAGGAGAATACAAAGAAATTTTTGTCTTTGCAAATATAACTCAAAAATACAAGAGTGAATCCACACAAGTTTTGGTATCTGCAGGGGAGGTTGAGGCCACAACCATATAGAGAAAGGTAATGATGCTAGAATAAATGCAAGAGATAAAAACCTCGAAGCCAAGAATAACAGGGCTTGAAAGAGTTTTGGTATGCTTAACAGGAAATGAAGAACCCTTTGACATAGGCTAGGGTCTGATACAAAGTGTAAGTATGTAGAATGCATTTACATAACGAACCCTTAAAATTTTGCAAACATATCAAGTACCTAGCAGAAGCTTTTAGGTCGCGGCCTAATCATAAAATTTTATGCACATGAAACAATGAAGGTTCATTATTTTTGTATGGCTTTAATCATATATTCATTTTTAGAAATAAAGAATAAGATTACCAACAAAGGAGGCTCAAATTGGCATCTTTTATAGATAAAAAGAGGAGGAGGTGAGTTTCAAAACTTACCAAGTTGTTGTCTAAAATCCACTTAAAACCAAGTTCAAAGCTCGAAATGGGTTCCTCATGGCGGCCCAAGATGCAGAAGATCAATGTAGAAGAAGGTAGAAATTTTTTTATCAAAATTTTGACAGTGAGGTCACGGCCTAAGAACTCCAAAAGCCTTCAAAATGATGAAAATTTCCAAATCTGAAACAAAATCAGACTTACCATGTATTTTCCTAAGAAATCATCAAAAGGAAACTTCAATTATGGCGTAGGAATGCAGTTTGCAAGTCCCATCTTCAAACCCTGGGCTCCTCCATGGTGGTACCCTCTCAAGCAAAGCAAAGGTGAAATAAAATGAATTGAATGTTTATCATGCTTTTGATTTAGGGTTTTGAGAGCCATAAGGGGAGTTCGATAAAGTAAAGGCATTTTGCCTTTGTTTTTTTAAAACTTTATTCACATTGGATTATGCCATGACATTTCATATGCCTTTTAATTATTTTGAACATTTCATAAGACTAAGTCAATAAGTCAAAATTAATCATTTGTATATGTCTTTTCAAAATACTCCTTATATCATACATCCAATTTCAAAAAATTGTAAAACTTTATTGAAAGTGATGAATATAAGTCACTTTAATAAATGTTATTTATTGATGCAAGGATAAACGTGCTACATTTTCTTTCTAAGACATAGTCAAAGGAGGGGTTAAGATGAGTTTAAATGCATATTCCTTGAGTCATGGAGAGTTGATAAGGTCCTTTTGCATTAATTTGATTGTAAAACAAATGACTTTAATGATATTTTTTATAAATCATTAAGTCATTTTGTTATTTTTGAATGCAAAATGAATGCATACCTTACATTATGCCTTGTTAATTAGAGGGCTCTTCATAGTTGCAAGAATAATGGAGCTAGTTGAATGAGTTGAGTCAACCAAAGGAGGGCATATAGGATTGTTTAATTTCTTTTGAAGAAAAAATGGAGTTTTTGGAGGGAGTTTTGAAGAGTCATCATGCTTGACAGGGTCACATTTGAATTTTTCCACACATGGGAGCTCCTTTGATAAAGTTTTAGTTGCTATTTTTGGGGATTTTTGAGTGCATACGACCCAAGAAGTTTCCAAGAGATATTTTGGTGGATTTTGATAGAGATTTGATGGATATTATCACCTATGTGACTCATTTGGAGTAAATTCTTGTTTTTTGCACTTTTTGCTACTTAGTCATTTTTTAGTCCTCTTGCAGAAAGAAGCATGTTTATGTAACTTAGTTCTTTGGATATGGAATACATAAGATACCTTGGTTTTTTCTGGTGATGAAATTCATTCCTTCTTGTTCTTGTAGTCTTGTGCATGTTAAATGATTGATCAAGCTCTTAGTGAGATTTTTCAATTTTCCTTCAAGCTTTGTCTCACAAGTTTTGCCTTTTCTGCAAATGTGACTTTATGCAAGTTACTAATTATGTCTAGGAAATGCATGTAACTTTTCAATTGTGAAGAATATCTTCCATTTGTTGGTTTTTGTATTTTGACCCTTTAGTGAAATATTCATGTAGAAACTTACTGCAATAAGTTGTGCAAAATCTGTTTCTTGTCAGTTTGATCCAAGTGTTTAGATTTTTAAGTTTTGTTATATATCTTAAGTTTGGTGTATCACTTCATTTTATTGTTCAGTTTTTCCATTTCATGCATTTCCTTCTCCCTTTTCCTTTTAAAAAAATCAATAGTTTTTAGGTGATAACCAACTAGGAAGCCGACCTTCTTCGGAGATTGACCTATGTTTACAAGTAACCCACAGTTTGAGAGGTCTTCCCATGTTTCTCTGAAATTCTAGGTCCTGCAACTTAGTTAGGGTTCAACTTTAGCATATAACAATTTTTGGCACACTCGGTGGGACAGAGAACTGACTGTGTCAATCCCTTCTATACTATGCATTACTACTATTTGGTGTGTACAATAATACTTTCTACCTTTGGAGGCAAGTGTTTTAATATACCTAGTGACTCCAAGCCCAAAGTAATTGGTTTCAATAGTCTCAATGTTGGTTTCATGGTAATATGTCTTACCATTCACCATTTCACGAAAGTGTTATCTATACACCTTCTTACCTGCCATATCAAAGTAGTCATGTTGCTGATTTCACAAAATATAACCAGAAAATTAACTTTTCTAATGAGTCTCAAGGTTTTGATAATGTGAACATGGAGGATATGTCCTTGCATTTCCAAGAACAATTTGATGAAATCAATAGGCAATAGGAAGAGCTTGCTTATCAAGATTGTATTCATCAGCGGGAAGTAGACTCAATTGCTACCTTTCCAAATCCTTTCTTTGAGGAAGGGATTCACTTTCTGAGGTTCAATATTCCAAGCTTTGAATAGAATGAACTTTCTATTGAAAAGAAAGTAGAAGAAGAGAAACCCATTGATTCAGACAACTTACTCCTTTGGGAAAAGATTAGAGAGGTAAATCTTTTACATTTATCTATAAGGTGTTATCAATTGCAGTAACAAAGGATTGAACAACAAGAAATATTGGATAGTGTGGTGAGCTATTGATTGATGATCATCAACAAGAAAATGGAGCATTGAATCATGTAAAAGAGCATAAAATTGAACTTTATACCTTCTTCTAGGATATGAGTTTTGATATATTTGATCATGTTATGGATGAAAAGGCTAATATGGAGCTTTATGAAGAGGTGTATACATATATAATTGAACATTTTTTTGAATGTTGTATGACAAAGAGCCAAACCTATTAGAGGTTGACAAGCATGTTGATCTAGAGCAGTAGGTTCATAAGCTTCAACAATTGTTGAAACAACATTAGGAGTATGGTCCTGATAGAGAGGGGTTCATTCTCCCAGATCAAGAGGTTTCTCATGAACCTGATTTGCAAAGTCTTAGATGGTTGGAATAGCTTCCTTTCTTCTGTACAACAAAACTTGAAGCTGATTTATCAGATGAAAGTTTGTTTCAAGAGGCTTCTTTATTGTTTGAATTTATACCTTCCTTCATTGAAGAAGACAAGCTTGAGCTGGACTATATTTTGAATGACAATGAAGATCTTGAACTTGTACTGGCTATTTCCAAAAGCCTTCTAAGAGCTAACAAATTTGATGAGTTATTAGCCACCTTAGTGGAAGAGGATTGTTCATTCACCATGGAGGAGGAATCAATATGGCAACTTATTATGCAAGGTGAAGGTAATACTGTTTTTTTCAACATCTAAATTGTCTTCTCTTTAATTCAAACTTAGCTATGAAGTAGGATAGTCATGAAATACAAGAAGAAAGAGAAGTAACCAACAATGGTAGTTCAAATTTTGTCCATTCAAGAGGTTTTCCTATCAGATATTTAGCCACTATGGAGGCCATTGAAATACCAGAAGTCATACTTGCACCCAAGCATGATGATGCAATTGAAGAAGAAGCTGATTTTGGAGTTGCAATTGAGATTGATAAAATTCAGCTCACCTGTCTAGTCCAGGTCAACAATAAGCATGATCAAAATCATGTTGCAAGTGAGCTTATTTGCATCTTTCATGAAATATTGCAACAATGTATTGAATATCTGAATATGTTTCATGTTGTTTCAACAATATATAATCATGTTATGGATCTTTTATTGGTCAGAAGGGGTAATTATTTCACAAAGCCAGTCAATTATTTTGTTTGACTAAGCCTTTCTGTTGGTTAGAGTAGGTTAGCATAGGTTTAGATGCAAGTTTCATTCCTTAAGTGCTTTTCAAGCACAATTAGGTAGTTCCCTTATTTCTGTTTTGTTTTCAATAAGGTTTCAAGGTGTCATTCATATTGTTTTACTGAGTTACAAAGGTTGCATTACTATTTCATAAGTCATAAGCCTAGTTTATGAGTGACTCTATGCCCAAGGATAGGTCTAGGAAACTAGTCAAGATGTTTAGCAGGCAAACACACAACATATGTCACCAAAAATGTTACCATATTTTCACTTATAGCTCAATCAAGTGGAGCTTATTGATTTGAATTGATAGAAGAAAAGGTACATTTTAATCTTTCCTATATTACATTCAAGTGCATAAATGAAATAATCCAAAAGATTACATTTATAAATTACTGCATTCATACAAGTGCATGTAACATAAGAAGGATTCAAATCTTTTCTAGAAAGAGAAGTAATCTTTATTGAATGTAAAAATGTACATCGTCTCACACAAGCCATGAGACTAACTTTACTTATTCAATGGAATTGAAGAAAAGTATATACATGAATAAGTAAAAAAATGTAAATGTGCATACAAGGAGAGAGACGAATCATTGCCTGAGAATGACTGGTTCAGGGTGTGTTGTCTTGCATTGTTGTTGCCTTGAGTTGTTTGTGTCCTCCTTAGCCTCGTATCGTTCCTAGTTCCTGCATCTATTAATAACAATGATGTTAGTGAAATTCTCTAAGAAATTAAAGATCTCAAACATTATATGAACATACACCTTTCACATATAAATTGATCTCCAAACACATTGAACAAGCATGCAAACCTTGGATTTCCTAGAAAATAATGAAGTTATCAAACACATCCAAAATATGCATTTATTTTTCTAACTTGTTTGTTTCATGTGCAGATATAAGAAAAGTAGAGTTGCTGATTTGTTTTATCAAATTTCAGCATGTGGATTAAAATGTGGCTCCCACGAGGGTAGAGCCCATCATGTTGATTTTATCAAATAATGAGGTCAATTGAGCTTATTTAAGACGAAAATACAATGTTAAAAGTCATCATATCAACAAGATCATAGAATGATAGTGAACAAGCAGCCATACATATTAAGTTCACAAAGCATTTCTACAAGGAACAACAACAAAGCAATGGTCACAAGGAGACAACTTTAAGACAAGATCAAAGGATGGGATCAACTTCATGGATACAAGAGGGTCTCATTCCGGGACTGTTATCACAGTCAATACCAAGAGATAACTACAATAATCAATGACAAAGTGAAATGTAACATACCTTTGCAAGCAATGCCATAATCATGAAATGAACTAACAAAGTTCATATATTACAGTCATGTAAAGCAGTGATAGACTAAAGAAAACTTTGCCAAATATTATGTTACTGTTATGTATGCAGATTAAGAAAAAAAGCTACAGAGCTCCTTACTATAACCCATAATCATCATAATGGTTTAGTTTTGAAGGTGATCAAAATGGGATTTGAAGCTTATTCTGGAGAGAACGAGAATCGGGATATAGATTTTAAAGAGACATCAGAGACTAAAGACCATGACTATGAGAATACAAAGAAATTTTTTCTTTGCAAATATAACTCAAAAATACAAGAGTGAATCCACACAAGTTTTGGTATCTGCAGGGGAGGTTGAGGCCACAACCATATAGAGAAAGGTAATGATGCTAGAATAAATGCAAGAGATAAAAACCTCGAAGCCAAGAATAACAGGGCTTGAAAGAGTTTTGGTATGCTTAACAAGAAATGAAGAACCCTTTGACATAGGCTAGGGTCTAATACAAAGTGCAAGTATGTAGAATGCATTTATAGAATGAACCCTCAAAATTTTGCAAACATATAAAGTACCCAACAAAATCTTTCAGGCTGCGGCCTAATCATAAAATTTTATGTATAGGAAATAATGAAGGTTCATTATTTTGTATGAATTTAATCATATATTCATTTTTAGAAATAAAGAATAAGATTATTAGTAAAAGAGGCTCAAATCGACATCTTTTATAGATAAAAAGAGGAGGAGGTGAGTTTCAGAACTTACCAAGTTGTTGTCTAAAATCCACTTAAAACCAAGTTCAAAGCTTGAAATGGGTTCCTCATGGCAACCCAAGATGCAGAAGATCAATGTAGAAGAAGGTAAAAAAAATTTATCAGAAGTTTGATAGTGAGGCCGCAACCTAAGAACTCTAAAAGCCTTCAAAATGATGAAAATTTCTAAATTTGAAAATAAATCAGACTTACCATGTGTTTTCTTGAGAAATCATCAAAAGGAACCTTCAAGAATGGCGTAGGAATGCAGTTTGCAAGTCCCATCTTCAAACCCTGGGTTCCTCCATGGCAGCACCCTCTCAAGCAAAGCAAAGGTGAAATAAAATGAATCAAATGTTTATCATGCTTTTGATTTAGGGTTTTGAGAGTCCTAAGGGGAGTTCGATAAAGTAAAGGCATTTTGCCTTTGTTTTTTTTTTTAACTTCATTCACATTAGATTATGCCACGGTATTTCATATGCCTTTTAATTCTTTTGAACACTTCATAAGACTAAGTCAATAAGTCAAAATTAGTCCTTTGTATATGTCTTTTCAAAACACTCCTTATATCATGCATCCAATTTCAAAAAATTGTAAAACTTAATTGAAAGTGATGAATATAAATCACTTTAATAAAAGTTATTTATTGATGCAAGGATAAATGTGCTACATTAGCTTTCTAATACATAGTCAAAGGAGGGATTAAGATGAGTTTAAATGCATATTCCTTGAGTCATGGAGAGTTGATGAGGTCCTTTTGCATTAATTTGATTGTAAAGAAATGAATTTAATGATATTTGTTATAAATCATTAAGTCATTTTGTTATTTTCAAATGCAAAATGAATGCATACCTTACATTATGCCTTGTTAATTGGAGGGGTCTTCATAGTTGCAAGAATAATGGAACTAGTTGAATGAGTTGAGTCAACAAAAGGAGGGAATATAGGAGTGTTCAATTGCTTTTGAAGCAAAATTGGAGTTTTTGGAGGGAGTTTTGAAGAGTCATCATGCTTGACAAGGTCATATTTGACTTTTTCCACACATGGGAGCTCCCTTGATAAAGTTTCAGTTGCTATTATTGGGGTTTTTTGAGTGCATACAACCCAAGAAGTTTCCAAGACCTATTTTGGTGGATCTTGATAGAGAGTTGATGGATATAATCACCTATGTGACTCATTCGAAGTTAGTTCTTATTTTTTCACTTTTGCTACTTAGTGACTTTTTAGTCCTCTTGTAGAAAGAAGCATGTTTATGTAACTTAGTTCTTTGGATATGAAATACAAAAGATACCTTGGTTGTTTCTAGTGATGAAATTCATGCCTTCTTGTTCTTGCAGTCTTGTGCATGTTAAATGATTGATCAAGCTCTTAGTGAGATTTTTCAGATTTCCTTCAAGCTTTGTCTCATAAGTTTTTCCTTTTCTGCAAATGTGAGTTTATGCAAGTTACTAATTGTGTCTAGGAAATGCATGTAACTTTTCAATTGTGAAGAATATCTTCCATTTGTTGGTTTTTGTATTTTGACCCTTTAGTGAAATATTCATGTAGAAACTTACTGCAATAAGTTGTGCAAAATCTATTTCCTGTCAGTTTGAGCCAAGTGTTTAGATTTATAAGTTTCGTTATCTATCTTAAGTTTGGTGTATCACTTTATTTTATTATTTAGTTTTTCCATTTCATGCATTTCCTTCTCCCTTTTATTTTTAAAAAAATCATTAGTTTTTAGGTGATAACCAGCTAGGAAGTCAACCTTCTCCAAAGATTGACCTCTGTTTACAAGTAACCCATAGCTTTAGAGGTCTTCCCATGTTTCTCTGAAATGCTAGGTCCTACAACTTAACATGTTAGCTCCTGCAACTTAGTCAGGGTGCAATTTCAGTAGATAATAGTAACTCTTTATTATATATGGAGGCATGATAGTCTATGTTGTTAGGAAAAGGATGTTGTACACCTTAGAAAAGAAGGAACTATTTTAACTATATATGTAAGACCAAAAAATGAGGTTTATATCAACATCAAGCATGAATTTAATCTAAGAAACCACTAAACTTAGAGAATTCAAATGCTAATCTCAAGTCTAATCTATTCAATGAAGAGTGAAAGCAATATGGAAACATAAAAAAATGATACCAATTCACCTTCCCTTCCAAGTTATTTTAAATTCACCTTCATTGTCTCTCTCCAATTGTCTCCTTGAATGTGGCTCTCAGATTTTGTATGTCCTTATTTGCTTCAAGCTCAAGAATACTGTTGAATGATGAAGAATGAAAAATATTGAGAATTCATGGTTAGCCAAAAATATGAGAAGAAGGCTTCTTTTATAGAAATGGTCATTTGAAATGAACGATCTAGATGCAAAGATCAGATATCAAGATCAACAGTCAATGCATGTTGAGAGGAAATAGATTGAGTAGTTAACTGAACTGATTAATCCAATAAAGGAAATTGATTAGATAATCAGAGGGATTGAATTGAATAAACAATAGAATTGGAACAATTGGTGGAAAGGGATATATTAATTAGTGGGATTAGATTAATCGGTGGACATGATTGATCAGTCAACAATTTAGATTGATTAAACAGAGGATGTGATTAGATCAATCAAAATGTGTGAGGATAATTAATTAATTAGATTATTTAATTTTGAGAGGAACGTGCAAGATGTATTTGAATTAATAAATGAAATTTTATTTATCAATTGATCATGTTGAGTGAATATTGGAGAATTAAATATATTATTTAATCTAGAAGTGGGAAAGTGGTTTAATTAAATAATTTGTAACAATTATTTAATACGAGAAGGGTGTTTGATGTTAATTAAATAATTAATGATATCTATTTAATTAAAATAGAAGAATAGGTGAAGTCAACGACATAATTAAATAAGTTTATTTAATTAATCCAGAAGAATAATTTTTAATTAGAACATATTAAATAAATCAGATTTATTTAATTGGTCAAGGAGAATAAGGATAATTGGGACTTTATTAAATAAATAAATAAGATTTATTTGATTTGTCAGATATGATGATTTGAAGATGAATTAATTAAATAATGTTAAATTACTTAATTAATAGTAGAATATGAAAAATGATAATAATTAAATAATAATGCCTTATTTAATCATTTTAGTCGAAAAGGGTTGTTCACAGGTCTGGACAATTTTGGGTATCTACATTTTGCCCCTCTTTTATAAATGCATGTTTATAGTGTTACGTCGAAGAAAATTTAGAAATTTGTGCACAAGATTTGCCCTGGTATGCCCTAGTGACAATGGGATAGGTTAATACTCCCTTGGAAAAAAATTCAAATTTTGAATTTTTTAATTTTTTTTATAATTGTTTCGAAAAGTCAATTTGTAGGTTTGGATTTGGATATGAGGGCCTCCAAGGGGTCTGTATTAGTGTTCAAATTCAAAGGTTGATGCACTCAATCATGAAATGGGTAAAAAATCCCACCCTAGAAGGGTAAACATAGGCCCTAGGGGGTGAAATTGGATCATTTGTGCATTTTACCTTACAAAATTTTAGAGCTCTAAGTGTGATTTCCTTGTGAAGTTGTTGCCAAAATATCTCATGTTCCAGTCACTACACACTGTGAATACCAGGTTAGGACCTACTAATGCCCAGAGGGCTCAAGGGACGCAGTATGTACTCTTTCATTTCTTTGTAATTTGTTTTCATTTTTCGATAGATTTTAGGGCTCAAAATTGAGCAACAGACGCTATACACTTTGTGTGTTGCAACTGCAATCGCATTCACCACATGTGTGGAATATTTCGATACATGTGTTCAATATGAAACATTTGAAAAATAGAGCCACCTTGGTTTAGGCTGCTCATAAATGAATCTTGCACCACATCTATTGTGGTGCAACACATATGTAGAATAATTCACCACATTTGATTTGGTTAGTTGCAACTGCTTAACATAACACCTCTTTTGATTTATTGGTTGGATTTGTGTAATAGTATGCTGCATATGCTTTGTTCACTGCACCCACTTAATAGTATGTTGTAATTGCTTGATTTGCCACACCCGTGTAATAGGATGCCACATTTGATTTGTTCGTCGTATTCTTGTAATAGTGTGAGACATTTGATTGTTTGGAAAATTGAGCCTACTTGTGAGAATTTTTTCTCTTCAATTTAAGTCCAATAGGTTTGCATGGTCCTTTTAATTAACTTGATGTGATTTTCTTGTGAACACAGTTGTGATATCCACCGATTTATTCCAAAGAGGGCTAACTATCTACTTTTTTATTGTAAGATCAGTTGACTGAATAGAAGAGGGATACACTTTATTCCTTGGGCCTATATCATGTTACCTTTATGCCCATCATTCAAGCTAATCAAGGTTTCTTGGTTGCTCTTTTTGAGAGGTGGAATTCTAAGACATGTTCATTTCATTTACCCATCGATGAGGCCAGTGTTACTTTGGAGGATGTCTAGAGGATCCTAAGTCTTTCGATTCATGGGGAGCATGTGGTAAATAACACTATTCATGGGTATTCTTCTCTCGAGGGAGCCTTTGAGCATGACAACATAGCAGACCTCAGTATCGAGGATTATGAGATCAAGTGGGATGTTCTGGTGGATAGATATGAGAGGATGGTCATTGTTATTATCGGCCTTCTACAATGATTTTAATAACTAATCCATTACAACCATGATTCAAAGATTGGACATCTGACCTGAATAGGCATCTTAACCATCATGAAGGTGCATTTAAAATTGTCAACCCAGGGACGTGAACTTGAAATGGTTCAGCATAGTATGTGCACTAAGGATTTCAAAGTAGTCATCTTTGTTCTATAGCTAAGAAGACTTAATGTTGAAAGTAAATTGCATGAAAGGAAATAAAGCAAGTGTTGAAAATCACTCAATCAAACTGAACAGAACATTCATAATAGAAATGAAAATCTGAGCAGAAAACAAGGAACTACTCTGCCTGCTTTGGCTGTAGGAACAATCACAAAATGGACTTCTAGTGGCTGTAGGAATAGTCAATACTAGATTATTAACTAAGTACTTAACATAAACTAACACTAATCTAATCTAAACTAAAGGAAAAAATTACTCACCAAGTGGGCCCCCTTGGATGAGTATCCTCTAAACTAATATAAAACTCGGATACTCAACTTAGAATCTTATTTCATTTATCAGAAAATGCAATTATAGAAAACATGGTTGATAATTAGCTTGTACAATAAATTGGTGATCAAATCACTAGCCCGAGGAAGGAGGATTCGAGCCTTATTTAAAACAACTAACACAGGGCCATCAACTCCCACTAACTGAGAGGATGCCATTTAGGGAAAGTAGGAAAGAGAGGAAGGGGCGGTTATGCACATAGGGGAATTCATTCAGACATGCATGCCCAAATGTGGACTCAACCTCTACGATAACGCCCACAATGCTCAATGCCATTAAAGATTGGTGCAAGACAATTACATGCGGCTGACACAAAATCTTCTACCATCATCCTTAAGTTGACCTTTGTGCGTCTCCTCAACCTGACCAGCCGGCGGCTGCATTTCTCAACTTAGCATGTCAATCATGTCTGCAAAATAATGTTAGTACACATAATAATTGCATAATCATAACTGCCTTAAAGAACATTCATCAATCACATGCAAGATAAATATAGATGGCTCATATAAGAGGGTCATTCCATTGGTTCAAATATAGCTCACATTTCATTAGTGATATCAACAGTCTATCTCACTAGGACTTGGGTTCTTTTCGCTCGGTGTTTTGCTATAGTAGAAGCATCATTCATTGGTTAGGTTACAAGATTTTCCTTTTCTTCAGCGATTTCCAGCCTTAGATTTTGAAAAGGCTGTTGCGAAAACATCGATAGTTGAAGGTGGTCCCGTGATCTCTTCTCTAATGAATGCAAATATCATAAAGACCAACAGAAATGAGATTAGTCCAAATGTCATATGTCTGAGAGAAATTATATAAAAGTGTCAGCTTATAATATTAAAGTCTGAGGTAATCTTATCAAATAACAAGAGATTCTACCCCCAAAACTAGGCCAAAATCTAGATTCATCACTCCCCCCAACCTAATATTTTGTTGGTCCTCTAGCAGGGGAAGAGTTATGCTTCTGCTTTGTTAAGGCCCTAAAGTCTACGACTGATAGTTTTCCAATGTCAGTGTCTGCAGTGGGTGAATTGGGATTCCAATAAAATCCACCCAACTTATCAAGCCTCCTCCATCTTTGTTGCTCCTCTGTAATATCATACATGTAGAATCTGAAGTTAGGTACAGGCCATAGGAGGATAAGCAGCTGAAAAAGTTAGGGGAAGCCATTTGAACGCCCTTTGGTTCTCCCAAGATGGATATATCTATCAATTCTCTTTAGTGCAACAACATAATTGTGAATAGAGTGCGGCTCAGCCTGCTTTAGTTCATTAGTCAATAGGTTCCATCGTTGAGATAGATATCCCCTCATAGTATCCTCTTTTTTAGCAGATTTTACCTCATATTCACTATACATAGCCTCAATCCATGATATAATTTTGTCACCATAGCTCAACCTAAAGAGCAATCTATTCCAATCTGTATAAATATCTTTGGGGTTCTTTGATTCGGCCCTGATGGTCAGAGGAATGTTGGATTCCTTCTTCTTACAAGCATTGTATTGTTCACCCCAATTGATCTCATTCTACACCCAAGACATAAATGATCTCAATTATATGTCTCCAACATAAGGCAGTGGGTTTTGATCCTTTGAAACAACAAATTTGTGAAAATAAAATTCACATAGCAAATTTTTCACTTCAGGGGAAGCAATTCTGTAGACATTGAAAAATTCAGATGGGGTTTCAATGGAGGGGTTTAGGCCTGAGATGATTCTTGACATTCTAAAGGAAAGGTATTTCTCCTTTAAGTGCAAAGAATAAACCCTTGGAGGGGTTTTGCATTCCAAAATTTGTGGTACCAAAGTTGCAATGCCACTTACCCTTTCTTTCAAAAAAACAATTTCCTCATTCCTTTCTTCTATCATCTCATCCCTTTCTCTGATTTCTTTTTCCAATATTTTCTTCTCATTTTTCCATTCCCCCTTGCTTCTTTCTATTTATTTCCACAAATTTAAAATAGTTGTGTACTAAAAATCAGGAGGGTTATGGGTTCCTTTCAGGGTTTTCGTAGAGGGTTGCTTTGTTGGGGATACGAAGTCGGTCTGTCATCATAGATCAACATCTAAGACAAAAGTGACTTGGTGATTTTCATTCAAAACACAACAAGGAAATAAACAACTATGACATAAAGTGGAAGCAGGCACAATTGATCCCCCATTAATCCTTTGAGAAAAGTAAATGCCTGACAAAAAATAGATTCAACACAAGCACAGATTCAGAATACAGAATCAGACAACCATGAAAGAAAAACATGACACACAGATATACAGGGGGAAAATATTTTCAGGTAAAAAACCCCACACTCCAAAAGATCGAGCCATTGTATTATTCAGCAACAGAAAATAATTACAATGCAATCTCAGGCTCATAGCCTATACAAGAGTCACATCTTGTTCATCTGGAGAAATAGCAGGCAACAACAAATACATAACCATTGCATAGTTACAATGTATTCCATGACATACTATGTAAATTCCCTTCAACTCCTCACAAATGACGGTCACATCCAGCCACACGACCAGCCCAGCCTCTTGGCCTCCATGGGTTCACATCGATCAGAACCAAGAGGCAGAATGTTCACAGTTACAATGCCTTGGCATTTTGCTCGAACACACTCACCACCTCTCTCAGTCAACGACTCATTCTGATCCCATCACTTTTTGTTTACATTAAAATGTATATCTCTGACCGAGCCATACATCACATTCAATGTCCCAACCAATTGTTGACCCTCAGGTTCATGCATTGAACAACCAAGCACGCATTCGATCTACATAGATTGCATCGAGCCACCCAGGCAATAAATCCATCACCTTAATTGGGTTCTATTTGCACGGCTTGCAATAACCGTCATTACCTCTTTGGTCTTCAACCAATCAGATGTTGCCAACCTGCCACGTGTAGCCTTCACATTCGCTGATCGCTCTGACACCGAGTCTAACTCGGTCAAACTCGGTCTGAGCCCATTCAAGCTCTTACCATGTTACCGCCAAGCTCGTCACAACCTGCTGTGGTAAAGTGGTGAGCTCGGACTTCACCGCACTATCGCTACCCAATCTGGCATTACCTCGCGGTATGACAATAACCGTTTACACAAACCTCGGCCTCCAACCACACTATCGCTGGGCTTGGATTTTCCCATCGTGGTATGGTAGTAACCGTATCGCAAACCACCAGTGGTCACACTGCATCACCGCGGCTTAAGGAACAAGCCTCTATGGTAAGGCGGTAAGCAGCACCACTGACCGTTAAGGTTTCACCGTGCTACCGTATTCTGACCGTCACACCTCCACAGCAAGGAGGTAACCGCTCATTCAGACTGCTACGACTTACCATGCCACCGCGACATGGCCAACAAGCCATCGCGGTGGAGCAGTAAGCGGCCATCGCTAACTGCCAGCTAACTACCATAGTCACCGCAGCTACACCGAACATCACCCATGGTATAGCGGTAAACCTTACTCTTCCATCTCTCCACCTCTACGCCGCTCACCGCATTACCTCACCATCGAACGAACTACCCAGCGGTAAGGCGGTAAGCCTTTGCTCTGCCACTCACCCGCTCGCCGTGCAACCATGCCACCTCCAAGAGACCTTCGCAGTAGGGAGGTAAATGCCATGCCCACTGACACTGCTTACCACACCACCGCCAGACAGGAAGTAGACAGTAGCAGTAAGTGGTAACACCGACCAACCGCCAGATAGAGTAAGGTGGCCCACGGTAAAGCGGTAAACCGTACAACCATGCCACCAAGGAAACCTTGCAACGATATGATGGTAAAGGCCAGAAACAAGAGAATTTTCCCAAGTCTCCAAGGAAAAGAGGCCAGAAAGTAGAGGAATAATTTCCCAACATGCTTTCCATAGAGAAAAATTTGCATGGACTCAAGATTTCCCACCAATTTAGGCTGTAGGGGCACAATTCCTCTTGTTCTTCTTCTGGTGGTGGCTGTAGGAAATCTTGATTTGTTTCCTGAATTTTCAGCAGGAACTCCCACGATTGGTTTTGTTGCAAGAAGTCCCGACTTTCCTCATTTCCTTGAGTTTCAACTTCTTCTGCAATGGCAGCAAGATCTTCTAGGATCATTTTTGCTGCCTCCTTGAACACATCTTTTTCTTGTACATTCTCTTGCTCCATTGGAACATTTGCATTTTCACATGATGTCCCGCCAAGCTCAAGATCGATCAGCTTCAATTTCTTGAGAGGGAATTTTTGTTTCCCTTTGGCTGCAGGATGAACAGTGATAGCCTTCCTTTTCTTAGGGCTCAGTGCCTTTTTCTATGCAAATTGAATTTTTCTTCTCCTTGATTTTGCCTCTCTCTTTTGTGATCTTGTTTTTATCATAGTTTTTAATGGGGCATCATCATCATTAGAACCTGATGATGTATCTTCTTTTTCACTCTCATTATCAGAGGAACTACCATTTATAGTCTTTTCTTCAATGGGGGAATCCATACCAGTAACATAGGTCGAGGCACCAGAGGTGCCTTCGACCATGCTCAATCTTCTACTAGACCTACATGACTGAGATGAAACCCTAGGCTGAGAGGACTCAATTCTATGCATCTTAGGATTCACAAAATCATCCCAAGCCATTCCAGGGTTTGCATCATGCAAAGATCTCATAACCAACAATTTAATTAAACAGTGATGGGATACAAATTTTTCTCTACCTTTTTGTGTTTATGCTACCATAATAGAGAGAAGGTTGCACAATACATTGGGAAAGTTCATTTTCCTCTTGTGACACATATGACTCATCAATTTGAAGTGTACTGGATGCAGGTTCGACAATCGACCCTCGTAAGTGATGTATCTGATGATATACACGACATCCTACTTCCATGGCTCAGGTAGAGAGCCTCTTGGCACCTTGTTTGTCAATCGCAAGTGGAGGGTCGCCATGCATTTTAAATATGGCTCTAGGTGACCTGATATCCTTGGAAATAGGGTAAGGTTCATCATTTGTCGACAACCCTAAAACTTTAGGAATTCGTTCTTTGGTCGCTATGATCTCCAGTCATTTTACCATGGCCTTTCCATCTGAGAATGTCTGAGCTAACTCCAATGCAATACCCTTGTTGAAACCATATAATTTTATAAAATAATCTAGCCACCCACAATTCTGAAATTCAGCTAAGCATGTTGCGTCCTACAACAAGGCATCATGAGTTAAGGGCTCGTTCTGAATGATTTTGCCTCCCATTGTCTATACTCAGCTCGTCACCCTACAAAATTACCTCTGTAATTCTCAAATTCTTCCCTATTTGCTTGTTGGGTGAACCGTTAACTGGATTTCCTTTTACTCTATTTTTAGCAACTTATCACTTGCATTTCAAAATTATGACAGAGTTAAAAATAAAAAAAATGGTAATAAAAGGAATCATAATGAGAGGAAATGGCGGCGGTAGTTTATTGTCACATCACACATGCAAGTCATCATTCATTTTGAATGTTGAATCAGCTCAACAAGATTTGCTGACGCAGACAATCATGTATTGGCATGTGGCACTTTTTCTAGATCTTTCTTACCCCTCCCCTCAACCCAAATTTGGATATGTGTCCATACATGCAGAATGGCAAGATTGATTTGATGGGCGATTAAAGGAATTTATGTGAATGTCCATATTATCGTACAATGATTAAATGAAACACTCTAAAGGATAATTAAAAATGTAATTAATGTGCACGTACCTAAGTGTGTACAAACATGTTTGTGGAGAATTCATTGCACGATTAGGGAGAAAGTATCGCTTTCATTGTCGAAAAATAAATTGAGCATTAGTGACGATGAGGTGGAGTGGGGTGAGGTGAAATGAAATGATGGAAGAGAGAGAAAGGTGGTACAGATGGGCATATGGGTGGAGAAATGGATTTCTACAGAAGTAGAAATCTTTATTATGAAAAGTATGTACCTCATTTATTCGGAAGGAGGGACACTAGGTCCACCACCTTTGGTTGCAAGAAACGTGCTTGAGCACTGTGTGTTGGTGAAACTACTGTAAGAGCTCTTCTTTTGAACCTGGCTTGTGATATAATCGGAGACGATGCCCATTCACCAGTAGCTTGAATTTCACAAGGTCAATGGTCATGAGCTGCACAACTCCATTGAGAAATACCTTGACAATTTTGTATGACCCTAACCACCTCATTTGCAATTTACCTACATTATCCTTGTACCATGAATCATAGAGTAATGCCCAGTCTCCTGGCTGAAATTTCTTCTCTTTGATAAATTTTTCATGCCATTTAACTCTTTGACTTCGCACAATTTTAGTATGATGCAATGCATATTTCCTCATCTCGTCCAACTCATTCAGCTGCATAATCCATTCTTTCTGCGCCTGTGAAATGTCCATCTCCAATTCCATAGTAGTTCCTAGAGTCTTGTGCTCACATTCTATAGGCATCACTGTCATTTTTCCATATATAAACTCAAATGGGGTGAAGCCTTTAGTTGTCTTCTAGGTGGTTCTATAAGCCCAAACTTCTTCTGATAATCTATTTGCCTAGTCCTTTCTGTGAATATTGACTGTTTTGGTAAGGATGGCCTCAAGCTCTTTTTTTGTCACCTCAACTTGTCCATTTTCTTGAGGGTGGTAAGGAGTAGATCTCTTGTGCCTAATTTTATATTCATGAACCAATGTTGTAATAAGGGTTTATGTAAATTGAGTGTCTTGATTAGTTACTATTTCTCTTGGTACCCCATATCTTGTAGAAATTTCTTCATAAACAAATTTTGCAACTGTGTTGTCTCATGCATGCTTCATAGCTTACTTCTACCCACTTTGTTACATAATCAATGCATACTAGAATAGAGGACCTATCGTTGGATGGAGGATCAATTGGTCATACAAAATCCAAACCCCATTTGTCAAATGGATTGACTACCACTTGTGGACAGAGTGTCATTTCATCTAACTTTGTTGGCCTTCCCATCCTTTGGCATTTATCACATCTCCTTGTGTACCTTCCTGCATCCTTGTAAAGTGTAGGCCAATAGTATCCTGTGTTCAATATCTTCATTGTTGTCCTTTTAGCTACAAAGTGGCCTCCACAAGGTTCATCATGGCAGGCATGCAGAATGTCATGGGTCTCATCATCTCTCACACACCTTATCATAATGTGATCAGGTCTAGTATAGAATAGGCATCCAACTATCCATGAAAAAGGGAATGATTTTTCAATCAGCACTCTTTTCTCCTTTGGGGAGAAGTGAGGAGGAACTCTCCTGGTGACAAGGTAATTTTCTATGTCAGTATATCAGGGCGTTTGCACACTAATGGAGAATAAATTCTCATTGGGAAAGGAGTCATCTATGGCTTGACTATCTTCTGATGTAGTTAGCCTTGAAAGGAAATTTGCAACCACATTTGCCTTCCCTGGTTTATCTACAATAGCTATGTCAAATTCCTGCATTAATAGCAACCATCTGGCTAATCTTCCTGAGATTAGAGGTTTGTTCATAAGGTATCTAATGGCTACATGATCGGTGTACACAAAAATATGACAACCTATGATATAGTGCCTGAATTTATTCAGAGCATAGATTATTGCCAACATCTATTTCTCTGTGACTATGCAATTAAATTCAGCTCCCTACAAGTTTTTATTGACAAAATAAATGGCATTTTCAATAGCTTTGGATTTTTGTCCTAAGACTGCTCCTATTGCATAATTTGAAGCATCAGTATGGATGTGGAAAGGGATTTCCCAATTTGGTCCCTTAAGTATCAAAGCATGAGTTAGGGTTGTCTTTAAATCAAAAAATGCTTTATCACAACTGCCTGTCCATTGGAACTCGACATCTTTAGTCAGAAGAGTATATAGTGGGGTTGCTATTTTGCTAAAATATTTGATGAAACGTCTATAATAGCTTGCATGTCCTAAGAAACTCCTAACATCCTTTTATTTTGCAGGTGTAGGTAGATTTTTTATTACCTCAATTTTGGCTAGGTCAACTTGAATACCAAGGTGTGAAATGTAGTGGCCAAGAACTACACCTTCTTGCATCATCATGAAGCACTTTTCACTGTTCAAGGACAAGTTTTGATCTTCACATCTCTATAAGACTTTCTTCAAATTATCCAATGCTTCATCAAAGGTGGCACCATAGGTAGTGAAATCATCCATATAGATCTCCATGTAATCAAGGGAGATACTTGAGAATATGTTGATGACTGCTCTTTGAAAAGTGGCAAGTGCATTGCATAACCCAAAGGGAAGCACAAAATATGCATACGTCCCCCATGGACATGTAAATGTAGTCTTCTCTTGGTCTTCTAGTGCAATTTGGATCTGATTGTAACCACCGAATCCATAAAGAAAAGAGAAATATTTTCCTGCAAGAGAGTCTAGGACTTGATCTACAAAAGGTAGGGGAAAATGATCCTTCTTAGTGGCAACATTGATTTCTCTATATTCAACACAAACTCACCATTTTTATCCCTTTTTGGGCACAATCACCAAATGAGACACCCATTGGTTGTCTAAAATAGGGTAGATAAAGCTTGCATCTAATAGCTTTTATAATTTTTTTTTGACAATTTCTCTCAAGGCAGGGTTGATCCTCTGTTGTGGCTGTCTGACAGGTGTACATTCATCCTTGATATAGATTCTATGTGTGAAGAGCTTTGGGTCTAGTCCCTTCATGTCATGGTAATAACAGGAAAAATATTTCTGATGAGCTTTCAACAGATTTGCCAAGGTCAACTGTTGTCCCTCATTCAATTTACTATTGATGTTTAAAAATTGTCCTTCAGACACTTGTACTTGTGTAACTAGCTCTATCATATATGCTTCATTAATACTAGGTATCTTAAATTCAAGTGACAACATTATGTGAAACATACCTATTTCTGCAAGAATTTTGTCTGTCGAGATAGAGTTTGTAGGAAGTTTGTCAATAGAGATAGTGGTTCTAGGAAGATTTGATGTAGGGAGTCTATTTGCCAGAAGAGTTGCTGCAGGAAGATCATGCAGAATTTACAGGAGTGTTTGGTCGATGTCTGTGGAACCAGATGATGTTTCCTCTATCTAACATTGGTTCTAAAGGATACTAGATAACACTTCATCTTCATCTTGAAGCTTCAGGAAAGGACTTCTTCTGAGCATCATGAGCTGCACCACAGAGTTTACTTCTTCCGCTTCCTCACCAATATGTGGCCATACAAAACTTTCTTCATTATGGGACGACTGAGCTGGTGGATATAGAACAAGCTTTTTAGTGTTTGTGCCATCAAAAATAGTCATGTCACCTAAGCGACATCCAATATAAGAATCTACAATTTCTAACCATGGCCGACCAAGGATAAGTGGATAGCCTCCTAACGTGGCTTTGGGAGAGAGAACCATGAAGTCGGTTGGATACGCCCAAGATTCTAGAATCACCACAAGGTCTTCTACTATGCCATCTGGCTTAACAATGAAACTATCAGCAAGTTGCAGGACTATAGGAGTGGATCTCATGCTTGTGATATTCAGTTATTGTAGGATGTCTTTGGTCATCACACTAATTGTTGCACCCAAGTCAGTCAGAGAATTCTTTATGTTTATTCCATTTATAACAACTTCAACTACAGGGCTACCTAGATCATTGTACTTGGGAATAGTGATTTTTCCAAGCATGATGTTAGCAAGTGTGCCTACCACATGGATTGTAGAGGGGTCTTTCTTTTTCCTACCAGGTTTCTTAAGGCATGCTTCCTTGATTGCCTTTCCATAGATAGGGACATCTTTAATTTCCTGAAACAACGGTATCTAGACACATATGTGCTTAAGCTGATCTAGGATATCAAAGCTAGTCTCCTCCTTTTTTTTCTTTTTTTTTGGCAAC
Source organism: Sequoiadendron giganteum (assembly GCA_007115665.2). Lineage (NCBI taxonomy): Eukaryota > Viridiplantae > Streptophyta > Pinopsida > Cupressales > Cupressaceae > Sequoiadendron > Sequoiadendron giganteum. The sequence continues at coordinate 120,679,601 of CM021104.1, read as the reverse complement.
CTCTAGTCTCTAAGGGAATGGTGGTTCTTGTGTTGTTTGCTTTACTAGAGCTAGTTCAGAAGATTTAGTTGCACAAGGCTGAATGGGTTCAGTCAAAGATTCTTCATGATCTTCCACGGGTAGTTCAGTGATAATGGGGGTGGAAGGAGCTTGCAAGGTTGTTCCTGAATGTAGGCGTATGTCACTTAAACTCATAGCATATGCAGGAAATTGGTTTGGATCAAAAAAATATACAGGCTGCTACTATGGTTTATTATTTGGGTTAGGTGTGGGTTGGGCTAATAACTGGGTAGGTTTAGGTGCATTTGCATTTGGATTAGCAGGAGGGGGCATTAAAGTAGGTTGTTTTGTTTGGGAAGGCGATTGCATGTAGCTAGTGGGTTGGTTTGGCCATTGCTGGCCACCTCTCCATTGAGATGTTTGTTGCCAGTTTCCTGGAGGTGGTTGCCAAGGTCCCTAAAACTATTGCCAATTTCCCTGAGGTTGTTGCCATTGAGGTGAGGAATTTTGATAATTAGACCAAGCATTAGGTGAGTTATTCCAAGACTTGGGTGGGTATCCTCCATAGTTGGATGGATAGGGTGGCTACCACTAGTTACTAGATGAATAAGCATATGGTCTAGAAAAAGATAATGGATCTGGTGGCATACCTTGTCTTGAAGCCGATGGAATTTTCTGTGCAACAAAGTAGACTTGATCTTCCTCAATTTGGATCGGTTTGAACTCAGGTGTAATTTGTTTACTATCAATGTTGGCTATCACCTTGCATCTATAGTCCCTCTTCTTCTGTCTACAATGAAGGAAATATTTTTTTAGTATTGCCTCTGCCTCCTCATGTTTCTTCTTGGCTTGAAGTGTATCCAATTGAGTAGCTAGATTGTTGATTATTTCTTGCTTGAAATCTGCCAATAAATTAGTAATTTCCATCCTTGAGAATCCACTGTTGGATGACTTACCCATAGAGGATTGGTAGGCTCTTCCTTTCTTTGAGGCTGCCCTAGAATAATTCTGACATCTTCTTGATATCATCCCAAGGGACTTGAGTGATATCTCCTCCTACCATTAGGTCCAAGGCATCAATGCAAATTTCATTAATTCCTCTTAGGAAAAGTAACTTTTGTGAGTCTTCATTGAGTGCATGATGTGGAGATTTTTGTAGAAAAAACATAAACCTTGAAATGAAATCTTTTAGGCTCTCATCTTCCTTCTGCTGCATTCTAAAATTGGCATCTCCTCTCATATCACTACCCCTGAAATATTATTTGTATTTCTCAAGGAACTTTGTCTTCATATCTCCCCAAGTTGCCACATTGTTTCTGCCAAGGCTCATAGACCATCTCAATGTAGCCCCTTTCAAATTATTACGGAACAACTTAAGTCTATGGGCATCGGTGGTATAATCATAGCTTCTGCAGAGTATGTCAAACTCAAACAAGAAGGTATCAGGATCTTCTATGACAAATCTATAGAATTTAGGAAGGATTGAAGCTGGGATATTTTTGAGGTTATCTACTTCATTTTGTTCAGCAATAGGAAAAGGGAAAGCTAGTTGGTTCTGCCTCTTAGGCCTATCTCCATTTGCATCATCCATATTTCCCTGATGAAATTCTAGAATAAAGGGTTCTTCAACATGATTTTGATCTTCAAAGGAAACTTCAGAATTGGTCAAGTCAGGAAATATATCAACAAAGGGTTGTGGCTCTTCTTCTTCATTTCTGGGCAGATTTGGAAGCTCTACTAGCTGAAATGGCTCTAGATTATTAGGAAGAAATATCCCATAAGCATCTTTTCTTCTTCTATGCATGCGGTATCAACTCAGTATTAGCCAACTCACACAAAAAATGGGTGGGGAAAAATAGTGGATCATACTTCTAACACTAAGAGCAAAATTCAGAAATACTATAGCAGGAAAGCTATCAATGAATCCAAAGGACTCCCTAGTTTGACACCATCCCCGATAACGATGCCAAAAATGTCGGCCTTCTACAATGATTTTAATAACTAATCCCTTGCAACCATGATTCAGAGGTTGGACATCTGACCTAAATAGCCATCTTAACCATCATGAAGGTGCATTTAAAATTGTCAACCCAGGGACGTGAACTTGAAATGGGTCAGCACGGTATGTGCACTAAGGAGTTCAAAGTGGTCATCTTTGTTCTATAGCTAATAAGGACTTAATGCTGAAAGTAAATTACATGAAATGAAATAAATAAAGTGTTGAACATCACTCAATCAAATTGAACTGAACATTCATAACAAAAATGAAAATCTGAGCAGCAAACAAGGAACTACTCTGCCCGCTTTGGCTGCAAGAACAATCACATAATGGACTTCTAGTGGTTGCAGGAACAATCAATGCCAAATTCTTAACTAAGTACTAAACATAAACTAACACTAATCTAATCTAAACTAAAGGAACAAATTACTCACCAAGTGGGCCCCCTTGGATGAGTATCCTCTAAACTAATATAAAACTCAGATCCTCAACTCATAATCTTATTTCATTTATCAGGAAATGCAATTACAAAAAACATGGCTGATAATCAGCTTGTACAAGAAATTGGTGATCAAATCACTAACTCGCTTTCACTGGCTATCACTATCCCGAGGAAGGAGGATTCGAGCCTTATTTAAAACAACTAACACAGGGCCATCAACTCCCACTAACTAAGAGGATGCCATTTAAGGAAAGCATGAAAGAGAGGAAGGGGCGGTTACACACATAGGGGAATCCGTTCAGACATGCATTCCCAAACGTGGACTCGACCACTACAATAACACCCACAATTCTCAATACCATTAAAGATTGGCGCAAGACGGTTACATGCGGCTGACACAAAATCTTCCGTCGTCATCCTTAAGTTGACCCTCGCGCGTCTCCTCAACTTGACCAACCGAAGACTGCATTTATCAACTTCACATGTCAATCATGTCTGCAGAATAATGTTAGTACACATAATAAATGCATAATCATAACTGCCTTAAAGAACATTCATCAATCACATGCAAGATAAATATAGATGGTTCACATAAGAGGTAAATATCATAAAAACCAACAAAAATGAGATTAGTCCAAATGTCATATGTTTGAGAGAACTTATATAAAAGTGCCAGCTTATAATATCAAAGTCTGAGGTAATCTTATCAAATAACAAGAGATTCTACCCCCAAAACTAGGCCAAAATATAGACTCATCAGTTATCTACAATGTGATTATCGACGTTATGTGTCCTGACTGTCGAGGACAAGGGTTCCCTATTGGATGGGGAGAGGTTCTTATAGAGATGATGGTGTATTCTACAATATATGCTTAGGGACCTCACATGCTTTCCATGCTATACTTACAGCTTCATGATGTAGCTTACCGAGATGGTAAATCGATCAATTGTGGGACTACACTTCTCATGGTTTGGGCATGGGAGCATATTGTGGTGTTTTGACCACCTATGTCTGAGACAACTTGCAACAAGAATTCCCTATGTACACATGTATGGGGGAGTTGTGACACAGGTGCGAGTTGGTGACGTCAAGTACTAGCATCATGGTATTGACCTTCTTGATGCATTTACTTGGAGAGAATATCGATAGTGTCCTCCTTAGGAGGATGATGCCGAGCATTTTCCATATTATCGCCATACATGGTATCTTATTGGGAGGACAGTATAGTCCCCACATAATTGATTGATACTTATTAGAGTAGGTCCTTCAAAATTTTGGGGAGTGACAGGGGCTTCCCATTGGTACTATAGATTTTTCCAGGTCCTCCTAGGAGATTAAGCCATGGGGACACATGATCAGTGTGGTAGTAGCAAAGAAGGAGATTGATAAATTGCATCTTGTTTAGTGGGGTGCCCAAGTAGAGGTCACCGGTGTGGGTACCACACTCGATTATGATGAGTGGTGGACCATCCACAAGCCCATCCCCTATACAAATCCATATTTTGTTGCATCGGTAGAGAGGCTTGGGCGAGGTTCGAGAGGCAAATTTTATGGTTGAGGATGGGGGTGAGGGGATGATGGTGGCAAGGGTGATGGTGGAGATGATGGGGGTGGTGGAGGGAGAGTAGATAGAAGAGGGAGAGGTGATAGAGGTGGATTTCCACCTCGAGCACCAAGGTGAGATGGTGGTCGACCGAGAGAGGATGCTCCTCGTTAGGAGGAGGTTGTCAAAGAAGATGTCCCTCCTCACCAAGAGGAGGGTTTTAGCATAGATGTCTTAGCTTCTACTATGCAAGTCGATGTTCCTCCTCGCCAAGAGGAGGATGTTTGATTAGATGAGTAGCTAGATGTGGAAATTGACATGGACATCAAGGTTGAGGAGGTTGGGAGAGAGGAGGTGGAGGATAGAGAGGAGGTAGAGATGAGGTTGAGGATGGTCACAAAGGAGGGTTTGCATGAGATACCCATCATGGAGCCAATGGAAGAGGATGTGAGGGCTAAGGCAGTAGATCCCCAGGTGGTAGCTCTACAGACACAAGTATAGGCCTTGCAAGGTGAGATATCTTAGTAGAGAGCTGAGAGGAATATGGTTGTGATACTAATGCAATGTGCAGTTCAAAGTGCCCTAGATTTTATTAGCATGGTCAGGGGTGGGACAACATATCTAGCTTGATATATTCATAGGTCAAGAAAGGATGAGCAGTATTATCGAGATTTATATGAGAGGGTAGTGCCTCCATCATAGAGAGATCCTAGTTTCACTGAGGTGACAAGAAGGTCTCAGGGTAGTACCCATTTCATATGGTCCTAGAGTAGCAAGGGTGTTTCCCAACTGTGATATTATCCTTACCATTCAACACAACACTCTCATAGGGACAAGTCACGAGTCAGCAGATTGGTTCATGGAGAGGATAGGCCATCTACTTCTAGGGATAGGGACAACACTGGTGGTGCTTGATTATGTAGACATGTATTATTTTTTGGACCGAGCCCGTGAGCTCCACGTTTTTGACCAATATTCGATTATTGTATTGTGACACTTATTTTTTGGATATATATATATGAGATGAACCATTTTTTAGGTGATTATATGATGTGTTTTTCTCTTATGCATATGGTTGTTTATGATTTTATTTATGATCTATGGATGAATACATATGATATATTTATTATGCTTACACATATGACATGATGTATGGATTTCATTTAATTTCTATGTGATGATGACATTATTGATGCTTATATTTTTTATATGTGATGATGGATTTATGTTTCGGAAAATTTTATGCCATATGTGATATTTTTTTATAAGGATGATGATGTTTTTCAACATGATATGCCATATGGTTTATCTTTTTGTAATTTCCTTATGCAGTATGTATGACCTATATTCACATGATTATTATGGTATTCTAACATTTTTGTGGATGCAAGATGATGCTTCTCATATCTATTTGTTTTTGGTATCTTTTGAAGATAAAGATTCAAAACTTATGAAGGTGAGGCCGTTTTTAGAAGACACTTAGAGTATCCATTAATGTGTGGAGATAGAGGTCCTATCTATTTTTATATTCCATGATTTTGAAGATAAAGAATTGGATCTTGTGAAGGGGGGCCTTTTTTGAAGTCTAGGAAGAGCCAATGACCAAAAGGGTTAGCATTTTTTGTCAAGAATTGATGGTGAACACTCTATGGGAAGAAAATGGAGTGGATTCAAAGAAAATGGGTATTAATAATGATAATATATAGTTGGAAATCTCACTAAAACTAGTCCTTAGGAGGAAAGATATAATTGGGGTTTCAACGAAGAAAGATAAAATGGTATCGAGTGATGTTTTTGTCTTGACAAGATCTCCTCTAGTTATTAATCCTATCTTGAATGCTCATGAGTATTTCTCTCTATTTAGAAAACTAGTCAATCCTAAAGGAGAAAAAAAAAAAGCTTGCCTCCTCTAAGAGGGAACTAGAGAATTCACACTAGAAGAAGAAAAATAGTGAATTGTGGTTTCATATCTTAAGAATCGAGGAAGATTTTCAACCAAAGAAACTAGGGAGAGAGATAATAAGAGGGACATTACAAATGGAGTGCAAAATAAAATAATTGGTATGTGCTTTAAGAGCACACATTCTCTTAAATAATGAATAATATATCATGGAATTCTAGGGGCCTCAATAATTCTCATATGCTTTGTCGGCCTCCTATAATGATTTCAATAACTAAGATCTTACTGCCATGATTCAAAGATTGGAAATCTGACCTGGATAGCCTTTTTAACCACCATGAAGGTACATTTAAAGTGTCAACCCAGGGACATGAACTTGAAATGGGTCAGCACAATATGTGCACTAGGAATTCTAGAGTAGTCATCTTAGTTTTATAACTAAGAAAAGCTTAAGACTAAAAGAAAATTGCATGAAAGGAAACAAAGCAAATGTTGAAAATCGCTCAAGAAAATCTAAATTGATTATGCATAATAGGAAAGAAAATCTAAGAATCCAACATAAACTACTCTGCCCACCTTGGCTGCAGGAACATTCACAGAACAGAGTTCTAGTGGTTGCAGGAACAATCAATGCCAAGATCTTAACTATGTATTGAACATAAGCTAACACTAATCTAATTAAACTAAAAGAAAGGATTAATCACCAAGTGGCCCCCCTTGGATGAGTATCCTCTAAACTACTAGAAAACTTGGATACTCAACTCAGAATCTTATTTCATTTATCAAAAAATGCAATTACAGAAATATGACTAATAATCAGCTTGTACAAGAACTTGGTGACCAACTCACTAACTTGCTATCACTAGCCCGAGGAAGGAGGATTCGAGCCTTATTTATCAACTAAACAGGGCCATCAACTCCCACTAACTAAGAGGATGCCATTTAGGGAAAGCGAGAAAAATGGAAGGGGCGGTTACACATGCAAGGGAATCTGTTCGAACATGCATGCCCAAACATGGACTCGACCACTATAGTAACACCCACAATGCTCAATGCCATTAAAGATCGGTGCAAGGTGGTTACACGCGGCTGACATGAGAATCTTCCGCTATTGTCCTCAATTGACCTTGCGCGACTCCTCAACCTGACCGATTGGCGGCTGCATTTCTCAACTTAGCATTTCAATCATGTCTGTAGAATAATATCAATACACATAGTAATTGCATAATCATAACCACCTTAAAGAACATTCATCAATCACATGCAAGATAAATATAGATGGTCCACATAATGGGTAAATATCATTAAAACTAGCAGAAATGAAATTAGTCCATATGTCATATAAATGAGAGATACCATATGAAAGTGTTAGCATATAATATCCGATGAGGTAAAAATAACCTCATCATAATAAAATCTAGAAATCTTACTTTTGCTAATTCAATCCTAAGCCTGTGCCAATTTATTAAACTTTAGGAGAAGTAATTACTTATTTTAAGGAAAATTATGCTTTCTTTCTTTTCTTTTGATCAATTGAGGAAATTGTCCAAAGCAGGTTTAATGGGTTGATTTGAGCATTTTTGTAGGGATTAACAAGTCATCATGCAGCTGTTGCAGAATTTTAGCTAGCACGTGCCTCAAAATTAATGTTGCGAACCCACTCCTAGATGCCTAGATGATGCACCGAAGATTCAGTTGTAGTTCTTTTAAATTTTGTTGTTAAAAACTTTATGGCTCTTCTCGAGCCTTCTACATGTTTTAAAGCTTTAAAGACATCAAGTTAGTTTTAAGTTAAGGAAGAATTTTTCAATGGCTATCCATGCCATCTTAAATTTAGGATTTAGTTAAAAAGTTATCTATAACACTGTAATTCCAGAAAGTAGTGAATACGACAGAGAGGAAGTATCGTTATGTTGTTTACATGGTTTTGCAAATCACTGTTAAAATGAGTTATCAAATTTTTGTCTATTTGTAACTGTTGAATTCAAATGATGGTGATTGTTTGTAATAAGAGGATTTGAGAATCTGTAGTTTATGTGAGTTAAAGACGAAGTAGTAGCCCATGAGATGGCCACTCGAGGGGAGTTAGCCTAGATAGATAAGTATTTTATTGTTAAGTTATTTTCTTTGTTAAAGATAAATTGTTGTTCAGTAGGAAATAACAAGTTGTTGAAGAGTCAAGTTAGTTGTTCCCGAGCACCATTGTTTTTAATTTTTATAAGTTATCTTATGTAGTTGATAGTATTCCTTTACTATTTAAAAGATGTTTAATTGTCTATTTCCTTACTTTTATGTTTCTGTAATGCACTAGTTGTTTAGTTTGCTTGTTTCTATGCTTTCTAAGTTAATTGTCTTATGATTTTTAATTTAGTATTCCTGGATTTTCTTAGAATAAAATTATTTTCGAGTTAAGAAGTAATGGCTTTAGATTAGACTTGATTTTTGTAGTTTGAAGAAAAACTGAAAATATAAAATGGGTTGTTCAAATAATCTCCTTCTGTAAACTGCCTTGGACACTGCACGACCGACAGTTGACATTCAATTATTCTAAAGTAGTAGGACCTAACGACAACCTATCACTTTTTGGCACCGTTGCCGGGGATACTTCTTAAAAAGCCTTTTTGCTTAAAGTGTTATTAGGAGACGGTTTGAATACAAAGTTTTATGCCAAAAATATCTTAGTCAGCTTTCTTTTCTACATGCTCTGGAAAAGAGGCCCTCACGGATGTTTTATACCAAAGACCCCCCCAAAATATGTACCTATCATACATAGGGAAGCCCAAGGCTTAGACGACCACACTTCTGAAGAATTATTTGAGCCTACTCCGCCTGACGCTTTTCATTATTTACCTATCGAGCAACTGGCAGAACAACCAGTTATCGAGGAAATTGTTTTTGAGGAACATACTCTTCTAAACATCATGGGAGATCATAGAGCTGAACCTAACCACAATGAACCTCAACCTCCTAGAATGTTTACCTATCCTATTATGTTGGATGTTGATGATGATAATGTCATGAAGAAAATTTCTCCAGCTTTCCTTCCAACCTTCTGTGGCTTGCCTTCGGAAGACCCTGACCAATTTCTCTTTGAATTTAAAGTCCCGTGTTAGACTTATGATTATAAGAATGACAACCAAAATTTGAAGATTTTTTCATCAACTTTGAAGGACTCAACAATGCGCTGGTTCATGGGATTGGGTTTTGGTAGCATAACATCCTAGGAAGAAATGGAGACTGTTTTATTACACAAATACCAGAGTTACTGTAGGGTAAGTGATCGTAAGGAGGATTTGTTTAAGCTAAGGAAAAATGAGGACAAAAGTTTGGAGGATTATCTCGATAGGTTCCTCTTCCTCTCCAAAAGATATGGAGAAACGACCATTAGTGTAGAGGTTCTCAAAACAATATTTCTTAAAGGTCTTGATGATGACGCTCGATGAAACCTTGATTTAATGGGAAAAGGTGACGTATCTCAATTAACTCTTGAAGAAATATGTGAGTTTTGTCAAAATTTCTCCCGTACTAGGGGAGGAATCTGCAAAACTAATCTTTTTAAAGGGTCTAATGAGATAGGTAAGCTCTGTGAAGAAATAGCAAATCTAAAAATGGATATTCTCATGCAGTTGAATACCACCCTAGATGGTATACAAGCTAAAACCCACAACCTTGAGACCTTGTCAATTTATTGTCCAAGGTGTCGGAATAAACACCTATTGCGTGAGTTTCCTTTGGATAAAGTCAATTTTTGTGAACTGTGTGAGCAAAATCATCCTACAAACTAGTGCGAGCTTTTGTTAGATATTAAGAATACTAAGAAAAAAACCATTCAGGTTGAAGAAGAAATACATGCTTCATCAAGGAGGTAATTGCCCTTATGGACAGAATCCTAATCCTACATGGAGACCACAAAATAACTAGGCTCATAATCAATGGAATCCATCTTGGAATCAGTCGCCTCCACCTCAACCTAACTAGGGAACTCCTTATTGGGGATCACCTGAGTGGACAAACCACACATGGGGCAATCAACAATGATCAAATCAACCCCAACAATAGTGGTACCAACAACATGCAGTACCCCAATGGAATTGGGCACAAAATCAGTTTTATACTGAACCAAGGAGGAATTAACAACAAAACCTGTTACCTCCAACTCAGAACCCTACTCAAAATGAGCAAGTAAACCAACCTCGGCTTCCAGTACAACTGCTTCCCAATCCTAAAAATCGTCACCAAAATACGCCAGTCTACTCTACCAAATATGAAAATGTTACTGGGCTTAATGCGATACACTTCGAAAATGTGCAGTTGTGTTCTGGTCAAACTCTCCAACCACCAACCATTGAAGAGATAGTGGAAGAAATTGCGCCTAAAAGTCCAACAAGAGACACGTCATCTAAATAGGATATTACTCCTCAAGATGAAGAGCCTTTTTCAGTGGCAGAGGCTGCTGACTTGTCTCAGGGGGAGGAGGGTCAGTTCTTAAGTCAACATAAGGAGGATCCTATTCCAAGAAAGAAAAGGATGGCACCATATCTGGAATGTTTAAAGTCCATTACTCTGGAAGATACTCCGAAAGTAACTTTGGCTATGGAAACCACGTTAATTTAGGAGATTAAGCAGTTGCAAATTGAAGTTCCTTTATTGCAAGCACTAAAAGAAATCCCTGAATTAAACCAGTTAATCAAATAATTATGTATCAAAACACCAGGGAGGAAGCCAAAAATGATTAATACCATTCATATTGATGGTTATTTAGCTGATTTTATGTCTAGAAAGAATATTGCTCTGAAATACGATGATCCTGGAAGTCCACTTATAACTGTTACAGTCAATGAGGTAACAATACCAAATGCACTAGTGGATCTAGGAGCAGCTATTAACGTGATGACCATGGATGTAATGGAAAAATTAGGTTTAACTGATTTACGTCCTACAACCATAGTATTACAAATGGAAAATCAGTATATAGCCATCTCAAAGGGTGTCATTAAAAATGTCCTTGTCAAAGTTGATGGATGGGATTATCCAGTCGACTTCCAAGTGATTCAGTCGCTTACACCTAAGGATAACTATCCTATAATTCTTGGAAGACCTTGGCTAGCCACGGTTGCTGCTAAGATTGATTGTAGGGAAGGGGGAATGACCATTTCGCATGGCCAGGATAGCAAATGCTTGTTCTTATATCCCCCTGCTAAGCCTATTGGGCATGAAAAAGTCTAGGTTGATGAACCTGAGGAATCAAATGGTTTAGACAGTTTAGCCTCCCTAGCCATGGTAGTAATTAAACAACACGGGGAAGAACTGGAAGAAGAGTTAGTAAACAAGATAGTGCACCTTGCTATAACCCCAAATGGGGAAGAAATGATGGATGCTCCAAGGATTTTTGGGCAGCCAATTGATATAAGTGGAATGGAGCATAGTTATACTACAATGGGAATGTCGTGTCCCTTAGAAAATATGATTCCCAGAACAAGTCATTTCTATGAGGATATCACAAGGTTTCACCAACTAGTACCTCATAGTTGTCCTCTTAATACGTTGTTGCGACCTATGTATACTATGGCCTTGGCTCATCCTGGAAAAAAATTGATAATGCTATTACCAGGAAAAACCTTGAATATCAATAGCTGGTTGATAGAAACTCAGGAGGATAAGTTGTTTAATGTGTTGGTACAAAGATCCAAAGCTTTTTCTTGGGATTATACGGACATGAGGGGAATTCACCCAAGTGTTTGTATTCATCACATTTACACTGGCATCAGTATAAGGCCTGTTCGCCAGCCGCAAAGGAGACTCAACCTGCATAAAAGGATTTGGTCAAAATTGAGATTGAGAAACTCCTTCGAGCTGGATTTATTTATCCAATCTCTGATAGTAAATGGGTATCACCTATGGTGGTAGTTCCAACAAAAAATGGGAAGTGGAGAATCTGTGTAGATTATTGAGAACTCAATAAAGCCACTTATAGAGATTATTTTCCCTTACCATTCGTTGATCAAGTCTTGGACAACTTGGTTGGGAGGAAGTGTTTCTCCTTTCTCGATGGGTTTAGTGGTTATAATTAGATACAGGTTGCTCCAGAAGACCAAGACAAAACCACGTTTACCTACCCTTGGGGCATATTTGCATATAGAGTGCTTCCTTTTGGACTATGCAATGCTCCAACAACCTTCCAGAGAGTTGTTCTTGCTATATTTTTTGCTCTCGTTAATGACTGTGTTGAAGTTTATATGGATGATTTTATAGTCTATGGGTCAACCTATGACGAAGCTCTTCAGAACCTAGATCGAGTTTTGCAAGTTTGTGAGGAAAATAGACTATCCCTTAGCCATGAGAAATGCTTAATAATGGTGGAGCAAGGAATAGTCTTGGGTCATCATATTTCCTTAGAAGGAAGAAAGGTCGACCCTAAGAAAATTGAAGTCATCCAATAGTTGACAATCCATCAAACTTAGACAGATGTAAGAAGTTTTCTTGGACATGCTAGTTACTACAAAAGGTTCATAGAAGGCTTTAGTAAAATTGCAGCTCCTATGTTCTCTCTTTTACAAAAAGAAGTAGAGTTTGCCTGGACATCTGAGTGTCAGCAATCATTTGAAGCAATCAAAGAAAAACTTGTCTCTACTCCCATTCTAAGAGGGCCAAACTGGAGTATTCCCTTTCATATCTATGCTGATGCTTCTGACGATGCCATCAGTGCAGTTTTGGGACAAGAAGATGAGAACGGGGGGAAGTATGCTATATATTTTATCAACAAAAATCTTACTTCAGCAGAAAAGAATTATACCACAACAGAAAAAGAATTCCTGGCTGATGTTCACGCTATCAAGAAATTTCATCATTATATTACGGGGTATAAGGTCACAATTTATACAGATCACTTAGTTGTGAAGTACCTAATGAACAAACTTGTGGTTAATGGTCGAATCATGAGATGGCTATTGCTCCTTCAAGAGTTTAATGCCATGATTCTTGATAAACTAGGGAAATATAATGTGGTAGCCGATTTTCTATCACGAATCAAACAGGAAGAAGATGGCATTGCCCCTGTACATGATGATTTTCCAAATGAAAATCTATTTGAGGTTTCTATAAAATCACCTTGGTTTGCAGATATCGCTAACTATTTAGCTACATCTGAGATACCTCCTGGATTCACGTCTAAGCAAAAGAAGAGGCTAATCAAGGAAAGTGCCTCGTTGAAGTGGATTCATGGAATGTTATTTCGTTGTGGTCCTGACATGATTTTGAGGAGATGTGTAAGAGCTGACAAAACCTATAACATTCTAAGGGTCTGTCACGATGACCCATCGAGAGGACACTACTCTGCAAAGAGAACTTCCCACAAAGTCCTAGGTGTCGGATACTATTGGCCCTTAATGCACAAAGACATTAAGAAATATGTGCATCATTGTGATGAATGTCAGAGGGTAGGAAAACCAACCGATTCTTCATAAATGTCATTGCTGCCTCAAGTAGTCCTTGAACCATTTGAAAAATGGGGTTTAGATTTTATCGGACCCATAGATCCTTCCTCTCAAGGGAAAGAGTATATACTGGTTTGCATTGACTACCTGACAAAATGGGTTGAAGTTCAAGCCTTAAGAATAGCTAGGGAAGAGCAGGTTGCAAACTTCCTTTATAATAAAATCTTCCTTAAATTTGGAGCCCCTCAAAATATCGTAACTGATCAGGGACCCCAATTCATGTCTCGAGTGCTCCTGACATTTACCAATCATTTTCAGGTAAGCCATAGAAATTCATCCCCTTACCACCCTCAAGCGAACAGCCAAGTAGAAGTAACTAATAGAGAACTGGAAAATATTCTAACAAAAATAGTCTCTCTTGGAAGAAAAGACTGGGCCAGGAAGCTCCCTGAAGCCGTATGGGCATACAACACAACCTGGAAATTTACGACTGGATTCAGTCCTTATGAGCTCATTTTTGGGAAGAAGCCTCTTCTTCCCATTGAGTTCAAGTTACAAAATCTACGAACGGCTATGAAATTCGGTCTAGATTTAAAAAGAGCCCAAGTTGAACGAGTTTTGTAATTGAGCGAATTAGATGAACTTCTTTTAGATGCCATCCATCAAACTGAACTAATTCAACATCAACAGAAGGTATGGCACGATAAACATATTAAGGAAAAGCAGTTTCACAATGGGGACTAGGCCTTGTTATTTGATTCTAGATACAAAGACCATAAGGGCAAGCTCAGGACTCACTGGCTAGGACCTTATGAAGTTGAGGAAGTCTTTTCAAACATAACTATTCAGTTAAAGCCAATCGATGGTGACAAGCGAACTCTATTGGTTAATGGGCATCACTTAAGTGTCTACCAAAAGCCAGTCAACAGGGAAGACTTTACAAGGATGGTTGAAATGCAAGGTGAGGTCCAATGTGTTGACTCTGCCATGACAGAGTCTAACCAGTAATAATGTTAGGCTGCTATTTAAAAAAAAAAAACTAAATAAAATATTGAAAATATACAATAAATGGACACGTATGCTGAGATATTTTCCTTTATTTTTAATCTTTTATCGTTTTTGGACTTAGCTAAATATTTTTCATATTTTGCAAGACTTCTCAAAAAGCAGAAAATAACTTCCGGAGCACCCTCCAAAGATACTCTAGAACGTTATGATGTCGATGCTCTGCAACTTGACGTTTTCAAAGCCTAATGCTCTGGAACTTGTATAGAGCTTATCATGTTAAGGAGGCATTCTGCACTAAGGTCCAAACTCGTGAAGATTCTTTTCCATGTCACTCAAACTTTATTTATGTCGTTGCTCCGGCTGCATCTTTAAATGATGCTCCAGAACCTTTCATTTTGTCGCTGCTTCGGCTGCATCTTTCAGCGATGCTCTAGAACCTTTCATTTCATCGCTGCTCCACTGCATCTTTTTGCGATGCTCCAGAACCTTTCATTATGTCGCTACTCCGGCTACATCTTTCAACAATGCTCTGGAACCTTCATTTCATTTTTGCTTCGGCTGCATCTTTCAGCGATGCTCTGAAACCTTCATTTCATTCTTGTTTTAGTCGTCCCACACACTGATGCTCTAGAACTTATGCACTCATTTCTAGTGCATTGTCCAAAATATGTGCTCTGGAACTTGTTCGTTTGTTTTCCGCCACCTTTTTCAAAATTTCAAAATTTTCATGATTATTCTGCCAGAATATCCAATACATTTGTCTTTCTATTTTTGCTTTAGTTATAGGTAAGACACCCAACTCCGTACTCCACATTGATAGCTCCGTCCCCCATAGAATTCCGCACCCTATCATAATAACTCCGCTGTCACTTCAACCAATGCCTTCACATCATCCTATCAAATCTGTGAGGTTTAAGATCTTCGAACGATCACGGAATGAGGGTAAGTACTAATTTTCGCTTTAAATAGGTAGTTATTTTCAAATAAAGAATAATTAATTGACATGAACCTCACTTCCAATTTAGAAATTTATGCCACTCGATGATCAACCACCTGTACGACAAATCCTTTCACAATCCTCCATGTAGATTGGAAATCATTGAAGCGTAAGCTGCAAATAAAACAAATAATTAATTTCAAAGGAAATATTTTCAAAAGGAACCTGCGTAGGAGCTTTGTGCTGGAATTGAAATCTCTTGCAGTGTGTGAAATTGGGAAATGGGGGGTGGAAAAATAAAGGCAGAGCCAGACTCAGCAGAGAAATTATTGGGATTGAGTAATATCTCCAGATTGTTCGAGGAAGCAGGGTGGTTAAACTTCATCAGGAAATTTGAAGGCCATAATGAAAAGCTGGTAAGATCCTTTGTTGAGAACTACACAAATGGTGAAGTGGTACTTCAGGGGAAGCGTTTCAAGGTAAGCTCTAATATTATTTCTCGCTTATCTGGATTAGAAAAGGCAGGCATAAATATAAAAGAAACCTCTCAAATAACGTACCAGAAATTAGCTAAATTATTTGTTAGAGAGGGAGACCCATATCCAATGGTAGTAATAAGTACCAGGGGACAAAATAAGGGATTCCAAAGAACTTCCATATTAGAACCTTGGGGTACTGTTGTTGCATGGATTATAAAGTACTTTACTTGTGAAGGTCAGCTTACCACAATTGTAGGGCCTGCCTTTCGTATGTTGACCCATTTACGTCATGGAAAGGAGGACCCAACTCTTAGGGTTAATATGCCATAATTATTGTATGATTCCTTAAATACTTCCATTGAGAGGTATAAAACAGGGTCTGGGCCTTTGAAACACCACTGGTTAATTCAGCTAATCTGCAAGTATCACTTCCATAAGAAACCCAAGGGGAAATGGAAGAATTTTTTAGAGAAAATGGAGAAGCCGGTAATAGCAAGAACCATAGAATTAGGGGAATCATCCCAACAGGCTATTCCATCATCCGGAGCAACTTCCCCCAAGGGCTCTCCAACTCCGGAAGCTCTTAATCCCACCATTCCTGGAGAGGATTTTCCAGACCTCTGTGGAGATAAATTCAAAACCCCTAACCTGCAAGAATAGGTTGATATTGTTTATTCTAACACAAGTAAACCAAGGAAAAATAAAACGAGGAAAAATCAAACACCTATCATTTTCCAGGAATCACCTCCAGTCAGAAGAAGTAAGCGGTTGGCTTCTGAATTCTCTGAAACCCCAATATAGGGTAAGGAGGTAAGTTCACAAAATAAAAAGCCTAAGCGGCCTCAAGAGCCCATTGAAATTTCAGAACAAGATAGTGAAGACAAGATACCCCTAAATAGAGAGGATTCGGGTGAAGTATTTCCTTTCCATTCTGCACATATAGAGGAAATTTTCAATGATGGAACTCAGGGCACAAAACTTGAAGGGGATTGTGGTATGCCAAAAAAATTGTCACCCATTGTAGATAAAATTGTTGAAACGGTTGAAACCAGTTGTGCCAGTGTTGAATTAGAAAAGTATAAACTAGAAATTGATGATTTATGGAGACTATTGTCTAAAAATAACGAATGTATAGAATTGCAGAAAGAGGAGTTGGTTGTACAAACTGTTATAATAAATAAAAGGGATCAGGAAATAAGAGGCTTGAAGCTACAAATACAAGAAAAAGACTCAAACATCTATAAGTTGCAAGAACAAGTGCAAGAGCAGTACGAAAAACATAAAACTTATAGTGAGAACATTGCACAAAAAGATGCAAAAATGGGAAAAATGGGAAAAATAAAACAGAATTTTGTGCTCATGCTCTCAACTTTCGAGGAAGACAAGAAAATAAGGACTGAGGATTTGAACACTTATATCAGCAGAATAGTTGACCTAGAACAGGATTTGAAAGAATACACTGTGGGACCCCAAACTGAGTCCAAAGCAATTCAAATTGAGCCAGTTGTAACTAACTGGTTCCAGGTCAGCATTCTGCCTCTACTAACAAAATGGATGGAATAGTGTTACTTCCTCAGAAATGTCCAAACTGAAAATCATAGGCTAAAGAAAGAACTGGTGCTCCTAAAGGAGTCATTTCACAAAGCCTACAGAGGAAAACATGATGCCTGTCAACTTGCGGATTGTTTGCTGAATTGTAGAAGGCCATCGAGAAGTTACTCAATGTTTTTGAATGAGAAATGGCTGAAATGGAAACTGTTTAGAATCTATAATGATCAACCTTATGAGCCTAATGACAAAGAGTTTGTAAAAATATTTGTAGAATCAACTCCTAAAGATCAGGATTTAATTTGTGAATTCTTTCTGCATGATTTGTTATTAGAAAATCATACAGATTTCTCTATTAATTTGTTTATTGGAGAGGTAGAATTGAGGGCATTTCTCTCAACTATGAGAAATCAAATTCATTGGCAAGATCGAACAAAAGAATTTGCACAGGCAGAGAAAATAGTGGGTCTCTAGATCAGGTCCCCAAATTCAAGGCCTGATGGGTTCAAAGCTACATTTTTGTCTCTTCTTGTTAATGAAAAGATGAAGGAAATGTATGACAATAGCCTCAAGCTGTGTTATGACAATTTCATGACAAATGGACAGAAATTAATTGGCAAAACATGGCATATATGCGAGGAAAGGTTCGCCCCTTTTCCAGCATATTTAAAGAAAAGAGAAGTTATTTTTCCTCTAAACATCAAGTGGTCATTCAGAAGGGCTGATGCTCTAATTAAAATCCTGAAAACACTGAGAAAGAAATGGATAGGAATGAAATATAGGCCCCCCTTGCTACTTAATCCACCCCGGCTTTTAATATTTCCACATATCAAAATGATAGACTCTTTAATGAGTGGAAAGAGAGTGTGATGTTCCATAGAGGGTTCATTCATAACCCTGAAACTTTCAATGCATCAGCTAGGGAAACAAATGATCTCAGTACTCTTTATGAAGAATGGGATAGAACTCAGGGATTTAACCATGCAGCAAGAGGACCTGATAGAAATTAGGTAGGGGAGGAAATGATGAGGTAAAAATAACCTCATCATAATAAAATCTAGAAAGCTTACTTTTGCTAATTCAATCCTAAGCCTGTGCCAATTTATTAAACTTTAGGAGAAGTAATTACTTATTTTAAGGAAAATT
The DNA here is from genome assembly GCA_007115665.2 of Sequoiadendron giganteum. Classification (NCBI taxonomy): domain Eukaryota; kingdom Viridiplantae; phylum Streptophyta; class Pinopsida; order Cupressales; family Cupressaceae; genus Sequoiadendron; species Sequoiadendron giganteum. The sequence continues at coordinate 120,661,165 of CM021104.1, read as the reverse complement.
ATGCTTTCTTTCTTTTCTTTTGATCAATTGAGGAAATTGTCCAAAGCAGGTTTAATGAGTTGATTTGAGCATTTTTGTAGGGATTAACAGGTCATCATGCGGCTGTTGTAGAAGTTTAGCCAACACATGCCTCAAAAGTAATGTTGCGAACCCACTCCTAGATGCTTGGATGATGCGTCGAAGATTCAGTTGCAGTTCTTTTAAATTTTGTTGTTAAAAACTTTATGGCTCTTCTCGAGCCTTCTACATGTTTTAAAGCTTTAAAGGCATCAAGTTAGTTTTAAGTTAAGGAAGACTTTTTCAATGGCTATCCATGCCATCTTAAATTTAGGATTTAGTTAAAAAGTTATCTATAAAACTGTAATTCCAGAAAGTAGTGAATAAGACAAAGAGGAAGTATCGTTATGTTGTTTACATGGTTTTGCAAATCACTATTAAAATGAGTTATCAAATTTTTGTCTATTGGTAACTGTTGAATTCGAATGATGGTGACTGTTTGTAATAAGAGGATTTGAGAATCTGTAGTTTATGTGAGTTAAAGATGAAGTAGTAGCCCGCGAGATGGCCACTCGAGGGGAGTTAGCCTAGATAGATAAGTATTTTATTGTTAAGTTATTTTCTTTGTTAAAGATAAATTGTTGTTCAGTAGGAAATAACAAGTTGTTGAAGAGTCAAGTTAGTTGTTCCGGAGCACCATTGTTTTTAATTTGTATAAGTTATCTTCTGTAGTTGATAGTATTCCTTTACTGTTTAAAAGATGTTTAATTGTCTATTTCCTTACTTTTATGTTTCTGTAACGCACCAGTTGTTTAGTTTGCTTGTTTCTATGCTTTCTAGTTTAGTCGTAATGCTTTCTAAATTAGTTGTCTTATTCTTTTTAATTTAGTATTCCTGGATTTTCTTAGAGTAAGATTATTTTCGAGTTAAGAAGTAATGGCTTTAGATTAGACTTGATTTCTGTAGTTTGAAGAAAAACTAAAAATATAAAATGGGTTGTTCAAATAATCTCCTTCTATAAACTGCCTTGGACACTACCCGATCGACAATTGGCATTCAATTATTCTAAAGTAGTAGGACCTAACGTGTAAATTTAGAAGAAAAGCAAAAACAAGAGATTATACCCCTCTAACTAGGCCAAATTCTAGACTCATCAAGCTTGATCTCTTGTCTAACCTCATCCAAGAGAGTACAAACCAAATTTTTTAATGATTTAGGAGAGTAAGATGCAAAATGAAAAACAAAGTAATCTGAAAAAAATTATGTAAGGATTGTGGTTCCATGGTTATAGTGTGGATGGAGATAAATCCTAGATTCTATAATCATTATTCATGAGGTGATTCATTTGTTATATATTGATAAAAAGGAAGGGTTCCTCCTTAAGATTGACTTGATGATACCCTATGATAGGATGGATTAGGAATTCTTATGAATGGTCTTGGATAAGCTTGGGTTTGAGGCTATAAACTTAGATATCATCCTCCAAATACATTCTTCACCAATACTAAATTGGATGCCTCATAGAGCATGTTATCCCATATTAAAAGTACTTCATTCTGAAGCCGCAAATGCATATCACAATATGAATATAGATAAGGGCTCTTTATTTGTCCTTGTGGCTGAAGTGAATGAAGGTCCTATTTTTCAAAGATTTCGACCTAGAGCTCAGGGACACGGTTATCCAATACAGAAACCCACTTGTCATATAAGTATTACATTGGAGGATTTTGATGACTCTAACTCAATTATGGTAAAAAAATAGAAACAAAATATCCAAATAGATGGAAGCATAATCCATTTATGTCGCAAATGTACTACTACTTGCAAAAAAAGTACTAAAAAAAAAATGTATGGGAAATAAAATAAATCCACTTGGTTTTACTCAAAACCATTGTTCCCTTTGGTTTGAAGAAAGGGATTATTCCGAAGATCTACGAGAAGATGAGAGAATATATAACTGCATTGAAAATTATGTACAACATATCAAAGGTTCGATAAATTCTAGTTACGGAGGAATTACACGTATAGAGATTCTCAAACAAACCGACTTGATTTCGGTAAATATATATATTGCATTTGTCAACTTGTTTATGGAAAAATAGGGCCAAGAAAAAAAGGGTGAAGAAAAATAGGGTAAAGAAAAATAGGGCCAAGAAAAAAACTGTAAAGAAAAACAAGGTCAAGAAAAACAGGGTCAAGAAAAACAGAGTGAAGAAAAAGATGAAGAAGAATAAATTAAGCAATTAAGAAAGGAAGTACAAAATATGCTTGTACAAAGTATGCTTGATTCTGTAAATAGAGAACTTGTCATTTCTATAGAAAAATTTGAGAAACCTTATGGAGAACCCAAAATTCTTTTGGAATATATTGCTCTACAACTAAAGGAGAGAGTTGAAATAAGAAAAATAATGAAAAAAGCTATTGAGCTGGCTGAAAAGGTAGATGTAGAAGGTATTAAAATACAAATTAAAGGTCGTCTTAACAGAATTGAGAGAGCTCATAAAGAATCGGCTATGCAAGGTAGAGTGCCCCTACAGACCCTTCAAGCTAAAATTGATTATTGTTATTATGTGGTTCAAACCGTCTATGGAGTATTGGGGATCAAAATTTGGATCTTTGTTTAAGATGAGCAATATCCTTCTATAATATAAATTTTAAATTCTATAAGATCAAATTAAAAGAATTAAATATCTTGGAGCAGTGCTATGCTTAGTGTGCGACTCGTTGAGATCAAGCTTTTGCCTTCTTTTCTAAAATGATAGAGAACTCGACAAATCTTTTCAATCCAAGCACGCGTTCCATCTGGACCGATAGGAAAAGGAGCTCCATTTATTTGATATTTTTCGAATCTTACCAAAGTTGTCATTGTCTGACTCAAAAATGGGTTAACACCACAAACATAAACTCCATCACCCAATGATGGAAGATCAATATATTTTTTAGCAAGTAACCAACTTGATACCTTGATGGATTGACGTTTTAATTCTAGATTTAGTTGAGAAGCCACATTGGACGGCAAAGATCCAAAAAGAACTAAGGAAGGATGATTTGCATATTCAACCAATTCCTCTTTTTTTCTAGAATGAAAAGTGATTTTTTTTTGTATAGTTTCTTTTTGTTCACGAACGGAGAATTCTGATTCTGGACAACGATGTGCCATCGCAGCTAACACAGTATCTTCTCCTTGAGTAAAAGCATAATCGAGTCCATTTGCTCTTGCCACTAGAATTGGGATTCCAATTTCCCATTCTAGTTTGGGTGCCATACCTTCCAAATCCATTTTGATTATCTCTATAGTACAATTACCTATCCACATGATCACACTGGGGTCTCTATCTTTTCTTATTCAAATACAAAGCTTTTTTAATCCTTCATAATCATTCAATTGAGCCGAGATATCTCCTTCTTCCAATTCTGCCATTGCATAGCGAGGTTCTACAAAAATCATTACTCCAAGTGCATTTTGCAGAAAATAACCTCATGTCTTTGTACCCACAACTGAAAAAGAAACTATCTTCAATCTTTTGATATAACCAAGATACACAGCTAATTGGACAAAAAGTATGATAATTACCTGTCTCACATTCGATAGTGAGAGGTTCATCAATGTTCATTGACATAAATAACTATGTTGATTAAATCGTCATAAATCCAAGTAAATTTTCCTTATTATTTTGATCTTTACCCTCATCAATAGGATTGAGATAAAGGTCAGAGAGTAAACTGAAGAATTCTCAATCTGGAATCTCCTTTGACACAATACCTTCTAGTTGGGACAATATTTGATCTACTATGTCTAAATAATATTCACATACATAGTTAAGAGATGGTTCGGATCCAACCATTTCAAATAAGGTTTTCCCCTTGACTCTCGAAACTCGAATATCTTCAATAAGAGGTAACACTTCTATTACGGGCATTGGACAAGCTTCTACATATTTATTGATAAGATCTCTTTTAGATGTACGATTTCCAACCAAACTTGCTAATTGAAGTGGATGTGTATGAGCTTTTTCCCTGATAGAAGCAGTAATATGATTAACTGCAAATAATGCATCAAATCCATTATCTGTGATAATGACATAGTAATCTGCATAGTTCAACGAAGCAGCAAAACCTCCACAAACCACGTCACCCAATACATCAAATAATATTATATCATATTCGTAAAATACATTTAATTCTTTTAACAATTTCACAGTCTCTCCTACCACATATCCCCCACATCCAGCTCCTGCGGGTGGCCCCCCAGCTTCCACACAATCTACCCCTCCATAACCTTTATGAATGACATCTTCGGACGAAATATCCTCATAATGATAATCTTTGGACTTCAAAGCATCTATAATTGTAGGTATCAAAAATCTTGTTAGAGTAAAAGTACTATCATAAAGGTCCATTTAGAGGAGAAGGGCATAGAGGTCTTTATGAGATCTTAACTACTTCATGGCATGCTCAATTAGCTCTAAACCTAGCTATGTTAGGGTCTTTGACTATTGGCATAGCTTACCATATGTATTCTATGCCTCCCTATCCATATCTAGCTATTGACTATGGTACCCAATTGTCTCTGTTCATGCACCATATGTGGATTGGTGGATTTCTCATAGTTGGCGTTGTTGCACATGCAACTATTTTTATGGTAAGGGACTATGATCCGACTACTCAATACAACAATCTTTTAGACCGTGTTTTGAGACATCGTGATGCAATTGTATCACACCTCAACTGGGCATGTATTTTCTTAGGCTTCCATAGTTTTGGTCTATATATTCATAATGATACTATGAGTGCTTTAGGACATCCTAAAGATTTGTTTTCAGATACTGCTATACAATTACAACCTATCTTTGCTCAATGGATACAAAACACTCATGCTTTAGCACCTAGTTTGATAGCTCCTGATGCAACAACAAGCACCAGCTTAACCTGGGAGGTGGTGATTTGGTAGCAGTAGGTGCCAAAGTACCTTTGTTACCTATTCCATTAGGAACTACTGATTTTTTATTACACCATATTCATGCATTTACTATCCATGTGACTGTATTAATATTACTTAAAGGTGACCAATGCTGGGATGGGTGACCTCCCGGAACGGACCAATGCTTCACCTCTGTGAGCATCACCTAGATGCAATGAGTGCTAAGTGGACCATTCATTATCATGAGAGATGGGTTCTTGTGAACCACTACTCGTGAATCATGGGTCAATGAGTTTGACTCGAAAACTACACGGTTGAATCCTGATAGCAATATCATAATTACTTAAAGGTGTTTTATTTGCTCACAGTTCTCGTTTAATACCCGATAAAGTCAATCTTGGTTTTCGTTTTCCTTGTGATGGGCCTGGTAGAGGAGGAACATGTCAAGTATCTACCTAGGATCATGTCTTCTTAGGGTTATTCTGGATGTACAATGCAATTTCGGTAGTAATATTCCATTTTAGCTGGAAAATGCAGTCTGATGTTTGGGGTAGTATAAGTGATCAGGGAGTGGTAACTCATATTACATGAGGAAACTTTGCACAGAGTTCCATTACAATTAACGGGTGGCTCTGTGACTTTCTATGGGCACAAGCTTCTCAAGTAATCCAATCTTACCTATTCTTCATTATCTGCATATGGTCTTTTATTCTTAGGTGCTCATTTCATTTGGGCCTTTAGTTTAATGTTCCTATTTAGTGGTTGTGGATATTGGCAAGAACTTATTGAATCTATTGTTTGGGCCCATAATAAATTGAAAGTTTCTCCTGCTATCCATCCCAGAGCCTTGAGTATTGTCCAAGGATGTGCTATAGGAGTAGCTCATTACCTTCTGGGTGGAATTGCCACAACATGGGCATTCTTCCTAGCAAGAGTTATTGTAGTACGATAATGACTAGGAGGATTTGAAAAGCATTATGGCATCAAGATTTCCAAAGTTCAGCCAAGGCTTGGCCCAGGACCCAACTACTCATCGTATTTGGTTTGGTATTGCTACTGCACATGACTTTGAGAGTCATGATGATATTACCGAGGAATGCCTTTATCAAAAGATTTTTGCTTCTCACTTTGGTCAGTTAGCTATAATCTTTCTATGGACCTCTGGTAATTTGTTCCACGTAGCTTGGAAAGGCAATTTCGAAGCATGGGTCCATGGCCCCTTACATATAAGACCTATTGCTCATGCAATTTGGGATCCTCATTTTGGTCAATCGGCCGTAGAAGCCTTTACCCGAGGAGGTGCTCCCGATTCGGTCAATATTGCTTATTCCAGTGTTTATTAGTGGTGGTATACAATTGGCTTATGCACTAATGAAGATCTTTATACTGGAGCTCTTTTCTTGCTATTTCTTTTTGCTCTCTTTTTAACAGTGGGTTGGTTGCATCTACAACCTTAATGGAAACCAAGTGTTTCATGGTTTAAAAATGTCGAATCTCGTCTCAGTCATCATTGGTCGGGACTCTTCGGAGTCAGTTCTTTGGCTTGGATGAGGCATTTAGTTCATGTCGCTATTCTTGAATCAAGAGGACAACACATAAGATGGGATAATTTCTTGAATGTATTACCATATCCCCAAGGTTTGGAACCACTTTTTACAGGTTAGTGGAGTCTTTATGCTCAAAATTGATTCCAATGGTCATTTATTTGGTACCTCTCAAGGGTCGGGAACTGCTATTCTAACTCTTCTCGGAGGATTCCACCCACAAACTCAAAGTTTGTGGCTAACTGACATCGCTCATCATCATTTAGCTATTGCATTTGTGTTCTTCATTGCTGGTCATATGTATAGAACCAATTTTGGGATTTGACACAGTATAAAAGATATTTTAGAAGCACACATTCCTTTGGGAGGCTTATTAGGACGTGGGCATAAGGGTCTTTACAACACAATCAATAATTCTCCTCACTTTCAACTCACTTTCAATTAGGTCTTGCTCTAGCTTCTTTGGGAGTTGTTACCTCCTTAGTAGCTCAACACATGTATTCTTTACCTGCCTATGCATTCATAGCACAAGATTTTACTTCCCAAGTTGCATTGTATACTCATCATCAATACATCGCCGAATTCATTATGACAGGGGCATTTGCTCGTGGAGCTATATTTCTCATTAGAGATTATAATCCAGAACAAAATAAGGATAATGTATTGGCGAGAATGTTGGAGCATAAGGAAGCCATAATATCTCATTTGAGTTGGGTTAGTTTATTCCTAGGTTTTCATACCTTGGGACTTTATGTTCATAACGATGTTATGCTCGCTTTTGGTACTCCAGAAAAACAAATCTTGATTGAGCCTATATTTGCTCAATGGATACAATCTGCTCATGGTAAGGCCTTATATGGTTTTGATGTACTCTTATCTTCAGCAAATGATCCAGCATTCAATGCTGGCAAAAGCATATAGTTACCCGGTTGGTTGAATGCTATTAACGATAGTAAAAATTCACTGTTCTTAACAATTGGTCCCGAAGACTTTTTGGTTCATCATGCTATTGCTCTAGGTTTGCATACAACTACATTGATTTTAGTCAAAGGTGCTTTAGATGCACGCAGTTTTTCCTTGCGATGGTCCGGGACGGGGCAGTACTTGTCATATTTCAGCCTGGGATACTTTTTATTTAGCAGTTTTATTGATGTTGAATATTGGATGGGTTACTTTCTATTGGCATTGGAAGCATATCACCTTATGGCAGGGAAATGTAGCTCAATTTAATGAGTCTTCCACTTACTTAATGGGATGGTTAAGAGATTATCTTTGGTTAAATTCTTCACAACTGATTAATGGATACAATCCTTTTGGTATGAACAGTTTATCTGTCTGGGCGTGGATGTTCTTATTTGGGCATCTTGAGAGCAAGAGAGAAAATAAGACCTTGATGCAACTGAACACATTCTTATTCCAGACACTTGCAGCTGTCATTTTTATTGTCCTCCACTACCATGGCATGTAGTAGGCTGAAGGTTAACATTTAATGGATTATCTGACCCTGGGTATGCAGAGCTGAGACATTTTGTATTTTCAGGTGCTCAGGTGATTTTTTGCAATTCAGTTTATCCAAACTCATTCTAATTTTTTGTGTGTTCGTAGAAACAACGATGTGTGTGCATGTTTCTATTTAGAGTCTTCAACAGAAATGCATGCATTTGTGAACATCCTACACCTGTCAGAGACGTTTTCTCTGCAACGTACCTGGCCACTGTAAAGGGTTAAGTGAACAAACTTATTTTGGGGAAAAGGACAAGCCATGTAGAATTTTAATGCTTTGCTTCTTAGTTTAACAGGAAGCATTCTTTGTAGTTATTGCACTTTTTCGTTGTTCATATTCCAGATCCTTGCTGTCTTTCATGTAACTCTGTTTAAATTTTGTGCTAGCTTGTTCCTATCGGATCATAACCATGTTACACAATTTATATTGGAGTTTTCTGTCAAGATATTGTCCTCGCTACATAGCTTATCTTGATTAGTACTTCAGAGTTATTTGGTTATGATCCTCAGTTGATCACTGCCTTAGAGAATATATATTTTTAAAGAACACAAAGACAGAAATTTGAACTTGAAACTGAAATTAGTATAAATCTGAAACCTAGCATCTAAGATAAGAATATCAGGATTTTCTGAAAATAGAGATCTGGATTGAAATAAGCAATCTGAATTGAAAGGAAAATCTGAGTTGAATGTAGAAATTTGGAATTGCAACATTATAAAATCAGAAGCAATGTAATACCTGATATCTGTTTTACAACTAAAATCTGAAACTGCTGGGAACTCAAACCTAAAACTTCTGGAATTAATATACATCTGAAACAGCTGAAATTAATATGAATCTGAAACCTAACAGCCTAGATAATAAATTCTAGATTTTTGGAAAACAGATTTCCAAATTGAAACAGCAATCTGGACTGAAAGGAAAATCTTAGTCGAATGTAGAAATTTGGAATTGCAAATGTTATAAAATCTGGAACAATGTAATGTCTGAAATCTGTTATGTAACTGAAATCTAATCAGTCACACAGCAAGCAACAAAAAGATGAGGTTCCTACTATGATAAATCACCTGCAAATGGACTTGACTAAGCACCTCAAGAGCCATCACAAGGACCTGCTGTCAAATAGTTCTTCAGTTAGACCCAATTTCTGAAACACCCCAAAAAGCATGAATGCAGATATAGTAAGTCCACTCATCAAAATCACAGCCCATATTCCTATTAACCCAAAACGCTTTCTTCAACTCTATCATCATGTGTGTCTTTCTCAGACCTAACAAGAGCTGTTTGAGTGAAGTGGTACATGGGTTTATATTGGCTTTCAACACGGTATTAAAATAACAAAGGCCACTACTGACCTGAGATTTCTTAAGCAGACCTTTGAAAATAGAATTATACAATTGAGGATTAATTTGGCTAGACCCACCATGTCTTCCATGCCAGCTAAAATCTCTAAGATCTTGTCAAACATGCCTGATTTGATAAAACTGCGAACTAGAAGCATGGATGTCTCAACGTCTAGAGAACAACCATCTTTCTTAAGTTCATTTTGGAGAGAGGGCACCTTCTGCTACTCAAGGTTTCTACTTCACTAGCTAAGAAAACATCGCATTTTACAAATGTCACAAGTATGACAAGGTGGAAGTACAAAATACAGCATAAGGTGCTCATCATTTTGGTTCAAATGCCCCAAATTGAAGCATCATCATGAAATATAAATACAACATGTATGGCAATTAACAACAAGAATTATCAGTCATGCAAACCATATGAGAAGACACAATTGATTGTTCGATTTCAAATCCGGAGAAGCAGTTTCCCACCACAAACTTTTCCAAACAATGCAAGGAAAGAAAAATTCTCCAAACTGTGGTTTTCAAGACATAATTGATTGATTTCATTTCAAAACTGGAAAAACGGCCTCCTACCACAGACTTCTTCAAACAATACTAGGATTCAGGAATGACAAATTTATGTTACAAACAAGTTTGGGTATGCAGATGCTTGACAAATAAAAGTGCTAAGGCAGTCATGCCCACAAGTTCAGCAAAGGTATCCAACAAATGCAAACACAGAATGCCCAAAACCATTCAGGTATTCCCAAAATCCAAATATATGTGCTTCTCTCTTGCAAGAATTCTCACACATCAAATCAGTAGAGTGGCTGCATACCCAAAACCAGGGGACACACAAGACACATGAATTGTTACAGAAAACCATATGACAAGCAATAGAATAAAAGGAAAGGAATTTAAACAACTCTGAACTTGTGTCATCAGGCGCAGGAGAACAGTGGCGAAAGTGACAATGAATTTGTTGATTAGTTGATGAATTTGTGTCATCAGGATAAGAGATGGATTGATTTGGATCTTCCCTTTTCCTCCTTCCCATTCACGTCCCAGATTTTCTCTCTATCTTCTTGGAAGGGTTAATAATATCTGCATGATTTACATGCAGCCTGTTAGGTTCCACGAGAATACATTTCAACCTGGCTTGTTTTTGAAATGACATGCTGTAGATACCAACAATAAACCATCCTTACGGTGGGTCCCATGGAGGGGAGCTTCCTAAAAAGTTTCAATGGGTCCTATTGAAAATTTTTAGGAACTTTTTAAAGTGGTGGCCCCACGAACTTAGTAGTGTAGTTCAGCTTAAAATATTAAGCTCCAAATTTTAAGGAAGCTAGTGATCCCATGAACTTAATTGCTGTTGTGCACACACTGTTCTCAAAAAAATACACAACATTTTCCCTCCAATTCTTTTTTGGCAGGAATCTAAAAGTTGAGACAATTGACAAATGGCAATAAAATTCCTAAACTGTACGGGCAATCTCCAGCCCCACCCCATTTTCACCCCCTCAAATCTGCAGTCCTAAAAGGTAGGAGCTGCTATTCTTCAAGAAAAGATTCAAGTTAATCTTGTAGCAGGCTTTTTTTTACTTCATGAGACCTCCTGCTCCTTAAAAGTAGACCCTGAAGCCTTCCCATGGGACCCTACCCTTAGAAAACAGTAAATTCACTGACAATAAAACACCCAAGTTCTAGTTAAGGAAGATAGTTTTCTGAAGAGAAAACTCCAAGAAGCCATTCTTTTTAGAAAACACCCTACCAATATTAACCGTTAGTTTTTTGAAGAGAAAACTCCAAGAAGCCATTCTTTTTAGAAAACACCCTACCAATATTAACTGTGATGAAGGGTTGCACTTAAACCTTGCTTGACATCCTTTACTAAACTCCCTTCATATGCACCCTCATCCGTCTTGATCTCTCTCTCTCCTAAATCTTCTCCCCTTCCCTCCATCTCTTTTGGTCTTGCTATCCCTTTCCCCTCCGGGTCATCACCCTTGCCCCTTGGGCCTTCCTCCTTCCCCGTCTCTTTCTCCCCCTTAACTTTCCTAGATTTTGGTCCTTTGTTTGCTTGGTCCCTTTAATATTTAGAGTCCTTTTATTAGGTCTAACCTATGTTTTTATGTATATTCTTATATATAACGTGTATATTTATGTATCTAAATATGTACATACATATTCGATACACAATATTACTTCTTAAATTAATATATTATATTGTAATTTTGTATTTCTATATTTACATCTTTGTTATCTTCATAATGTTTTATCTCACTATTTCTCTCATCATGTATATTCATTGAGTTCAATATTATGTCATTATATAATATTAATATGTAATTTTATATCAGTATATCAATACGGTGTTATATTATGGTTGCAATTATGCATCAATATTTTTCTTTATTTTGTGAGATATATTAACACCTTTTTTTTTAATCTACAAGTTGCCACCTTGGGGTAGCTCCCCTTGTTTAAATAAAGCTAAAAGATAGATCCTTCCCCTCTGGAGAGTTTGAAATATTACATTTCTCGCAAAGTCCTTTTATTTATTATTATGCAAAATAAAAATGAACCCTTCTTGCAGCTCTTAGATTCTCACCATTTGCATTGAGGTGGGTAGGAGAGGGTGTTGAGCCAAAAAACCTTTAAATTCCTCAAGATTGCACTTCATTAAGCTTTCAAGAGTCAAAGACACTCTTACATCATGAGATTCTCAAGATTTATATTAATACATTATTATTATATATGTTCATGTTTTTTAATATATTTTTTTAAATTGTATCCAAATTTTATGTAACATCTAAATCATTATAGTTCATTAATCCTATCAATAATGAAGATCATTATACATAATATTTCCCTATATCAATATGTTTATATGCATGCACATATATTGTTATGATTTCTTTTATTCTTATATGTATCCTTCATTTTATTTTATTATATTATCATGACATTTAATTATTTTTTGACGTGTCTCTCTTTTCTTTGCATTATAATAATTGACTTAATCTTTTATAAAATTATTTTTATAGATCAATGCTTTACTTCATTACACAATATTATTATAGCATCACACATCAACATTTATGTCATTTTTTAATTACATTATTTCTCATCTTTATTACCTATCCATTCATTGATAGATTAATATATTAACATTGCATATTTATTTCCTAATTTTTTTATCCTTCATTTATACATGAATGTATATAGCTTCATATCCTTCTTCATAGATCAACATTGTTATATTTAATATTATTCAATATTTGCATATATTCTTTTATCTATATTATTAGGGTTGCATTTTCTTCACTTTTGTGTCTCCTATCTATATTTTTATATTAGGGACTCCCTAAAATAAGTAATAGTGATAGAACTTATATTATGATTTTTCTTTCACAATTATTTGCATTTATCATTAAACCACATTATTATGCAGTTGTGGTATATTCTTTATCTTGCCATATGATTTTTTCTAATATTCAACCATTTATTTACAATTGAAATGGTGGAAAAGTGAAACCCTAGGATTTTACTCTAGAGTTTGGGCACTTTTCTTTGCATTTCATTTAGAGGGTTTGAGGTTGTGAGGGTTTGATGAATTTGGACAAGATATAGGACTGAATTACAACCTCAAAGGTGAGTCAACCTGCCCTTAACCTAATTTGGAATGGATTGTGAAATGAAATACAATTATTGAACTAGGTTAATGATGTGAATAACTACTTTGATGCAAAAACAAAAGATCTGGAAAGTCACTGATAAATTCAGACTTCAGAAACAGATTGAGTAGAGTATTGTGCACTTGTGATATGAATTTGAAGCTGACTTCTAAGGACCAAGTTGCCTAGGGAAACTAGGTCCTAGTTGTTGGACTTGAGATTTGATTTCATAGTCCTTTGGAGCCTACTCAAAGCCTTCTTTTCTCGATTGTTGCATTGTAGGATCTTTGTTAGATGTCGAGATAACTAAGTTGTCAAGTTGTAGGGTTTGAATGCAACAATGAATAATTAACCTTCAAACTTCTCCCAATTTACTTAAGATCTAAAACTTGCGCATTCAAAGAGAGATGAAGGGTTGTGCCATATAGGGATTTGCCTCGGTCAAACCCCATATTGGTGTTTCCACCTCCACGATGGCAATGTCAATAGAAGATAGCTAAATGACAAATGAATGATGAATCAATAATAAACTGTAATTGACCACTCAAAATGGCTTCCTTAAAGGATTGAAGTCATGCACATCTCCTCAAGGATTGATTGTTGTTTGCTTGATTTGCTTGAAGACCTACAAGGGTTAGATCTCACAAACAATATGATAACACGGACATGAACAAACTCACATAAAACTTGACATGATTATTTGATATTGAATTGGTGCAATAAATCTGCTCTTGACTTGCTTGATAATGCTCTTGATAATAATTCTTGCTCAATTCTTTACTTTCTTGCTTTTTTTATTAGATTTCAAATGATGCGATGACTAGGTATTTATATACGATTATTCTAATTTCCCAAAAATTAAATCTTGATAGCCGACATTTGACATTTGAAATTCAAATAATAAAACGTTGACTTTGACATATTAAATTTTGGAGGTAAAATAGGGGGACCAAATCACCTAGGGCGACTTAGTCCTAGACCTATAATGCCCATATTGAAAACCAATGCATAGAATGGGCATTATTGATAATTGTCCAAATGGGCTATAGAATGCATAATTTAGGAAATTAGGTTACAATTAGGTCCAATTACTTTAGGGGGAGCAAAACATAGTGTGAAATTGTCATGGGTGACAATTTACGATGTTGCAACAATTTTATGATTGTATTTAGAATATCAATATTTTAGTTCTATATATTGTTCCATTTATATTAATATTTATCTAATATTATTATCACATCTACAATTTGTGATTAAATCATTTATGCTTCCATTTTCTTTTCTATCTTGCTCCCCCTCTCTTGTCTCTTGGTTTTTGGTCCTCTTGTCATCTCCCTTCTTTTTAAAGGTTTTTTTAGCAATCCATATCTTTACTCTCCTCTTTTTTTTATGATCAATCATTGAGTGGGGTCCAAAGCATCAATAAAAAAAATTCACAATTGAATCTAGAAGCACTCTACACTAAACTAATGGATTTGGGGAAAACTCTTGCCTACTATTGAAATTTTTCTTTAATTTTTTGTTATGTATAGCTCTCCATGTAGGAAAATAGTATCGTTAATCACTACAGGTAGAAGGAAAAAAATATATATTAGAAATTGTATACATGAGTCTAATTTAACAATTAAAAAATGCTCTAAAGAAAAATGCATGCACCAATATTTATTTTATCACATATTTATATATTTTAGAAAATCAATTAAAATTCAAACATTAAAAAGATGTTTGCCTTCACACGATTTTTAAGGAAAGCTAATAAATACATAAATATCCTTACTAACAAGTAAGGACTATTAAGTTGCTTTCATAAAGGATATAATATTTGTAAGTGAAAAATAAGTGTAGTGTTTCAAATAACAATTAAAGATTTCTAGTGTCGCTTCGTATTTCAATTATTTGTTGGAGAGATAATGTTCTATTGGAAATCACTTTTTCATTAAATTGATTTCAATTAGCTTGTGTGAGTCATTGTTGATTTGTTTCTTATTTTATAGTAAACTTGGTTGGAATCCAAGTACCATAAAAAAATAGGGCTTAACCTTCAAAAGCCAAAGGTGAACAACCACCAAGGCCAAACCAACCAACAATACCAAATATTGATGAGGTATCAGTACCAAATGAAAACTAACATCTAAAGAACACCATTATATTAATATATACAACCATTACAATATAATCCAGCTAACTAAACAACCAACACCACAGAACATACACCACTTATAAGTTGCACCAATCCAACTCTGGTCAAAGTAGAAGGGTAGGAATAAAAATAAATAGGAACCAACACAAAACTCCCAACACCATAAAGCAAACCACAACATGTTGAAGATAGACCCAACGAACCAAACAAATAATCAAGCATACCAACCACACCCTCAAAATCACTAGCTAAAACTTTGCCACACCTAAAAACCAAGGAAAGTCATGTCACATGCCAGACAAAAGGTAACCTAAGCAGGTCTTGAGGCCCTTTTTCTTCCCCATGTTAGAACATTTCTTACACTCCACCATATCCTCGATTGTTGAAACTCATCAACACTCACAAATACATCATCATTACAACAATTAGAAAACAAAGGGATAATGTCCTTAGGAAGAAAGATATTGAAACCTTTAGCCAATGCCACAGAACTTCTAAAGGCATCATTATTTCTGCTTTGAAGCATAGAAATGTTCCAAAAGGATCATGTAATAGACCTTTAATTCATGCATTACGTCTTCAATATCATCATGAAGGAGATATGACCCTACTACTTGAGAGAGCATCATTATGAAACTTAATTATTGTGCAACATCAAATACATTATGACAACCATGAGTATGGCTAGGTCCCAACAACATATTGGCCATATCAAACCAATTGATGGAGCACCATCCAATTCTTTGGCTAGCTCCCAAATTATCACCACCCACTTTTGTAGATCCGATTTCTAATTTCCTTATCAACAAAAGACATGAAGTCCACCAGCATCTCTTCCCCCAAAACTCAATGTTTCCTCTAGTTCCATCTCCCACCAAACCCTTAATCACACCCCCTTAACACCTTCACCATACTATCAAACCCCAGTAGTGACATTGAGACGATACCATTTGTGAGAAATAACACCCAAGTGCAAAACACCCCACCAAATAGCCATGTCCTCTATTGCCAACATACAGTGTAACCATTGCATGGATCCTATAAATAAATCCACCAACCAATCCACCATATCAAGACTTAGAACCTATCACCAACCAAGCCCATTATTAGGTTTGCTTTTTATAAAGTAAGCACCATTTACAAGGCATTGTACCCTTTACACGAAGAGCCCTCAGGTCAAAAAAAAGCTAGTTCAAAACATGACATGAACTAGAAATAGAAACAAGACATGGACAACCAACAAACTGCATGTCAAACAAAAGACTGGGACTAAACAACCCTTGAATCAGAGGGGACAAATCTGACTCCCAAAAATCGAGGCCACGGTTTTGGGAGTCCCTTTTTTTCTGCACAACAAACCAGGAAGGCTCAGAAACGAAGTCCATCGAGCGAGATGAGATGAGTGGTTCCTCCACAACCACCAAGGAGAAAGAGTCACCACACAACGAAGCCAGCAACATAGAAGAGGAGTCGGGAGAAATCGAAGGATCAACAAAAGTGATCATCGAGGGACGAGTACGCTCTGTCGGCACAATGACAACAAAACAAGGCAACACTGGTTCCATGGAAGGGATAGCCGGAGGAGGATCCTGGGGAGCCTCCAAGGAAGAAATAGCCAAGGGGATGTCCTCCCTGGAGAGACCATTATTAGTTTTGTTGATTTTCTTCTTTAAATTTGAAATAAATTTTATATATAAACAATAACAACTTTTATGTGTAAACTAATAAAAAGTCTCCAAAACATGGAGGTTGAAGGATAGGAACTTAAACTTTAAATATAACATTATTTTATAAAGGATTATTTTTTTCTAATTATTTGTTTTTGATTATAGGTAAAAAAAGTTTTGAAGGTACCTCGAAACCCTTTACAAAACGAAACGTCGCTTCAACATATAATAAAAAAATAGAACAAGCAGCTAAAATGAAGCCAAAAACTAGCAAAACAATAGCCAAAAAGAGGCACAGAAAATGACACGCAACTAGAGGTTCTTTAGGATGGCTGCCACTTCCAAATCACTGTCGATAATCTTTTGATGAACATTCATAATTTCAACAACCTCATCAGCAAGAATTCCAACTTTAGCATTTTATTACAGGTTCTAGCTGAAGGACTCGTCTCGCACACCACTTTCTGTTGGGCTCTAGGAAGATCACCAACTCCAGCCATAACATCTTTCATACCAGAATCATCCCCCAACCACTTACTGGCTTTCTTATTCAAAAGACAAAAACCTTCAACTTCATTACACATAGCATGCTTTCTCACCTCAAGAACCTTCTCCAACTTTTGATAAACTCAATCTAATTTCTCTTTAAGGGAATCAATTCTAGGTTCATAAGAACTTTTCATATTCACCATCTCATCAACAATCATTTTCAGAGTTTTAAGAAGTTGATTAACCTCGAGTTGGACCTTGTTAACCTGAGCCTGAACATTAGGAACCCTTGAGGTAGAAGGCTCGTCAAAATGGTTAACCATCTTTGGGTAAAAGCACAAACCTGTGTCACACTTTCAGCCAAATAAATTGTTCTGAGAGAAATATTTTCGATTGGAAAAGCTTCAGCCAAATAGGTTTCGATCGAAACCACGTGGCCTATATGTGGCACATAGGGTTTCGGTCGAATCCAAAAAAATAAAATTTTCCCTTTACTGCTTTGAAATTAGCTTATTTTATTGCAAGGTTTCTATAGAAAGGGTTTCAGTTGAAACCCTTTCTACCGAAATTGTTTATGTGACATCCTAGTTGGTAGCCAACTTAGCTTTTTTCAGAATTTTCTGAAACTTTCAACTTCAATTAAGTATTTCTTTAGTAGAGCTTGGAGTGGTGAATCCAAATATGTAATTTTTTTGATATTTTGATTAGTTTTAATATATATTATTTTTAAAATAATGCAAGTAGGTTGTTAAAGTTAAAAAAGAGGTTGATTAGAAATTTAAAAAAAGAAAGTAAAACATATTTAAAAAATTTAAAAAATATATGGTGCACTAGAGCAGAGAGTCCTCTTCAAAAGGGTAATTTTTTTTTGAAAATGATTTAAAAAATAGACAATAGTTGACATTCCATGAAAATTGTCAAATTCTGACAAGTTTGACTTTAAAACGTTATTACGAGAAAAATATACATCAAAATTTGTTTTTTTTCCATGCACTAGATATTGAAGTTACCTATTTGGAGAAAAAAATTCAAGGAAAAATGAAGTTTTTTTCAATTTGTTTCTTGACGTCCCGTGAATGTCACTTTTTTCTGAAATTTTTCAGCATTCCAAAATCTATTCTTAAATTGATTAAAAAAAAATGAAAACAATTTTTAAAAAATCTGAAAAAATTATAGGAATAAATTTCATCAAAAGTTTTGCATTTCATTAGTTTACATCATTTTGAAATTCAAAACATAAAGACCATTTTTATGTGGACGAAGTTCAAATTTTTTTGTTGTTGGTTGATTCCTTATAAAGTGTGACACAGGTTTGTGCTTTTACCCCGCTCTAACCCTGATATTGGTAAAATTAATTTCATAGAAGACCCACTTAAAAATCTTGAATAGGGTTAAGGAACCCTCTTTCGCCATGCCAAGAAAATCAATCATATCTTCCCTCTTGAAGTTGAAACCATCCATGTTGATCGCCCACTCTTGAGAGTCACTAGTGATAGTGTCTTTATCAAGGGCCTCCTTCCCTTTTTGACCAAGAGCAAAAACAACATGAGTGGCCACCTCAGAGCAGGGACCACCAACATCACCTTTAACTTGATCCTACTCCATCATCTGATCCTCAACACCCTACGAATTACCAACAACAGGTGATAGGTCACTCACCTCATGCTCTTGCACCCCTTTCCTCTTGGGGTTCTTAAGAATATTCCTCATGTTTAGCCCCTCTTTTCTCTTCGAATCAAGAACAAGGGAAACCCCCATCTTGTCTCTCAAACTAGTAGCCTCCTTGTTCATTTTGACCAGAACAACACCCTTTAGCTTCTTACCTCCCGTCACCTTCTCATTTTTAGTCTTTTGATTATAGCAGGTAAGGTCCTCATCCTCCTCACCACCCGTATCATACTCATCAACCCTAGAGGTTTTGGGGGAATTCCCCTTTTTTCTTCTCTTGCCCTCAAAGGTGGCCAGAGATTCCAAATCAACATCCATGGATGCCTCTGACCCAGGGGCATAATCTTCATCATCAGACTCATCCTCTAACCTCGTATCATACTTAGAATCTTTATTCTTCTTCCCAAATTTAGAGATTTTGGGTTGATCAAGTATAATATAAGACTTATTAAACTCATAAATTAAGAGGATTAAACCTTCATGAAGAACAAGGTTCTTGGGATTGCGCTTGTGATCTCTTTTACCATGTTCCAAAGACACCAACAAATAAAAATGGAAAGACACTTCCTTTTGTGTCTAAAATGATTAAGCAAAAAAAAGTGATACCCTAAGAGAACAAAGAAATGTTTGTCGGGGGTGAAATACCTCATAATTTCCTGCGCAACATCTCCCCATATATCTTTGATTGAGGAACGATAATATCCTCCACATTTAGCCCACTCTAACTTCTACCTCTCATCATCCTTGAAGAATATATACAAGGCTGCATTGGAATCATTTTGTCTCTATAGAATTTTCTGCCATCAGTTGACAAACCAATGATTTCTGCAATGAGATCCTTAGTAATGTTGAACTCCTTACCACCAATTTTCAAAACACGATTCTGCCAACCTTCAAGAAACCCCTGAGATGTTTTAAAATCATGACCATGCAATTTCTCTATGTAGGGAGTCACCCCCTGCCTCAAACAAGTTCCAAACCTTCTCATTGCTTTTAATAGTATCACAGGAGATAGGTTCTGTTTGGTTTCGATCACCCCCCATCGTTGCTACAGGTAAGCACCCCAACAAAAATAAAAACTTGTAGAGGATACAAAGAAACCTTGAGAACTTGCAAAGACTACATGGAAACCTTAAGAAAACCTTAGCTTTCCAATTACCCACAATATGTGTGGAAAAGACAAGGTGATATAAATTATGAACTTTGAATGCCTAGACATTCGAGCCTCAGACCCATCAATAAACCGCATAGCCTTGCCTCTAAAAATATTACACCTTGGGAGGAAATGTCACATCAAGAACATGTGATAAATCCCCATAACTAAAGGAACCCCCATCTCATCCCCTTTGTGAATCATGATGAATAATTGAAAATGATTCAAATAGAAGGGGATCATGTTCTCCCCACCATATAATCATTCACACCATAGTTAGCAAAAACAATTGCTAAACTATTTCCCTCTCTATAGACGTGAGAAATAAAACATTGATCGAAAGAACCCAAGATATCTAAGGCATCAAGGATTAGGGATTCCACCGTCCATGAGGGGGGATAAATCTTCTTAAGGTTATTAATTATATTGAGGAGGTCACCCTTAACCCGGACCTTGTCATAACCTCTAGACTGAGCCAACTTCAAACCATGATAGGCTGCAGATTCTAATTATTATTTTTTTCACAAATATTCTAAAAATTAAATTTTCAATCAATAAATTCATGAAAAAATATTTGTCAAATAATATTTACATAAAGTTAGTTATTTTTTAATACACCAATTATATATATATATATATATATATATAGCAAGTGAATATATTCTATTAGAGAGAGAGCAAGTCCAAGAAGACATAAAATCTATTGCTATGAATGAATTATGTCCCAAAAAGAAAGCCTCCTATTTAGCAAAATTATTTGTGCATGACAACCCTAAGTTGAATGGAAACTTGTATTTCACATCATTAGGAGAATAGAAAAAACCACTAGAGCTAAAATATTATCTATACCATGTCCAATTTGTGTCTAGGTTTTATAATTTTGTTAGTTTCACAATTAAAACCACTCCTTGGGTAGATGGGTCAACTACCTTTCTTGTGCACCTTGTGTTTCCAATAAAGTTAAGCTTTTTCTTTCTTGGAGTAAAAGTACGTCATCTAGAACCCTATTATTCTATAAAATGCAATATTTTATACTTCTTAAGGTGAATTTTACTTTCAAATGGAATGTAATATAAGAAAAATGTATTTGAATGCTTCTCCACATAGAAGTCCATCTTATCTATGGTAAGATTTTCCATTTTGGAGAAAAATTTATTAGAGATAGTGTCTATTGTAAGAAAAAAATTTGAGTACGTAGCTGGATGGTAATCTCTTTGGCATATTTTATTATAGAGGTTTGTCCAAAAAGTATTATAGATAAAATTCAACAAAAAATTATTAATATAATTTTTAAATTCAAATAAGTTACAAGATAAAAATTCACCTTGTATAATAAGGTCATTCTGACATGCGATGCTATTTGGTATCGACGATGTGAGGAAGATGCATTGGTGAACTATCATGTAGGAAGAGAAGTTGGATGAACATGAAGGAATGATCAATGACATGCCTCACTATAAAATAAGGTCAAGAAGGTAGAAGATACCAATGAGTGTGTCACTCTAAAGAGCATTACTAATGTAGTAAAAAATAAAGTGTCTAATGAAAGACTATCTATTCATATAACCTAAACAAAAAAATTGAAAACTAAATTCAATAGTACACAAAATAAGCTAAATTCTTAAGAAAAGAATGAAAAAAAATGTTAAAAAACAATAAATTATATTAATTCATATTATGAATGTTTAGAAATAATAGTACATGCTAAGATCTTGAATTCTTTCAAATTTCTAATATTTTATCTACTCTATTTACCTTTTTTTCAATGAATTATTAACTTTTATAGATATTCTTTGATATAGTAAGGGTGGATTGACCAAAATGTAGTACAATTCAATATGCATATTTGATAGTAACCATAGGTCCAATATATTAAATGATTCCAACTCTTATGCTTCATTAGGATTGGATATATTGCCTTAATGCTTGTAGAATAACCCCTTCTAATATAAGTGTGACAGGATATAAATTTTTTAACTTGATGTGGCTTCAAATTATAAACTTCCTAAGGACCAATACTTAAATATATGATCTTATAAGTGGCACAAAATTCAAATACATTGACACATAGTCTTAAATAAGTCTTTTTTGGCTTAAAGACATGTTGTATCTTATAATATGGGAACCAAATATATTAATTTACATATGGATTTTTAAAGTATCAGTACATTCTATGATCATATTTTGAAGGCTCTATGACTAATATGTAGTATTGTCCAAGAGGATTACTATCTTCCATCCTTAATGCATGGTAAGAGGATTGTGATCACATAATGATCTTGCAACAAGAATAGAACACCTTTGGTAACAAAGAAAACCTACAAAAGACAAACAAACATTAAGAAAATATTTTTGGGTGATGCAAGACTAATTGAACCTTGAGATTCCCTTGCATTAGGCACCTCATATAACATAAATTTGAGACAAGTGCTCAAAATTAAGGAATTGATGAAAATTGATTAAACCAACCAAGTTGGGCTAGTTCTTCTTCAAAATTCCATGTTTCCCCATAAGCTCCCTTTCCCTTTTATTTGATAAGATATTCTTTGCATTAATTTTTCCTATTTTTTCTCTTATTTGCATACCCAAAAGCTACATTATTGCTTCTCAAACACTCGTTGATTACAATTAGGGTCTTGTGATAATAGTGTGCTACTAGAAATATCTTTAGCTTCATGATAAGAATTTATAGATCAGCAATATTAAATAGTGAAATATCTAAAATTTCAAGCAACTCAATTTCGTAGGATTTTTTTGATAATTTATAAAACGCAATGGCCAATCTTCTTGGGTTTTAGCCTATTATAAGTTCCTCTAGGAAACATCCTTTCTCAATTTTTCAATGACCAACTCTCCCTCTAAGCAATTATTTTCTCTTCTATGTTCATTTAAACTTTGTTTATACTTGGCACTACTCATCTTCAACTATTTCTTAACTTGTGCATGTACTTCCTTTAATTTTCTATGTAAAGTATTCTACATCTTGACTAATGTGTCTATGATTTATAATATTCATTATATTTGTAACACATTTAGGGGGTGTCCCATTAATAGTCTAAAATGGTATCTTTCTTGTAGACCTATTCACAAAGTTACTAAATACAAATTTAGCTTGTGTTAATACATTATCCCATTGTTTTGGTCTATCTCCTATCGAACATCTTAAGGGATTACCAAGAATTTTATTTCCAACCTTAGTTTTCTTATATATTTGTGGATGGTATGGAAATTTTTAATTTAAATGTGTACCTGATTTCTTTCACATTGTATGCTAAAAATGACTTAATCCTTGTTTGAGGTGATACTCTGTAACAATCCATGTAACTAAACTACTTCTTTGAAGAATAAATGTACAAACATAGATGCATCATTTGAATTTTAACACATAATGAAGTGCACTATTTTTAAAAAACTGAGTTCATGATAATCCAATGGAAAAATCCATGGAAAGTTCTTCCCAAAGTCTCTTTGGTATTGGCAATGGCTTGTATAGTCTTGTACTTTATGCAACAAATTTTGCAACTTGACAACTTTTTAATCTTTCAACAAATATTTTGATTGATGCAAGTATGGCTAGTAATACCTCTCCTCTAGCATATCTAAGGTTTTTCCTACACCAAAGTGTCCTCTAAATCCTTCATGTTATTTATTTATTTGATGAGATTATATCTTTTTAAACTATGATGTATGCATAAATATTTACTCCTAAAAATATAATCATAAAATTGACCTTTACCTTCAACCCATTTTCCATGCATTTGTAAAAACTATATTTGTAGCATCCAAGTCCTTCATCATCTCCATTCAATTCTAAATCATGGTGGACAATAATGTTGTCTTCTAATCAAATCATCTACAACTTTGTCTGTTGTATCAACTCTATGTTGGAGAATAAAATACCTTGCAAATACTCTACCCTACTCATGTGTCTTTGGTTCAAATTCACTTGGCTATTAATGAATCTCCATGCCCAATGATCAATATGTATAAAAAATATTTTGGAAACAATTAATGTCTCCACTTATGCAAATCTTCAATAGTATCATAAACTTCTTGGTCATAAATTAAATATTTTTTCTTAGCTTCATTTAATTTATTTCTAAAGTAAGTAATGGGCTTACTCTTTGACTTAGCATAATACCAACGGTCTACTGTTGGCATCACAATCAGCTTGAACACCTTGCTTAAAGTTTATAAGTGCTAATAATAACTCTTATGTGATATTTTTCTCCATTGGGATGAGTAAGTAGTGTAGTAGAAGGAGAATTAGCAATAAAGTGTGAACATGCATACAACTGAGACTAATGATCTACCCTTCTATTTGAAAAATAAGACTCTAGAGAGAATTCCAAAATGTTACATCCTCTACATTAATAGACCCTCTCCTACAAACCTCAATTGTAGTATCATCACTCATCAAAATATGTGCATGGGACTTTGCTCCAAATCTATGAAATCCTTCTAATTTTAAGTCATATGGTGTGAAGCACTTGAGTCAAATCCATGAGGAAGGTGAAGAGTGAACAAAAACAAGGGCCTTGACCTTTCCTTTCCCTTGACTGTTGTTCTTCTTAGAGGATTCCTCATATAATGAACTTTGTTTGATTGAATCAAGTACCCCAATGTTTTTCTTTTCAAGAAGATGATTGAGGTGATCAATCTACTTTAGGTACTCATGTTCATCATATTCACGCCTCTTACATTAAGAATTTTTCTCTTTCTTAAGCTTGTCACCTTTTGAAATGATAAATATATTTTAGAAGCATTATAATATTTGTGGTTCTTACCTAGGTCAATCTTTCTTCTTATTTTTCTCTCTTCTCTTTATTGTTGGAAATCTTATGTTCCATTTTTCCTAGTGAGTCACCAAGGCATGTAACTTTTAAGACTTAAGGGATTCCATTTTAATGAGTTTTTATTGCTACATTATGAGAGAGACAACAAATTAATCGAAGGTATGCATGTGAAATGCATCACCAAGAGTATCTTCTATAGCATAAAGAGTATGGACAAAGATAGAACATTTGGAAAGAACCATTTGTATATCATATTTCTTTATCTCACATTGCTTCGACTATGTTATGAGTCTTTTGAAATTAGTAAAGAAATATTGAATTTCATCAAAATGAAAATGATTAATACTTATGAGTTTATTCTCTAAGAGATGGCCCACATGACATCTTGTTTTACAAATAGCTATACCAAGTATTCTAGACTTAACATGTTTTTTTAAGGACCTAACATGAATTAGTAAATCTAGAGACAGCTATATATACAAATCCAACAACCTCTTCACATTTTATCTCCCACATAAAAAATTCAATGCATTAATAAGTTCAAATATTTTTCTCATGTCCCCTTTTTCTAACTAGCATCATGAGAAGACTTCTAGCCTATTGTGCAAGGGAAAATGGATATTGTTGTTATTTTAAGTGGGTCCCAATCACTTTTATCTTTGGGTAACTTAAAAATAATATTATTTTAATAAATTAAAAAGTGTCTTTAAATATTTTAAAATAAAATAAAAAATTATTTTAAACACTTAGAGGGAAATTTACATCTAATGGTACAATTTGGAAAGGTATATCAAGGAGGCACCTAACTTCATTTTATTATGAAGATTCTATTTGGAATTTTCATTATGAGATTTGTGTTTAAATTTATATGAAATAAAAAAACCCCTTTTTGTTTTCTAAGGACTAGGAGGATGAAAATCCTCTAAGCTCTCCTTTGGAGGTGAGGATGGAAAACCTTGTCTTTGGCATTGGAAATCCAACATCATGAATCAGATGATGAATTAAATTGAATACTTTTGTGTTATTTTAGGTTAAGGAAATCATGGTTTACAATAAAATAACAAAGGAACGCCATTTTATAGAATTAAATTACATTTTTGAGGTGGTTCATAGTTGTTATGGAGGTTTAATTGAGCATTGTAATCCATCATCTGATCATCTACCCTTGATCACTAAACTTAATTCCTATTTTTTTTATTTGGTTTTGTTTGAGATACATCAATCTAACCATAAAATTTGTGAGTTGCATACACATCACTAAGGAAGGGCAGCTAATCACACTTGAGTGATTATAGATAGGTGAAAAATTTACACATGCCTTGAGTTTCATGTATTGATGATTATATGTTTTTAGCTACCAACTACCACCACATAACATTAATTTTAGTCATACAATAGGGATTTAATAAACAATGTATCATGATCTGAAGGTAGATTTAAATAAAAGGGAGTTGAATATCTACTATATTTAGGTCTATTTTCTACCAACCTATCAATCACTTGGGGATTCAATCCACTTACCACGACATTCTTTAGCTAACATGCATCAAGTATGTTGTATGTGAAGGTATAAAATCAATTTTAGATCTTTTTTTCGTATATCAATAAATGCACTTTTCAACTATAATAGATAAATGAAATAGAATTGAGGTTTCTATACTGTGTCTCCAATTTGGTTGTTATTTTTGTTCCAATTATTATAATTTTTTTGTAATTAGTTTCACTTCATAAGATTTTATTTTATAAGCATTCAAAAAATACAAAAAAGAATTGGGGACATTATAGTGTTATCTAAACAAGTGATCTTGCCACCTTGTTTGGGGAAGAGCTAATATTTTGATGTAGATATAGTTTGATGCAAGGAAGTTATAAATAAATAAGATATCATCTAAGAGAGAAAAGGAAATAGGGAACCATGAGTGATCAAGATAGAGGTGAAGATGTAAATTTTTAGGATATCATTAAGTGTGGTAGCAATGATTTGGCTAGGGAGATTCAAATCACCATAAGAGATTCAATGTAGATATAGCCCAAACCTTGAGGATGTTGAATAATTATCTGAGTGCATACAATCTAATACAAAATATAATATCTGAAGGGGTTAATTCAACCATTAAGAGGGGCTCAACCAACCCTCTGACCAAGAATTTCTAGACCAAATTCCTTCAAAGAGGAGAATAAAATCCATTACAAGAAGAGAAACATTTTCAACCATGCATGGAGGATGGTATAGAAAAGTATCATGATGAGTAAAACACACTAAACCAAGCAATCCATAATGAATTACCCTTTGGTGAGTACCATGATTTGAAGGCAATGAATATGCCTAGAAGTGGAAGGAGACATCATCATGATTAGTCTCAAAAGGACATACAACATCGATTAGATAAGATCACTCTACCTACACTTGATGGGTCAAAATATTCATCCAATGCATGGTTGCAAAAGTTATGTATATACTTTTCAATGAACCTTGTATATGAAGAGGAAGAATTCATGTTTGCATCACTTCACTTGGAGGGAGTAGTGCATGAGTGGTGATATCATGTAATGTTTACACTAGGGAAAAATTCTATCACTACCTTAGAAGAATTCAACCAAATACTGATAGATACATTTGAGAGAAATAATGTAGAATTTCATTTTAGATAGCTAACACAATTAAGGCAAGAAGGAACCATAGAGAGTTATGTGACATATTTTTAGAGATTATTAGTGATGGTACTTGATGTGATAGAAAAGAGGCTCATTTTTATTTTTATGGAAGGACTAATTGAACCCCTCAAATATTTGGTCAAGGAATTTTATACCACATCCTTTCAAGACTCTACCAAGAGGGAATTGAACTTGGAGACTTTGGAAGCCAAGAACATATTTTATTCCAAGATTTCACTTATTAGGTGGTCTAAGAAACATTTTTAATTTTTTTTCCCTCAACCCAAGGTACGACCTCAAAAAATAATCAAGGTTGAATATTCTAGGAATGAGCTTCAAATGAAATTATGATTTTATTATAGAGATCCATGGGAGCTTACACATATATGAATAGGAAAGGGACAAGTACACTACATAGAGGTTGTTTTAAATGAAAATTTAAAGATAGAATAAATTGATCTAGAGGTTTTAGTTGATGAGATAGAGCATGAAGACAAGGAATAAGAAGAATATCTAGTAGGAACCCTTGCTACTCTTTTTGGAGAACCTAAGTATTATCATTTTTGAGTTTGACAAGTTTTATAGGGTCATGGAGTGATAGCGTTTATTTATAGTGGGGCCACCCACAACTTCATTGATGAAAGATTGGTAACTAGGGTGGGCATAAAAGTAAATTTTTAATGGATTTAATGTTATTGCAACTTATGGACTCACTATCCCTTTCACTGAGAGGATTCAACATCTTAATATAAATTTGGGGAGACATTAAGCATGTGATTATTTTTATGTGGTTGGAATTGGTGAGAAAAATGTGGTTTTGGGAGTATAATGGCTACATTCTCTTGGGATTTTACGCAAAATTATCAAAAAATGGAGTTCAATTTCAAGTGTGAAGGGAAGGAAGTGATTCTTCAAGGCCTCTCTCATGGAAAACCTTTATTTTTCTCATCCAAAATAATGGAAATAGTTTTCCATATATACCAAATAGCTTGGGAAGCACAATTTTTGGTCATGGATACATGTACATCACATGGAAAGAATTTTGATCACATTGATATTACAAATATTTTGGATAACAATAACATATAATTTAGTGATATTCCTCCACTTGATTGCCACCAAATAGAGTATTTTAGCATGTCATTGAGTTAGGGGGGATTTAAACTAGTCATCACTACTATTTATCTTTGTCGTACAAAGAATAAATAAGAGATTAAGAAGGAAATTAAGGAGTTCTTAGACATGGGTCATATAAATCCTAGTTCTAGTCATTTTTCTTCTTCAATGGTTTTGGTAAAGAAGTATGGAACTATGAGGACATGCATTAATTATAGGGATCTCAATATGAAGGAGATTAAGAACTACTATCCTATTCCTAGGATTGATGAGCTTCATGGAGTGGTTTACTTTAAAATTTATCTTTGATCAATGCATCATCAAATAAGGGTGAGAGATGTGTTGTGCTCAAGAAATTTTTCAAATTTCACTATGGGAATTACAAATTTTTAGTCATGCCATTAAATTTCAATACTACACTAGTCACCTTCTAATATTACATGAATTAGATATTCATTAATCAATTGAGGAAGTTTGTATTAATTTCATTTTATGACATATTTATAGAAAAACATGGAATGATCATTTGAGGCATATAAATGAGGTACTTGGAAATTTAGGGAAAAAATCATTATTTAATAATGCATCTAAGTGTGAGTTTGGGATGATGCAAAAATTTTATTTAGGACAATCATTAGTTCCCAAGGAGTGCAAGTAGATCAAGAGAAGATTAAAGAAATTTGAGATTAACCACCTCCTAAGACTCTAAGATAGTCGAGAGGTATCTTCGGTCTTTTTAGCTATTAAAGGAGGTTCATCAAGGTTTTCTCATAGTTGGCTATGTACACCATTTATGGATTTGAAAAAGAAAGGAACCTCTGTTTGGTTGGATTTAACATAATGGTATTTTGATAAGAGAAAGGAACCTTTGTTTTAAGAGTGTGATGCTTTAGGGGAAGGTATTGAAGCCTTTTTTATATAAAAAAATTATCCTATATCATTTGAGAGTAGGAAATTCAAGGAGTTAGAAAAATGGTTCTCTATTTATGATAAGGAGATAATTGTTGGAGTGAAAAATAAATTGAGAGGGGGGGGGGAATCAGTGTTATTAACAATTTTCACAAATTTTAATAAAACTATAATAAACCAGATGTATGCTCTCATTTATCAATGATAAACTCATTCATGTATTGAATGCAATCACATAAATTGAAATGAGAATTATAATAGTGACACATAGCATATTAAAGAATTCATGCAATGAATCAGATGAACCACAGACAAGCAAATAGACACAAGATATGTCGAGTGGAAAACCCTCCTGGGGTAGTGTAGTGCCTCTTATGTTACTGTTACTCTTATAATACTTTTTTTGTGCATGGTTGATACTATATGGATATTGTTTAAGTTTGAAGCATACTCGAGACTGTGATGGTGATTATTTCACCTGTTTGACTTGTGTGTTTTGTTTGGATGCTTATGACACTATTTTATGATGTTGATGATATAATGATGCTTGGTGTTTGTCTTTACTTGATTTTGCAATATTGTGTGGTTATGTAAATTGTTTAATACTCGTTTCATGATATTTTTGATGAATGTGTTATTGCTTGAGGTTCGAGCGAGAGGGACGGTGTTGCATCGCTCATCTATGAGCACCCTACCACACTGCAATTCTCTCTCATGGTGTGTATAGCATCAGAAATATATATATATATATATATATATATATATTGCTTCGACACTTGTGTTTTATGTAGGGTTGCAGGTACCCAAGCCTCAATTCCACCTGCACTAGCAGGACAGGGCGAACCTCATAAATACCCAATGGATATGATGTGGTTTAAGGATTTGACAAGGAAGTGCCCCCGTCCGTGTCTGTCGTCCCATGAATGTTTGACGATGTTATCCGTCAGTATTTCATCCCGTATGGTATTGTATTGTTTTATGTCGATTGTTTCAAGTCGTAAATCTTGATGTGCTTATTATTTTATTTGGATGCGTATCATTATTGATAATTGGATAATTAATGTGTTTTTTAGTATCAGGCGTAGTCATTGTTTATGTTCATTTAGGCCTTGTTTTGAGCTTTGTAGCTCATTTCTATAATATGGATTTAATTATAGTAATAAATTAAATTATTAATTTATTAAGGGAATCTTAATAATTAAAATATTAAATTAATGTACAGATTATAATCATATTGAAATGCAAATGAAACACAAATTTGCATTTATAAATGATGGTTATTTTAATTTAAAATAAAGTGGATTGATAATCCACAAAGTTTAAAGTTTATATTTAAATTATTTGATAGAGGGATGTAATAAAATATTACCCCCTAAAGTAAAGTTTTTAAAAATAAAATAAAATAATAAATAACAATTATGTGTATACATATATATTAAAAAAAAATTTACCCACCCAAATTTGATTAAGCATGATACCATTAAAATAATGAAATAAACCTCAAAATTCTTTCCCCAATAGTCAAGATTAGTGGGGGTAGATTTCTTAATTTGCAAAATTCCTCCAAGTGTTAAGCAAGGTAAATATAAGGTGTCGGGTGGTGAAAATAAAAGTGGGTAATTAGCCACTTGTCCCATTTATGATTAAGCTTTCTTAATAAAATAAAATTGGAGGAAGGGAGTCAGGAAGGACAGTGAAAACAAGAAAGAAAAAATTTATAGCCAAGATGGAAGGAAAACGAGAATTTGGGGAATTCAGAGAAGAAAGGATAGTCTTAATACTTCATCCTCATACTGCAAATCTCCAAGTTGGTTATTATTTCAATTTTCTTTTCCTTGCAAGTATTTCATTTCAAAAAATCTTAAGAGTGCAGATTTTGTTTTACACACTTGATATCCAATTTTCGGTAGGGTTTGCTTGATGATTTCCATGTAATCCTTGAGGGGTTCTCATTTCCTTAACTAGACTTAAGATTATTAGTTGTAGTGTTTAGACTTTGGAGAGTGTATAAATTTAAATAATCTCCTTGAAAGCATTGGCAGCCTATCACACCCATAGTACTTGAAAATAGAAGGTTGTGAGGGATAAATAATCTCCCTAATTCCGTTGTTCACTAGTCTCAGCAGCTGCACTTGAATTTAATAGGAAGTTTTAAGATTTGAATAAGTATTTTGATTCACATTGGTTCGATCATCAGTTTTTTGTTGGTGATTGGGTTTTTCTACAAGTGCATCCACGAAAGAGTCTGATTCGTTATGGAAAAGGCTCTAAGCTCGCACCTCGTTTTGTGGGACCATTTGAGGTGTTGGAGAGAATTGGCCCTATTGCTTACCACCTAGCATTGTCGCCTAGTCTATCGTGCATACATGATGTGTTTTATGTTTATGTACTTAGGCCCTATTATCTAGATGTTTCTCATGTACTTGATTGGAATGTGTTGTAGGTCGAGGACATGCAGCTGGCACTCGAGCCCGTCCTCGTGTTTCAACACAAGAGACTCGTTCTCAAGGGCAAGGAAATTGATCAGGTGTGGGTCCAATGGGACCCTAATCATGAGTCTTCAGCGACATGCAAGGATGCATCCCGCATTCGAGGGTCATTTCCTTTTTTGTTTTCTAGCTTCCAGGAGTAAGCCTAGTTCTAGCGATGGAGGATGTAGCGCCTCTTGTGTTACTATTACTCTTATAATACTTTTTTTGTGCATGGTTGATACTGTATGGATATTGTTTATGTTTGAAGCATACTCGAGACTGCGTTGGTGATTATTTCACCTATTGACTTGTGTGTTTTGTTTGGATGCTCATGACACTGTTTTACGATGTTGATGATATAATGATGCTTGGTGTTTGTCTTTACTTGATTTTGCAATATTGTGTGGTTATGTAAATTGTTTAATACTCGTTTCATGATATTTTTGATGAATGTGTTATTGCTTGAGGTTCGGGCGAGAGGGATGGTGTTGCATCGCTCATCTGTGAGCGCCCTGCCACACTGCAATTCTCTCTTATGGTGAGTATGGCATCAAATATATATATATATATATATATATTGCTTCGACACTTGTGTTTTATGCAGGGTTGCAGGTACCCAAGCCTCGATTCCAACTACACTAGTAGGATAGGGTGAGCCTCATAAATACCCAATGGATATGACGTGGTTTAAGGATTTGACAAGGAAGTGTCCCTGTCCTTGTTTGACGATGTCATCCGTCAGTATCTCATCCTGTATGGTATTGTACTGTTTTATGTCAATTGTTTCAAGTTGTAAATCTTGATATGCTTATTGTTTTATTTGTATGCATATCATTATTGATAATTGGATAATTAATGTGTTTTTTAGTATCGGGCGTAGTCATTGTTTATGTTCATTTAGGCCTTGTTTTGAGCTTCATAGACCATTTTTATAATATGGATTTAATTATAGTAATAAATTAAATTATTAATTTATTAAGAGAATCTTAATAATTAAAATATTAAATTAATGTACAGATTATAATCATATTGAAATGCAAATGAAACACAAATTTGCATTTATAAATGATGGTTATTTTAATTTAAAATAAAGTGGATTGATAATCCACAAAGTTTAAAGTTTATATTTAAATTATTTGATAAATTTTAAAAATATTTGATAGAGGGATGTAATAAAATATTACCCCCTAAAGTAAAGTTTTTAAAAATAAAATAAAATAATAAATAACAATTATGTGTATACATATATATTTTAAAAGTTTTTACCCACCCATATTTGATTAAGCATGATACCATTAAGATTAGTGGAGGTAGATTTCTTAATTTGTTAAATTCCT
Source organism: Sequoiadendron giganteum (assembly GCA_007115665.2). Classification (NCBI taxonomy): domain Eukaryota; kingdom Viridiplantae; phylum Streptophyta; class Pinopsida; order Cupressales; family Cupressaceae; genus Sequoiadendron; species Sequoiadendron giganteum. The sequence continues at coordinate 120,627,787 of CM021104.1, read as the reverse complement.
CAAGTGTTAAGCAGGGTAAATATAAGGTGTCAGGTGGTGAAAATAAAAGTGGGTAATTAGCCACTTGTTCCATTTATGATTAAGCTTAATTAATAAAAGAAAATTGGAGGAAGGGAGTTGGGATGGATGGTAAGAACAAGAAATTTGCTCCGGTGAAAGAAAGAAAGAAAAACTTTGCAGCCAAGAGGATTCTGGAAGGAAAACAAGAATTTGGGGAAATTGTAGAAACGGTGAAAACGAGACTTAAGATTATTAGTTGTAGTGTTTAGACTTGAGTTCCATTGTTCACCAGTCTCAAAGCTGCACTTGAATTTAATAGGAATTTTTAAGATTTGAATAATTTTTTTTTGCTGGCAATCTATCATTGTGTGCACTTGAAAATTCAATAAAAAAAAATATAAATAGATAAATAAAAATCATTATTATTGTGTTATTAGAATAAAATAACCTTGATATCCACTTTATTCACAAGTTCTTAGAATTAAAATAAATTAAATTAAATTTAAAAGAAAATAGTAAATTATATTTAATTTTCTTTTCTTGATATACATATATTGCTTATAAAGAAAAGAAGAGAGTAATTAAATTAGATAAAAGAGGTTGTTGAGTTAGTTACACATAAATAGCTATTTTAATGTAATTTGAAGTTGTGTTGATTTGAAAACTACTCTACTGTATTGAAATTTGTTGCGTTTTCTTTTATCTGGGTTATGTACACATATATTTAGTTATATATATGTATTTTTTTATATATGTATTTTTTTTATATACTATGATGGTAGTTAAAGAAATTTTCATTTAAAGGGAGTTAGTTACTTTTGTAGATAGTTGATTACCAAAAAAATAAAATCTTTATTTTGGACTAGTTAGGTAGTAAATTTAAATAAGAGATCATGTATGGATAATAATTTTTGGTGTATCATTATAGATGGAGAAATTATACATGGGTGAGTAAATAAATGAAATTCACGAAGAAGTAATTGTAATTGATTATTAAAGTGGTTAAAGTTAAATTTATTTACAAACTATTAGATTTGTGATTGCAGTGTAAATTTTATATTTTTGATTAAATTTATTTAATTAAACAACATGTTACATTTGAAGTTAATTTATTATTTTAAAAAAATAAATATAAATTTTATTTCCTAATACATTTAAATTAGATTTATTTTCAAAGTACATTCAAAATTAGATTTAACTATAAATTAGTTAAAGTTAAATTTATTTACGAAATTCCTTTACTATTAGATTTGTGATTTGCGTAAAGGTTATATTTTTGATTAAAATTATTTGTGGTAAACAAACAAACAGGTTACATTCAAATTTAATTTATTATTTTAAAGTAACAACAGGCTAGGAATTTTAAAATCAAGAGGAATCTGATGGTATACATATTATAGGTTTTCATAGTGCTTATTTATTTAAAAGATATTATGATGGAAATGATTTTAATTATAGTTGATTATTTAATTATTTATTACATTATCTTTAATAAGATTGGATTATGATCACGTCTAAATGAATGGGTATTTATAGTCATCTTTGAACATGTTTAGATAGTTATTTTGTTTACATTCTGAGTAATTTTTTGGAATTGATTTCTTATGAATGCTAGTAGTTCCTTGATTCATCATATTTTCCTCTTGTTTTATTTCATTATTGAGGTGATCTTTATGTATAGTCATGTTTTGGATGAGTTGGGAACCCATAAATGTTTAATTCACTTCCTTTTGATAAGCCTTTTGATAAGTTTTGAGTGTAAGTTGTTAGGCTTCCAGAGGCAAAGGGAAACCTATTGTGTGTTGTATTTTCTCATGATTAGACCTTTGAGTTCCATTGATTGTAGTCTTTTTCTTGAGCTCTCATGGGTGTACCTTGTTCCATGAACTCCCTTGCCTTTGGTTATGACTATGAGCGAGATGGTTCATGCCTCGCACGTGATTTCATTTTGTGGCTTTTATGTTTGGTACACCCCTAGTGGTTGTGAGTCTTATTTCGAAAACTATTAGGGAGGGTGGCTCTTCATGGGGACCGAAGCACAAAGGGGTTGTTAGGGTAACCCATGGAAGAGTTTCCTAAACAAGTGATAATTTAATTTATGAACTAGTGGGTTTGGGTAGTTAACATTTAATCAAGATTAATTATGTGCCTTTCCCACACCGTTAGTGCTTTCTCAGGCTAAGGATGGAGTGAGAAGACCTGGTCGGTAAGATCATTTCCTTGTCCTCACGAAAGGTAAGAGATCCTGCATGAGTCACCCTATGGAGCGACGCCTTGAGATAGGTTGTCAGGATAACCTAGATGGAGGCGGAACCTTGTGTTAGGTTATCTAGATAATCCATGGAAGGCCATGCGATGACACTCTCCCATAATACCCATTTACTTTCCTTTACTTAGCAGCCTCTAGAAGTGTTGATGTACTTGTTTGTTATTCCTTTATGTCAGTATTGATGTTAGCCTTGTTTTCTTGACCTTGTTTGCATGTGGATCCTTTCTTTTCATCTCCTAGCATGAGGGGTGGACCTTCGGGTCCACGTGGTCAGGTGAAACGTGCTATGCACCCCATTGGGTTCCCAGGTTGTGTTCGTGATGTAGAAGTGGATACAGTCACCAGAGCTTCACTTGGTTGAAGAATATCCCACATTTTGTATCTTATTCTCCATTGTGTATCATTCTTGTACTTAATTACTCTTCCTGTTGATATAAGGGAAGCATCATGTAATGTACGTTTGAATCCATGATATGTTGTATCTGTGGAAATATGCTCCACTATTGTAATATTAAACTATGAATTGAATTGTGATAAAATGATGTATCCTTTACTCCCTATTGTTCATGGTTGGTTGCATGTACCATTATTGTATCTTGTGATTGTGTGTATTTGTTGTCATCTTCTTGGAATTATCCTTAATGATGAGGTTGGTATGGGTTTTACGTTTAGTAATGCCACCATGTGCACCCCAAAGGATGTAGATGATTTTGTAAATGTACAATGGTTTTTCATGTAATGTGTATACATATTCATCTTATGAATATTTCTCTTTCAAAAAATAAAATTGTGCAGTGTTTGTTATCCTTTGGGGTTCACATGGCGGGGTGTTACAGGTAGAAAAACCACTCCTAAACTGCTGCCTTTTTAGGCTTTCATTTTAATAATTATTTTTGACAATGCCTCATAGGCTGATTTCTGAGCACCAATTCAAGGAGCGCCAACCCCTCTTTTAGAAACACCAATTTCAAGGAGCACCAACTCCTTTTCTATTTTCAGTAAGGCATACAATGATACAAAGGATCTCTCTATTTCTCTAGTTTCTCTCAAGTGCCTCTTGATGGACAATATTTACAATCATCAAGGTTCAAGCATGATCCTTCAGAATTCTAACCATTGTCAAGCCTTAAGACAGCTTGATAAAATAGCTCATATTTTAGATTTTCAATCTCAATGCTCAACTTCTCTTCAATACAATCACTGTGATATTCTCACACTGGTTTTTCACTTTATTTCTCATACATTTCTCATGGTACCTAAAAAACAGTTAACATACTCTTGTTGTTTTTCCTAGAAAACTAAGAAACCTTATCTCTCACTAATTTTCCAAATAGAAACTGAAAGCCCTAATCTCTCTATTTTCCATCTTACATAGATTTCATTATTACATTTCAAGGAAAAATTACAACAGTAGCTCATATTTATTTTCAAAAAAAAAAAACAGAGGTGATTATCAGAGTACCCACTTTATGTTGAACAACCTTGCTAGATATTCCTGTGTTCCTGAGAGATAGATCATCATGAAGGTTTTCTTCTGACAAGAATAGTCAAGCAGTATCCAAATTTAGAAAGGAGACTGAACCCTATCCACACAAGAAGCCTGCACAGGCAGTACTTACCCAAACAACATTAAATCATATATATATTCCATGAACAATAGCCTCTAAAACTATTGCAATAGAAATGTAACTGAAACCACAATGCAGTGTAACCGAAACCACATAATAATGCACCCAAGAACAATTATCAACGAATCTAGGTGAGAAACTGAAAATATTTGTAGACTTCATGATTACCCACAAACCGAAAATACCATCCCTTAAGTCAGGAGCATAAATTAATATGGTAAACTAATTTGATATGCATTTCAGAGTATGTGAAATCAACATGCATCATTTCTTATCACAAAAAATAACCCCAATTTACCATTTTCCTGAGAGAAGAAAACACGTGTCTTCAACAGTTTGAGCCAATAGAAGTAACGGTTCTTCACAACTAGGGATAACTTTAAGAAACCCCCCCTTAGTGCAGGTGTAAAATCCTAGCGAATCCTATATACTTCTCAATGAAAAATATTAAATTTATTGGCGATTTTTTTCGTTTTTTGAGAAAAAAAAAATCCCCATTGGCGAATATTTTATAATCCTTGGAAGTCTATGGAAAATCGTGGCGAATTGCAATTTTTTTAAATCGAATAAAATATTTTTCATTGGCAAATAAACCCGTTTTTCAAACCATAATTTTTTTTCCATTAGCGATTAAAACCTTTTTTCAAAGCAAAAAGTATATTTTCATTGGCGAATTAAAATGAATCTAAAAATAATAATAAAATCCAGTGGCGAAATAAAAATCATATGGGTCGTTCGATGGACGATTGTAGTTGCATTCCGGAAGTAAATCTATCAAGCAGTAGACTTGCGATTTGAAACCTCTAGAATATCACTAGAACCGTTAGATTTCTAGAAATCAATGGTTGAGATTTTATTACCGTACAAATAGTTATAAAGTTTTGTTTCTCAGCGATTGGGTGACCTCGGCGGGATGCACAACTTTCGAAGTGACAACTCATTTAATGAATTGTACGATGCCATTAAGGGATGTCTTCTCAAACACCAACTGGATAGATCTTAAATAAGGTATTAAGGATTTTGGAGAAACGGATTTAGTAGCAGATTGTAAAGTTAAGTGAGCCTGCATAGAGGAAAGGTGGCAGCATTTTGAACTCCATACTCAAAGTTTCCTCAAAATGGTACTTCCAGCTGATATTAGGGTATGAGAAGATGAAATTGTGGCCTTCATGCAACCCAATTTGAATTGGCCTGAAGAAGAGCAACTCGACATCATTTTCCAGCTATGTTCAGTGGCGTGGAAAGAGAAAACTAGCTATGCCGAGTACAACAGGGTGATTTTTGTTTTAGAAGAAGAAGAAGAACGCGCTGAATTTCATAATTTTGTTATGGAAATGCAGCTGGAATTGTACAGAGTCCTGGAACCTCCAAGAGTTTAACAACGTTACAACATACACGAATCCTTTAGTGAATTGTGAATTTGTGACACATAATGATAAGGGGGCATAGTTTCAACTTTTGAGCGCTTTTTGAATGTTGATTGTACAGGGTGTGGGGTGTGGGGTGATAGGTTTGTGAAACCACATTTTTGGCATTAGAGAGATAAAATAATATATTTATAAATCTTTGTACTTATCAATGCTTCCTTTTAATTATGAATGAATTGTGTTTCTTCATGATAATTGTTCAATGTTTATCTGTTAGTGTTAGGTCAAATTCAGAATGCTTATTTTTTCATCTCTGAGAATTTATGTTCAGATTAATTCATCGCTCATTCACTCTTTTCAATGCCTCGAATCTCAATGTTGTACATTTCATTTCATTTAAATTCTCAATCTTTTTGAAGAAACTGTGGTTGACAGTGGCAGTGGCAGCAATTATTGCCATATGTGATATGAACATCCAAAGCAATTTATTGGACAACTCATAGCTTTAATGAAACAAGATTTGTAATGATTTCATATCGTTTGAATGAGTGATTTTGACAGCTTGTCAGCTTGAGGTAGATTTCAAGTTGGCACGTAGCAAGATGTCAATCAAATTATAAATTTTTTATTATACAGGCTGGTAAGCAGCACTGGTGGCCCATAAATAGGGATAGTGATTCATTGATTAGTAGATAGTGCCATAAGGGTTTTTATTTTCTAGGGTTAATAAGGATTCATGAAGAAGATGATGCAATATTGGGGATACTGTAAATTCTCCTACCTACAATTATGTAGTTATAGAGTAATCAGTAAAAGACGAATTTCCTTCAAGTTCAGAAAGGGTGGAATTGGAAAGAAGTTGGTTTGGTTAACCTGAATTTTTAGATGGGTTTTGAACCAGGATGAGGAGCTCTGATGGAGATAAGTGCTATCCAAATGCATAGAGGCTACAGGTAAAAGTTGGGAGTAGATTTTTTTCTCCTTCTATATTGTAACAACTCCCATTTCCCCAGCATGGTTGGCTAGGCAAGCTGCATGCATTTATTTTCAAAGAGACATTTGTTTCTCATCTTTTGTATGACTCTGGTTCTCGAAGGGGATAAGTACATTTTGTATCTTCACGGCTCCCATTTCCCCAGGAGTGATTGGAACCCCCTTTGCCTAGCATGGTTGGCAAATCCACCAGCAGAAGCTTGGAATCATGAATTTATTTTCAGAGCCAGATTTATTTTTAGAGACATATGTGTATTAGGTTTTCAGCAACAAAGCTTGGAAATTGGAATCAATTTGTAATCCATTGTAATGAGCAACAACTTGGAATAAATTATTAAATTTTATCTATGTAAAGTACTAAAGTGACTCACTGACATATGTTATTTATACAAAACAGGAGCTACAATGCTACTCGTCTGTAAAAAGATATGTAATAATGTGACACTGAAATTCAGTTACAATAAAATAAATGGTTGTGTTGTGCTATTCTTGAATCTTCGTTATTCATTTACGTTTAAGAGTAAAGAGTTGTTTTCTGAGTTCGGAACTTCAGTGTCACTGTCTATTAATAATTTAATATGTTGAAATTAGTTTTTTTTCTGTTGAGAAATTAAGTAATATACTCTATGCAATATGCACTTGAGAATTCATGGTTATATCGGGCCATCGAGGGAATGCAATCATTCGTTCCACCGATTTTTATGTGTTACAACGATGTGCTTACTTTTGTTGATTCTATCGGTATATCGGGGACTGGAAGCGGTCAACGCACCTTATGAGTTATGAGTCTTCGCCTTCGGGCCATCGGCGGGGCTATGATGGGGGTTCCACCGATAAAGCATTGTTAGGCCGATGCCTATGGTATTGACTTTAAAACACATGTGTCATGTTAATTTTTTTAAGTTAATATCATAAATTAGTAAATTACTAAAGTTTCAAGTTCAACCATTGGATGAACATTTGATGTATGGTTGTAGTTACATTTCGTAATGAAATGAACAGAGCGATGGGCTTCCCAACTTAAACCTTTGGAATTACCCTATATCTGTTAGATTCAGAAAGATCAACGATTAAGATTATGACAATAGCAAACAATCAATATGAAAATTTTATGATAGTTTGACTTTGGTCATTTAAATGCCTATCAAAAAAATTGTTTAATTTACAAATTTCTATATAAAATCTTTTATAAATGGATTATCTTGAAAAATTAGCAAACAATGATTATTATTAGTGATAAATATAAAAATCTACTGTTATAATTAACAATTAACAAAAGTCTCTAAAATCGTATTAAAAATAAATCTTGTTAAATATATTCTAAAAATTAAAAAAATAATTATGTTTTATTTTGAAAAGATTCTAAATTAATATATATTTTTATAATAATATTATAATTCATATATATTAATATAAAAAATGATAGCTATTATAAAAAAGTCAAAAGTTTCTAAATTCATATTAAAAATATTCAAAAAAGTTATATTCTATTTTCTTTTTATAGTAAAAATTATAAAATTATATATATTTTAAATTAAAATACTATATAATAATTTTTTACAGTTTAATAAAAATATAGCAAGTCAAACTATATGGTCTAATAAATTTTATAGCTATAATATACGGTCTAAAACTGAAAAAACGGTCAAATATGTAATAGATCTTCAAATTCCGTAATGACATGCACAAAGCTATGGGCTTCCCAACTTAAACCTCCGGAATTACCCTATATCCGTTAGATTCAGAAAGATCAACGGTTAAGATTATGACAATAGCAAACAATCAATATGAAAATTTTATGACGGTTTGACTTTGGTCATTTAAATGCCTATCAAAAAAATTGTTTAATTTACGAATTTTTATATAAAATCTTTTATAAATGGATTATCTTGAAAAATTAGAAAACAATGATAATTATTAGTGATAAATATAAAAATCTACTATTATAATTAACAATTAACAAAAGTTTCTAAAATCGTATTAAAAATAATTATGTTTTATTTTGAAAAGATTCTAAATTAATATATATTTTTATAATAATATTATAAATCATATATATTAATATAAAAAATGATAGCTATTATAAAAAAGTCAAAAGTTTCTAAATTCATATTAAAAATATTCAAAAAAGTTATATTCTATTTTCTTTTTATAATAAAAATTATAAAATTATATATATTATAAATTAAAATACTATAAAATAATTTTTTACGGTTTAATAAAAATATAGCAAGTCAAACTATACGATCTAATAAATTTTATAGTTATAATATACGGTCTAAAATTGAAAAAACGGTCAAATATGTAATAGACCATCAAATTCCGTAATGACATGCACAAAGCTATGGGCTTCCCAACTTAAACCTCCGGAATCACCCTATAACCGTTAGATTTAAAAAATTCAACGGTGAAGAATTTGCAACTTGTAGACCTAAGATGTGTCATTCACTTTAATGATCCAATTTCGAGAAACAAAGCATTTAAAGCACTTTGTACTGCTAAGTGTCAACTGTCAAGTGATTAATGTTTATTTTAAAATTTAATATCATTAACTACTCAAGTTTCAACCGTTGGATGAACATTTGATGTATGGTTGTAGTTGCATTCCGTAATGTCATGCACAGAGCGATGGGCTTCCCAACTTAAACCTCTGGAATCACCCTATAACCGTTAGATTTAAAAAAATCAAAGTGAAGAATTTGCAACTTGTAGTCTTGTAGACCTAACTCCTAAGACGTGTCATTCACTTTTACGTTCCAAATTCCAATTACGAGAAAAAAAACATTTAAAGCACTTTGCACTTTGAAATTGTACTGATTTTTAAAGTCTTCAATCTTCAGATTGCTCATTGTAGTGCACCACCCTGTTTTGGATTCCACAGTTCCACTTCCAACAACGCCATTCCAGTTTTCAAGCGTCAGGACTCATAATCTAGGTAAGTGAAAGAATTCCTGTGGCTACATTTCAACTTTCATCGTTTGACATTTCTTAAAATCTTATTTTGTCAAAGTTTGAAGTTTAGTTTTAGACTTTAGAGACTCAAGAATTCATTAAAATTAAGGAGGACTAATAGGTATTACTTATTAGGGAATTCAAATTACACAACTTCACATTTGTACAAGCATGTCTACCAACAGTACCACTACAACAATGTCCGATAAAAAAATGCATTATGCAGAATTGCTTAAAACCCCAGGTTTCACCGATGGGTACCATGATATTTATGATCTTGAAATCTATGGTAGGCGTACCTCAGAACTTAGATTTTCATCTCAGAATAAGGCTACAAAGCGAACAAAAGTTGATAGTATCAGTGCACTGTGGGTAATTGGATTAGGGTGCATGATGTTACATGAAGTTTTCCCTTGCCCAAAATTTTTCATGGTCTGTGTCGAAAATTATGATGATAAGAAAAGAGCAATTGTTAATAAAGATAACCAAGAAGAATTTTTATCCATTAATGCAGAAGAACTTGAAAAAGTGTTGGGGTTTACAACCGAAGAATTTGGAAACCACCACATTGACCTAGAAAAGCTTGATAGTGATTATGAAGCAGTGGAAGAAAGGCTGAAAAATGATTTCTTAAATCAAATAGTTAAGGATGTAAACAAATTGAAAGGTGGTCATAAGCCTCCTTATAATTTGGATTTTTTTAAACCATGGGTTCAGGATACTATTTCCATGCTTGCATTTTGCCTCGGTCTGGATAGCAATTTGGAAGTGGGTGCAAGCCTCCTTGAAATGGTATATAATATCCATTATACTAAAGAACATGTCAAATATAATTATAAGTAGCACATTGTAGAATCCATGCATAAACAATTTTTAATGATTAAAGCAAGTTCCATGAAGACATTTAGGTTCACAACCTACTTGTGCTATCTTTTTCTATTCAAATTTAGAGGAATGTTTCAAACCAACAAGCTTCAGATTCAGCCCTACAATAATGCAAAGGAAAAAAAAATGGCTCTAGTATATGAATGGACCAATGAGATAAGGATGCATGATTCTCGAAGGAACTATAGTCATTTTGTAGACTACTTTTTGGCTCCATTGCATCAAGTAATTACAAATAATCCAATGCCTAGATTGCCTATGTCATGTAGAAACTGCATGCAACTAGGAAAAGAAATACAATTGGCTGATTGGTACTTAATGGAAGAATATACTGTGCTAAGATTTTATGGATCAGGAGTACATCCATACAAACTTCCAATACATGTGACAGAAAGGGTTTTTGCATTGGAATATGTAAGGCAGGTGCAGAGTGCTGATGAACTACACTTTCTCAGTCAGCAAAAGAAGACCTTATTTCCTTCTTTACCTTTTTCATGTGGAGGGTTCACATTCGAGAGAAAAGCATTTAGTGTGGCACATAATCTTTTGAATTTTTTTGACTTTGATCCTATCGGTCACTGGCAGTATGATCCATGTGACATCATTAAATCAATGATTGTGGCCAATAGGAATGTTGCAAATAGAATTCAACATCAAAGTAAACCCTTGCTTGAAAACTTGAGAAACAAGGATTCTTGGGATGAGGTCAAAATAACAATGGAGAAAAGTGTTGTTGAGAATGGTATTTCTTTTGAACAATTGTCAGCAAAAATTATGGCATTGCACCAAATAAAAGTGATAAACCATCTAGTAGAGTAAAAATTCCAGGTTCTCTAGAGACGAAACTTATAGATAAAAAATGGTCACGATAAAAAATTACTGCCTTTTGGTCTATGAGGAAGGACCTAGGTGATCCAAGAGCTCTTGAAGAGTATGATAATAACGAAGAAGATGAAGAATTTAGCAAATTGTGGAATATAGAGCATGGGAATCTTGATGGATGTGATGAATCTGATGATGATATTGATATGGAAGAAGAAGAACAAAGCCATGCCAATTACAAACCTAGTTTAAGTGAGGCCGCAAAAGCAAAATATGCTTCAACATATTCTTCAGGAGTAGCCATATTTGAAAAGATTGGTTATGAAGGTGGTCCTTTGGGGTCCAAAAGACAAGGCCCTTTGATGGTAACAGATGTTGAGCATAGAAAACCAGTTGATAAATCTGGCCGTGGGCTTCGAGGTGAAAAGCTAGACCAAGGGCATACAAGTGAAGCTTAATTTGTTAGAGCTTCTAATCCTCATCCTCATGGTCAGATACAATCACAACTAGGACATGCCCTTGGTGGATAGCTTAGTGCAACTGGGAGTGCCATTGGTGGCGATGGTATGGGTAGTAGTACTAGTAGTGGTCAACATGTGCAACAATGACAAATTACACACAATACTAAGAGGAAAACAAAAAAAGATACCACAGAAACACCAAGTGATCAAGGCAATCAAAAGAGGCAAAGGATTTTGAGAGGTCAAAGTCACACTATCAGTGGATCCACTAGTACCACAAAGGAGTTATTTCCAGAAACTCCCACAAATCAAGTTAGTGTGGGTGTGACATCATTAGAAACTGCAAGTACTCCTATTCCTTCACCATTCAAGCATTCCATTGTTCCTGCATCCCCAGGTTATGATTTCATTGAAGAGTTTAAAAAGAAATCAGACTTGAATAAAAAAGAAAAGAAGCAACTGATGGAGAGTGCGTCTGTTGTAACTTCAGAGACTGCAACAACCATGGTATTACCCACATTTGACACAAATAAATAAATCATGGAGTACACAATTGTTGTTCCCACAGTTCAAAACAAACCAACAAATCAGATGGATCGATCTGAATACCAGGTAACCAATTTTCAATTGGATTTTTCTGGCCTGAAAAATACTGACAAAATTAATGTATCAAAGAAGAACAATGAATTGGTGTACACATAATTGCTAAAGCAAGATAGAGAGAAGAAAAGGTTGCAGACCCAAATAGAAAAGTTACAGGCAGACCTAGCAAGTGAGAAAGCAAAGAGGAAAGCAACAGATAACATGAGCAATGAATTAGAAAAAAGAATAATAAAATCTGCCTCTACATCAGCAAGCAATGAGGATAAATCAAATGAGAGAGAAGTGAATGACCTGAAGCGAAGGCTAGATGAGAGCGACAAGAAATATGATGAGGAAAAATCCACTTCGGAAGTGTTAAGACTAAACATTGCGAATGGAAATGCACAGTGGGAACAAAAATTGGAGAAACAGAGAAAAACAAATGAAAGATTGGAGCCAGAGCTGATGGAAGCAAAAGAAGAAATTAAGTCTTCTCAAAATAGGTTATCTGCATTTTGTAGAGATACAGTGAGGCATATGAAGCAAAAGATATAGGATGAAATAATGCAGAGGTTTGATCATTTGTGTGACATGTTTCAATTGATTGATGCTACCAGACAACATTATAAGAAGCTCAGCAAATATTTAGTGGACAACAAAAAGGTGCTGGAATTAGAGAAATCTACAAATGAAGTTCTACAAACAGTCTACAAATCCAGTGACAATGATTTGAAATCAAAAGGGATTACTAATCGGATTGAAACCTCAATGAAGTTGTCATCTATCATTGAAAAGTGTTTGAGAATGTCTAGAACAAAGGAATATTTGCATTTGGTTGCAAACAAGATGAAGGTGGTGGATGAAAAGGTAAGGAACTTCACAGAGCTTGGTTTTCAAGAGCCTTTTGACACAAATGAGCGATTCATTGGAAAGGATGCTTTCAGAAAGAAGATGGAAGGTGCAAGGAAGATTGATTTGGACCAGTTTCCTCAGAACCAAGATGTGAACTATTTGGATTCCATCAGAACACTGATAACCTTGAATGCAAAATTGACTGAAGAATTCAAGACAGGTTCTATTTCCAATTACAATCAAGAAATGTTAACAAAACTTCAAGTCAAACAACATCAGTTAGAGCAAATGGCAATTCCACCACCTGAAGAGTGGAAGTTGCTAGAAAAGTTGATACAGTGACTTGATCTATTATTTTCAATCTTTGATAATATGAGTTTCAAAGTTCCAACTCAGCTCTGTGCAGACTTGTCTTTGGGCATTGGCAAGATTTTGCATTGCCAATGCCAATATGTACTCCATGTGAAATTCAATTAAAAAGCTCAAATTCATACTTCAGTAATGTGATGATGTTCAATTATCAAGATTCTGTATTATTTATTTTATCATTTGAACTAGTGATGAACTGTTCGCTCATTATATTTACTTCTTGGTAGAGCTAAAGCTTATAAGTTATGCATGTTGAACTGTTAGCTTTTGTTATGTTTTGACTAAAAATCTTGATCAGTATCCACCAACTTACACCTCACCCACATCCCACATACTGCAAAAATACACTACATTTGATTTTATGATTAGCACAAATTGTAGGGATTTGTGTGACAAGATCCATTTTGTGGCCCACATTACTACTTGATCAATGATCATGTCCATAAATAAATCTAAAACCCCATGGTCACAGCCCCTATTCCTGAAGAATTCAAATTCAATGTACTGACAAATTGAATAACATAAACAATTTGAATAACATAAACAACCACTTTGGAGATAGCCAAATAAGTTAATAACTTATAAGCATATGAATCCACAACAGTTGAACACTCGAAAGCAAATCAGTAAATATGTGTAACCTTCTCCATTGTATTGATCTTCAAAGTTCAAATGATATACATTATAAAAATAGTTTATGATATGAATAATGAGATGGATGGGCGAATTGGTGCAATCTATTATCTATCTTCTTACTATTTTCTACTCTAAAGTCTAATTAAAAATGATGTGATGATCCATTGATCTCCTATTGGGGTCTTGATCTCTCTTATATATGAGAGGCAACAAGCTACAAACCCCTTGCAAAAATTCATGATGTTTTGACAACTAAACATAACTCAAATTATAAATAAAACAATACCGCAGGTGAATGCACCGATCCGTTAATCTCCAAGCAGAAGCCCATGACCATTGACCACCTAAGATCTGTTCAAGGCTTCTACTCCATGATAGGGCGCTCATCATGCTGTCAGTTGGCGTTCTTCCTCTAAATCTGATGGTTGTCCCGTTGGATCTGATTCTGACAAATCTACAGTTTGGCTAATAAACATATTGACTACAGAGAGGTGATGGATGTACTCTTGTTCGGCATAGGTGTCCACATTAGAGATCGCCTCTCTCATATCATATTCCAGAGACATTATTTTTTCGAGTTGTTTATGACTGTTTTGTAAAACCATATCCTCGTCATTTATTTCTTGCAACACAGCAATCAGAAGCCCATCAAGCTTTTCCTTCCAATCATCATATTCACGTGGGTTTCTAATGCCAAAATGAAGTGTCGAGAATGGGACTGAATCAAAGTAGACGAAATCTTCCCTAAGCCTATTATGATATCCGTTATGTGATTCTACCAACTTGTTATATGTCAGCAATATTTGTCCTCTCATGGCATTCTTATCTGCGAGCTCCTTTTTTTCCTCCATCATTCTAGGCTGCAATCGTTCATTCTTCACCAATGCAATGCGTGTCTGATTGAATTCTTCCCAATATTCAATAGCACATTTCATCATTTTATTGAACCTTTCTTTTATCATTTCAAATACAGTGTTATATTTGATGGTTTTCACTTCTTTCTCCAATTCTTTGCATTTCCCCTGGGATTTCAGATGGCAATTCTTCCAGTAGGCTGCATTAGCCAATGCATCAAGCACTCTCTTATCTTTTTCAAGCCATGGGGAGTACAACTTTGATGTGGAGGAGGAAGATGTTTTTTCTCGCTGATTTGCTAGCTCCTTCTTCAGTTTGTCATTTTCCTTAATCAGTTTATCGATCTGTGCTTTGGTAAATTTTGCCACATTTATGTTCAATTCTGCTGTCTCCATAGGGTTGGTATCCACTAGTCATTGAACCAAGAGATGACCAAACACTTGTTTTGGATTACTAATTATAGCAGGTCTTTTATCATGGGGATGTAGTGACCAAATAAGCAAGGTGGATTCATCTAGGTTGTACCCAGATCCTGAATACATTTTGTCACTTGCTTCTTTTGTTAAGTTCATTGTCGTATCCCCTCTTTTTCTGAAGCTATCAAATACAATTGAAGAGCTAATATCCCACCTTGGTAGGAGCAACACTTTAGCTTCTTGAAGCAATTCCCTACCTCTTTCAGGAGTGATCGACTCCATTTCCTTTTCTACCTCCCTTTTCAATTCCTCCAGAGCGGTTACCTCATGTTCAGGAGTGATATCCTGTATCTGTTGTCTCATTTTTCTACCTTTATATTCATAAACAAATGATTTAAATTTAGAAGATTTAACAAAATCACAATCAGAAATAAACTATTGTCCAGCCATGACCCTCACATCATCAGATAGTTCATTTGATGCCTCACATCTTACAATATTCTGCTCTTGAGGGGGATCGTACTGTGCAATCACAGGAGCATTAATTTGCTTAACCTGCTCACCCTCTTCATCACTCTGCTCTTCTTCACTTATATCAGTATCTACAGAAAAACATACCTCAGGAGTAGGCTGTGAAGGTATGTAATCCAAGGGCTCTATGTCTTCAGCTTGTACTCCTGAATAGGTTGCATGAGGTGCATAAAAAACAACTGGGGGAACATCCTTTACCAATTCATTGATATGAGCGATGAGTTGCTCAATTCTTGTTAAAGGATCCTGTATCTCATCAAATTCCTTTGAATAAGATGGGACATTTTTCCTCTTCCATTCCTCTGCAAGCATAATCTTGTTATAGGAGGCCATTCTTTCCTTGGTGGAAGCCTCATCATGGTTTCTTATGACATCTTCGATTGAGAACAAATGTTCATAACCTGATAGCCCCTGTGATAATCTCACCTTGTGAATAAACCCTTCTGCATCAAATTATTTCCTTACATCACCTAAAGGTAGGTTGTATTGTGCTAATTTACCATCAATTTCTCCATATCCTTCATTCGCAACCACTATAAAGTCTCCAAAACATAAGGTGTTGCGCATAATTGATTGTTTGCTATGTCCTTTGAGGTGTTTGGAATCAGATTTTACCAATTGCCTCACAATTTCTAAAAAAGCAATTCGGTCAGGAACTACTCATGGAATCAAGTGTGGAGCCCCTTCGAACCCATAAACCCTTATCACTGTACAATCAGGGAAAGCATACCAGTCTCCCCAGTTATGATTCACTTTATTTCTCTGGTCATTTTCCTTTGGTCTTAGAAATCTTTGTACTTCTGGGGATAGGTTATAGTTGCATGGATACCCCAGCAACTTCATCAATGGTTTTACAAAAAATTCTTCAAAATAAAGGTAATGAGACCTACCAAATCGGCTATCCCGCAATGAAGTCCACATTTGTACAGGTTTAAAATCTCCATTTTCATCTGTATCTTTTATCCTTAATTCTTCACTCCAGACCCCTCTGACTTGTCCCTCGTACAATAGCAAATGCATAAGCAAAGAATAGTGTTCAAAATTAATATTATCACTATTATTTTTAATCTTTTCGAGCCCTCGATGTAGGGCATTGTCCAAGTAGCTAGCATAATCCAATGGCCTAGCATCCTTGCTCTGTATGTCTATAGCTAAGACCATTGGGGCAATCAACATGAGAGGCGGAACCTCTACTCCCAAAACCTGACCAGCTGAATAATAGGTGTATCGAAAATACTCTTCGAACAAATCTTCATGGAAAGGAGGGTTTTCATTGCTAGAGAACCTCCTGAGTTGGCCTCCATCATCCTTGGGCCTATGCAAAGGTAATTTCCATCTCTTATAGCTAGTATCCATGTGGCGATACTCTGTCAAGAGATCTTTGAGCGTGAATGATAAATTCAGTGAACACTCTAACTGAAAGACATTAGAAATGAGATCCCTAGAAATAACAAGCATGTCACCCCCGCCATGTGACTAAATAGTTCTTTTCTTGGGGTCATATCTGATAGCAAGAGCTTTAATTAGCTCTGCGTTCACAAACATGTTGGGCACCACAAGTCTTCCCAGGTTCAACCTCCATGGATTGCAGATTGGTTGGAACCTAAATTATTTTCTGTAATGGTACATGAAGAGGTCATACCCTCATTGCGGTGTCCAAATATCCCCTAAGCCCTTATGTTTGTCCCATAATCGATCCATGGAAGGATTCATTTGAGCACTCCTCTTGGGTCTCAGACCCGACCCAGGACATTGATCTATCAGGTCTTCATTTAGGAGTCTCTTAGGCTTTTCAGTTTTCTATTTTTTAGCTTTAGGTTTGTCTGTACTCTCTTCCATTATTTAAATCTTAAGCTTTTGAGTAAAATAGCTTCTCAGCTGGGTCTGAAAGTGAAGTACTTACGTGAGTCTCGTTGAGTTGCCTCCATAGTCCACCGGTCTTTTCTGCGTCAGAACTCCAAGTTTTTGCCTTTTTGCTTCTGCCCTAAGCGAAATCTTCCAGGATTTTGTAACAACTATGCGATCAACTTGTGATATAATTCACTTCAATTCTGGTTCATAAATGCACCGCAACACGATGCCACAGGATGTCACATCAGTCTTTCACTGATAGCCACCCTCTCCACCGATGGACACCTATCCTTCGTTCTATCGATGGGACAGCAGATAATGTTTCCCCGATGCACCATTGTTCCCCCGATATACTTTATGAATTCGATAATTCATGCCCATGGCCATGGGCCATGGTTATAATTCATGGTTACTTTTGTTGACAACTTGACTCTATCGGTATATAGGGAGAGCAACTTAGGAGTCAGCCCGATAGAGTATTGTTACATCGATACTAGGTTGTGAGCTATTTTTATCGGGCCATCGGCGGGATTGTGATGGGGTTCCGCCGATGAAGCATTGTTAGGCCGATGGTATTGAATTTTGTTAGGAATGGGGGAAGGACTATGTCACTACGAAATTTCAAATTTTGTTTAATTACGCTGCAAGCGTTATACAGTGGAAGCAACAAAGGAATATTCATAAACTTTTTGAAGCTTCATTGAAAATGATAGGCAAGTGGAATTATGTGCTCCTTAAAAATAACAAGCACATAAAATGTTTTTTTTTTCTATTTTTTGAATTTTTTTAAATTAAAAGCTTGCCAATAAATAGTTGTTAATTTAAATACTTTTGGATTAAAATTACAAACTAAGATATGTATGCTTAAATAGTTTTTTATATATATTATTAATTAATATATATAAAAATAGTAGAAATAGGTTTTTATATATATTATTAGTTTTTAATATATTTTATTAATTAATATTATAATAAACAATGTTAAGTATTGATAACTTTCAGCATTCTGTATATATTTTATTAATTAATATATGTATACTAGTATTTATGGACGCAATGTGAATGTAGGCTATAATATGGATCTTGTCACACAAATTACTACAATTTGCATTGTTCATAAAATCAAAGTGTGTTATATTTTTGTGATTATTGATAAAATAAGATAATTCATTCCCATGGTCATAAATTATAATTCATGCCCGTGGTCATAAATTATAATTCATGGTTACTTTTGTTGACAACTTGAATCTATCGGTATATTGGGAGAGCACCTTAGGAGTCAGCCCGATAGAGTATTGTTACACCGATACTAGGTTGTGAGCTATTTTTATCGGGCCATCGGCAGGATTGTGATGGGGGTTCCGCCGATGAGGCATTGTTAGGTCGATGCCCGATGGTATTGAATCTTATATAATTTATAAAATATCATCAACTACGTTACTACAGTTTGACTTTGGCATATGTATTATGATTCATGAAGTGCAATATAATATAAAATATCATGGAGACTTGGACTGCAATATAAAAAATATATTTTGAACTTGAAGTGCAATGATACACAATTTATTTGAATACAATATACAAAATCATCAACTATAGTTTGGAATATGATTCAAGCTGGCATGCAGTGCTTGAGTGCAATATAAAATAAGATATCATGAACATGAAGTGCAATGATTCACAATTTCAATGTTCATTGAATACAATATAAATCATCATCAGACATCAACTACACTTTGGACTCTCGAACAATGGAAACTGATTCATAAAGTGCAAAAAAAATACCTAAAACCTGCTAATTATCTCCCATTTCCCAAATGGAGTCAGGGTCCTCAAACCAATCCTCATCTTCAGATAAAGTAAAAGAGTCATCTTGATTCAGAGACTGCTCTGCAGTTTCTTCGGCCTGTGTCTCAAATTCAACATTCATTATTTGATTTGTGTCAATTTCAATATCATTGTCATCTGTCCTAGGCCCAGTCCCACTGCCACTACCACCAGTATCGGCCGTTGTTGGAATTGGAGAGCCTGTGTTGCACAACCCGGTCCCTCTTCTTTCACATGTGGACCTCCAGATTGCGAGTGCCCTTTCAAAAGGAAAATTTTTGACATTATACGCAGTTCCTTTGACCCTCAAGCAATTTTCCAAATTCTTGTCCAGTTTGTTTCTTAACTTTGATTTCAAAAACTCCAATGTACTGAAAACTCTCTCATCCTCCACTGACCCCAATATCATTGTTTGACATAAATCAACAAGTTTGAAATATTCTGACATTGAACCACGCAATATTTCACTATGACCTAAGCTTGTCCAAACCTTTTTTATTGATCCCGGTTCAAAGGCCTTCTCCTTGCCCATGGATTTATACTACTCCCTCATAGTTGTTGCAAAAATCCGAGATTGCTTTCTAAGCTTTTTTTCATCTAAAATTCCTTCTATTATTTGTTCATTGTATGTTGCCTTTTCTGAAAACTGTTCGATCAAGATTTTTACTTGATCATGAAAATATTTTGGGTTATCTCGGTTTACCCAAAATTGAGGATACACAATAGCCATGGCTTCAAGTATTTCATGTCGAGGGAATCTTTCATGAATCTCTGAGGAAAGAGATTTTGCAATTTCCTTCAAATTATCACTAACAGATTTAACAATGCCGTTAAAATCTTCCTCGTTAACAGGTACTTCTTTTTTAGAGCGCCTGCCAGTGCCTATCTTACAATGGTACATTGGTATCTCATATCCACGTACACAAATACATAAGTGCCCGCTTGCATTAAACTGTAAATAATTATCAGGATTATTCAAATCAGTAATTTTCCACCACATCAAATAATTTGTGCCTTCTTGTGTTAGATCTAGATATAGATGATCGAGGGCCAAGCATGTAAGTTTACGTAGATTGGCATATTCATAAATATACATAGTTCTGTCTTGGGCTTTCTTCACAAGATTATTCATCTCATCCAACATGGGAAGAAGACTAGCTAAAGTCAAGAGTGTCTCTATATCGCTTAACCTATGTAAGAGGTCAGGAGCTTTTTCTATTGTGCTGTGATGCTCGTACATCACTCCAATCAAGGATTGATATTCTGAAAGAACTCGTTGCACTAGTCCATGCAGGAGCTTGTTTCCAGGTGTTATTCCCTCAGTAAAATGTTAAAATTCAAGGAAACGTTTGGGACTTTGGCAGAAGTATGCGTAGATCTCACGAACTAGATTTTCAACTTTTGATACTGTAGGAAACTTGCTTACAATTTTGAATGCTAAATTCAGTTTGTGGGCCATGCAGTGAATGCCAAGCATGTATGGTGCACAAGTAGTTTGTAACTTTGTGCAAAGACCGCTTCTTTGACCTTGCATCACTGCAGCTCCATCAGCTCCTTACACACCAACTTTTTGGCAATTGTCAACTCATCCATACCTGCAATTTCATTCAAATATTTCTTGACTAGTTCAAATAGATTTTGTGATGTTGAATTGTCCTTCATTTTATGAACACAAAGAAGATGAGCTTGGTGAACATGTTGTTCTACAATATACGAATGCATACAAACCCAAGAAATATTGTCTACCACAGTAGCTTCATCTAAAGATAATGCAATGAAATTTGACTCTTTTAATTTCTCCATTAAATCTTGCTTTTCCATTGCAGCAAGATAGTTCGCCCATTCCCATCCAGCGTTTACTGACCAATGTGAGAAGGGAAAGTGGGGAACACTCAAATAAGATAATAAATCAAAATATTCTAGGTAGTCTGTCATAGGACGCCCCCTGGACAAAATATAAAAAACAACACTCATCTGAACAGTTTTTGACAGATTTGTTGTTGCCATGGCTTTTCCAAAATGAGCCTCAAGTGTACCTTCACATTTTTTAATCTTCGACATTTTATGGTTATGCTCTCCATAATCTGTGGCATACTTAACATGAAGACATTCTTCCTTTGATTTCCATCGTACGACTGATTGTTCCTTTCCGTCTATAATTTGTTTTTCGTAAACTTTTCCGATATGCTTTTCTATAGTGTCAAGCTTTAGCTGCATTGTCTTGTCTCTTCCACTTTTCCAACTACAAATCTTACATCTGACCTTTGTTTCCCTTTCAATATCATTTTCGTTTGATACCCCCACTGGTTCAAGGAATGGGTACTTCAACAACCAACCAATTTGAAAATTCCTTGTCATTTCCCACTCATGCCTCGATTTTGCTTTGCCTTTTCTTTTCTTGCTACCAACATCATCCTCATCCAAGTTGATTATCTCATTTTGGCTATCCAAGGCATCCCTTGGAACATCTTCTGTGGTATTTTCA
Source organism: Sequoiadendron giganteum (assembly GCA_007115665.2). Lineage (NCBI taxonomy): Eukaryota > Viridiplantae > Streptophyta > Pinopsida > Cupressales > Cupressaceae > Sequoiadendron > Sequoiadendron giganteum. The sequence continues at coordinate 120,606,006 of CM021104.1, read as the reverse complement.
TCCTCATTTGATACATTTTGATTTAACATAATGACAATCTCACCTTGACCTTCCTGTGGCGGAAGAGTATATGATGTATCTCCATCTTCAATAATATTTGGTGGAAGAGTTGATGGTGTAGCTCCACCTTGATCTGATGGATTAGAAGCTTTACCAATTCCAAAGTAAGACTGTATGGTACCTCTTCGTTTTGGGTGTTTTGATGGCCTCCTAGTCTCTTCATTACCCACCTGCTCAGTCCAGTCTTACCCTTGCTACTCGACATTTTGATCTCACTTTGAATAAAAACTGGAAAAAAATGTCTTCTTGTTTAAGAAGGACAGACCGATAGAGAATATAGATCCCATTCCCTACTTAAAATTATGTTTAAGACTGAAGCAAGAATGGAAAACAGATAAAGAAATCTTATTATTATGACTAATAGTCTAATAACTAATAACAGTATGAAGAAATGATCACTCACCTTTGAGTCTATGTTTTCGGCTTTCACTGACTTCTGAATTGAGAAGTAGAACCTCAGAACCGAACAAAATGTGTAAAACCGAACAAAATATGTAAGAACAAATAACAGTTTCAATTGTATTTATATCAATCCATTTTTGGCAAATTCTACGGGATTTTGAAATGGTATGTTAAAAATTTGGTGAATCCTGTGTGCTTATACAACGATACCTCAAAATTTTCAAGGCGAAATAGGTCCTCATAAGCAACTATTTATAAATTTTAATTAGTGAAATGGGTCTTCACAAGCAACTATTTGTAAATTTTAATTGGCGAAATGGGTCTTCATATAATGTTGTTTTGATAGTATTGGTGAATATGTAGGTGACTTTGACATGGTCCCCGGGATTCCGGGTGAAAATATTGATCGGTGCATTGGAAACACGTATTCTGTTATGGCGAATTTATTGCCTAAACATGCCTCATAAAAAAAAACTGTTGGCGAATGGACATGCATTGGACCGATAGTCCGTGAATTCCTGGTGATTTGAACATCCTGCAGATACGATAGATTCACCAATTGGCGAAGATTCGCCACTAAAGTTATCCCTGTTCACAACAGTTTAAAAGATGAATACCTGAGAAGAACGAAAGAGAGTATGTCATGGAGTAGTTTACCAAACTGGCAAAGCAGCAAAGCAGCATGAGCTTCTTCCAATTTCGAGCTCTTACCTAGTGACAAGAGACTGACAGGAGTATCAACCATGGTATTGGTCTTTCATATTCCCCCATTCGCTGTCCAAGAAAGTCAGAAAGCCAACAAACACAGTGAAATGGCTAAGAAGAGATCTCCATGGTGGTGGCCAAGATAGGGTTTGAAACCCATGAACAGTATTACAAAATGATTGCCCTAATCTTTCCAAACCAAAATAACCGATGACCTTTACCAATTTTGATAAAGTTTGAAGTCTGCAAGGACTGAATTAATAATTCAAAACTCATAATGCATTTTGAAATCCATGGATTGTTCAATGCCTTGCATGCCAACCATCATCATTACCATTGATCAATTATTGACCAAGTGAAATGTCGACCAAATAATGCCTTGTATTATTTGGCATGACCACTTTACAAACCAAATGCCGATTACCTTAGTCTTATTTGTTTCCAAGTAATCAAGGCCATCTCACTTCCATGGTGACATTTTAAATCAACATAAACTTATACCTGTTGTCGGCCTTAAGGCCTAGTAATTTGTTAACCAAAAGACTCGATAACATATGCACAAGTAATGATCAAATGTTTTCCATTATTCAAAGTCGATTGCCACCATATAATTCCATATATACCCAATGCCTTACGAAATATAATAAAGGCTAATTTTCATGCTAAATTCAATATGCCATACATCCATGCCAAATTCAATATGCCATACATCCATGCCAAATTCAATATACCGTATGCCCAAGCCATTATCAAATGTTTCATATACCCATGCCAATAACAAATATTTAAGGAAACCCGATAGGGTTTTCTTAAGACTCAGAACCGGCTGCAATTGATCATCCCAAAAACCAAGATAACTAAAAGCATTACTTGACAGAGAAGCACACCTCCAGTGTTGTCCAGAGAAATTGTATCAATGTCATAATGTTAGAAAACTGAATGAGCCAATAATATATAAACCTATAGATCTCTGTAGCACAAAATGTCAAATTAGAATTATATCACCTGAACATGGGAACATAAACCTCTAACCAAGATTCCTTATGATTTGCACATGGAGTCAAGAGATCAATGCCACCAAAGATAATATCATAATATGAAGTAAGTATTCCAATGATAGAATGGAAACAATTCAACTAAGTATCAACCACCAAGATGCCAAACTGAAACAAATATTGTCATCAAGGACAAATAGCAAAAGAGAAGCTCAACAATGATGGCCATCATGCATGCCTTAGATAAGTTTAAACAATACTTGGTTTGTGGGAAATTTGTGGTGAATATGGATCATAATAGCTTTAGATTATTTTTTGACCAAAAGGATCTCAATAATGTTAAAGGAAAAAATAATGTTTTTGTTATTGCATTATCTAGAAAGCCCATGTTGTGTTCTATCTTTGATATTTCTACTAATTGGACAATTGATATAATTGTTGAGTAATGTCAATATTTCTTTTGCTATTAAAATGTTGGAGGATAAGTTAGGAGATGATAGATATAAGGTGGTTATTGAGCTCATCCTTTACAAGGATAGAGTATACCTTATTAAGGAAAAAAATAATTGGCTAATGCATCATCTAGAAATCCCATCTTCTATTATATCTTTGATATTTTTATTAATTAGAGAATTAATATAATTACTGAGTATGCCAAGAATAATTTTTCTACTAAAATTTTAGAGAATAAGTTATGAGATGACAGATATAAGGTGGTTAGTAAACCCATCCTTTACAAGGATAGAATATATCTTATTCTTGATTCCAAGGTTAAGGAGAATACATTCAAATTTGTTTGTGATTCGCCTTTGGAAAGTCATCCAGGGTACTAGAAAACATACAAGAAACTAAGAGAGATATTTTATTCTAAAGGAATCAAGGGAGATGTGTTGAAACACATTAGGGAGTGTAGCATGCCGATAAAATAAAACAAAAAAGTATTTCCAATAGGATTACTACAACCCTTACCCATTCCAAATTAAAAATGGGAGACTATTACCATGGACTTTATAACTAGTCTTCCTTATGCACATGGCAAGGATTGTAATTTTTTGGTATTTTATAGGATCACTAATGCCCATTTTTATGCTATACTTTTATAATATAAGGAACCAAAAGTGGCTAATTTACTTTTCAAAGAGGTTTTTTAGACTTCACAGATTGCCTAAAAATATTGTGAATGATAGGGACAAAAATTTCCTTAGTTTTTTTTGCAAGAGCTCTTTCAATTCATAGGTATAGAGTTGATTCCTAGCACTAGCTATCACCCTCAAATGGAGGGACAAACAAAGATCATGAACATATAAATTTAGGTATACTTGATAAACTATGTTATAGGATAGTGAACAACATGGATTAAGTGTATTTATCTTGGAGATTATTGCTAGAATTATTCAAATCACATGTCCATATATATGACTCTTTTCAAATAATTTTATGGGTAGTATATGTGAAATGAAACCCCCAAATATTATAATGTTTAATATTTTATTTATATGCATGTTAAAATGTAAAGTATCAAATTTAATAGAGCTTCATAAGGTCCAAAAGTGATCAAAATGCTAAAATTCAAAATTTCTTATAGATTAAGAACAAATAAACTACATTATTATGTAGAGCTCATTAAAAAAAAAAAAAAACGGCTAAAAAAGGAGCTTGTTTAAAAAATTAGGAGTATTATACGTTTTTAAAACTATAAATAAATAATAGAGTAATAAAAATTAAATTTTGGAAAGTAAGGAATGAATATTAAAAAATGATCATACCAATTTGAAGTACACACAATTTTGTTCTATTAAAAATTACTTGAAAAATACCTTTGTATGGTTTAGAAAAAGCCTCCTAAATTTAGCTTCTTTAACTAAAAAGTGTGATGAGAGGGGGCAAGGGATTGGTGGTAGATTGGTGGCACATTGGTGATGGATGGTTGGAAATTATAGTGAATGTTGTGGTTAGGTTGAGAATGAGCAATAAGCTAATTGAGCAAAGGTGGTATGTTGATTAAGTAGTGCAATAGTGGCATGAAAGCAACATCGGTAACTATTTGGTGGTGGAAGTAGATGTTGCCACTAGGTTAATGTAGGTTTGTGGTTCCCTAGTGGTAATTAATTAGGCTAATGGGACCAATCCCCAATAGATTTTCTAAGACTACAAGTGGCCTATAAAGGGTCACAATTTGGCTATGAACCCTAAAAAAAAATAATTAGAAACTAAATCATGATAGAGAAATTGAGCTTGAAACCAATACTAGATTGACTGATTTTATTTTTGTGTTTGGAAAATTAATCTTAGGTTATCAATATTTCTAGATACAATGACTATTGATTTGGACCCAGAATACCTCAAAAGTTGTGCTACTTACAAATACCAAGCTTGCTAACATAGAAAAACTTTAACTTTTAATTAGCCTTTTGGAGTCTGATTTGGGGAAAAAAATTCTAATATGCCATTCTTGAGCCTCTTGGATATAATGTTATATCTCTAAATTCTACATGGTATTGCAAAAATTAAGCCACACCTAAATTCATAAAACTCATAATTTTTATTTTATTTTTAAAATTGATCAATCTATCCTAGATACTATAAGCTATTGAAAACATAGAGTAGGAAATAGATACAATACAAATATTTAAAAATGAGCCTAAAATAATAATAAAAGTTATCTACAAGAGACATGCAAAATACTCAAGAGACAATATTATATAATAAAGAAATCTCACACTAACATGAATAAATATGCAAGGTGAGTGTATACATTTATAGAGAATAAAGAAGGAAACATCAAACAATGAGAGGTATCCTACCCAAAAATATTATTTGCATCAATACAAGATATCTTATACCCTTATAATGACCCACTCTATCTACCTAAGAAATCTAAAATAAATGTGTAGTAAAACACAATGCTTTTGAACTATGAAAAATAAAAAATATATAATAATAGACTAAGCATTGTTCTTTTATAGTCATTTTTTGACCTTTTTGCAACCATGAAACATGGTAAGAATTAAGATGTGGTAGTGGTTTCAAGCCCAATTTCTCTACCATCTATGTGCATACTAAGTTAGTATTTCATCCATCTATGATCATCTTGCAACACATTCCATTATATTTACATAGTATAAAATACTTTTCCTCAATCATGGTTCTTTATCTTATTTAGCAAGCATAAACAACACTTTTCACATCATCATGGTCTCTCCACCTTTAGGAGATAGGATCATAACTTCAATACTTGATTCTTCACTACCTTATGTAATGTATACTCTTTTATCAGCATGTACTTGTTATTTTTATAGTTTATGAACACCATAAAAGCACAATGTCCTATTTCTCCACATCTATAACAAGTTCACTAAAATTATTTCCATGACTTCTACATTTTCATTGTTGGTGTGAATATGTCTTGTACCTAGTAATTTAACTTGCTAGGGACTTATTCACATGTTAAGTTTACTTAGGATGTAATATTCTTTCTAGAAGTCTTAGTTGGCTTTTCTAAAACCTATCTATATTTTATGCATGATTCCTAGGTAGTTAGTTTGTCAGTTGTCAAATGTCATAGGATTAAGACACATGTCACAATCATGTTCAATCCTATTCCTCAGCTTGCTTATTGTTAGTGAATGAATTTTCCTTTAATGTAATATTCAAATGATAACTCTATAGCCCAGGATATAAGAACCAATATTTTCTAGTTTAGCTCTAGAAAGGTCACAATTGTATTTGTGACTTTCCTCTAAATTTTAGAGGTTCAACTCCCTTGTATGATATAATTGATTTTGGGTATGATTTTCACTAGAAATAAAGAAAGGGAAGCAAGCACTAATCCATAAATACAAGACTAGTGTGGCGAAATCAAAGAAACCATTAACACCAAAGATCAAAGACTTTGACAATAACGGTCGGTAAAATTAATATCAAAGAACGAATATGATCACAAATGAAGAATATAGTATCAAAGATTATTCCACACAGAAAACAAATCCTCATAATCAGTTTAGCCAACAGATCAATATGATGAATACTATACTCAAAGCTTATAACTCATAGATTAAAAGCAATCTGAAATCATAATTTATTCTCAGAAATTTTCCTCCTTCCTTAACATGGTGCCATCAAATAAAATTCAGACCCTCTCATAGTATTTTTTATTGAATTTTATATCCCAACCCAATCTTGACTTTTGGTGGTTACAATAATGGTATTGGATTGATCAATAATTTCTTGCTAGCTAATCATTCCACTTAAAAAATCTGATGAACTCAAAGAATTAAATATTAAGAGCGAGCATCATTATATTGTCTCTTCAATTGGATTTGACAGTTAGCCAAAGCATTTCCTATTCAATCATCTGTCACATGACCATCTGTACTTGCAAATGGCATAAGTTTCAGGGCCTGAATTAAATGGTGAATTCATGTCTTCATTAATCCATGCATGTGAGAATTCAAATGAAAAGGTAACTTGAAAATTTCATAGAAAAACTAAATCTTATAATAAATTCCAGTCACATCAGCATTTAGTTCTCAAGCCACATCACTGCCTCTTCGATCACCAAGTCCCAAGAAAATCCAGCCTAGATTTACTTCCCATTTTTTATAAGTCCAATGAGAAATATCTTCATTTTCACATTTCAAGTTGCATTTATGAAAGATGGCGAGCATTGACAGCAACGGTTCCTCTAGGAATGATTTCATTGTGATTAAGGAATTTGAATGCAATCCCTTCTTCAAGCCATTAACAAACCAACTGAGGGAGGTCTTTGTAATCTAGAGTGAGATAGAGGAAGAAGTGTTGCGCTAGATTTTGGGGGAATGATTCTTAAACCGCATCCATGTCCACAATGGAAATCTCCTGGAGTATTTCATCTATAATGTGGTTCGCACCTCTGGTCAGCATGATTGGGGAGTCAGGGCAGCAGAACACTTGGTTCATCCTAAGTACCAAAATAGAGTGAGGCTGGTCATCAGAGGGTTGAGCCAATTTCCTAGAATTGACCTTGTGGGTGACACCATATGCATCGCTATTGTAACCCAACATGAGGTTACAAAGGAGGTGATGACTCTTCTCCATGCGGGGCTGGTGTAGAATGATATGGGGTTGTTTTCCCATTTTATCTAGTCTAATGAGAATTTTCTTTCACCAGCCTAGATTGAGTGTCTATAGGAGGTGGTGGAAGGAATTTGTGTCCTTATGTTTGTTCTCTACAACTAGAAGAAATATCTTGAGAGCTTTTTTTTTAGGCATAAATACCAATTTTGTAACATTGAAACATATATATATATATATATATATATGATATAATATAAGTTGTTTGTAATCTAGTGTTATGTTCTCCTTTTATCAGAGCACTCTTTCCTTTAATTTATCGATGCCTTTGATAATGATGTCTAAGTATATTAAAAAAATTCACATTTGCATTTTTCCCATGGCTGTATTCACTTAATCAGACATTTTTTTGCATTGATATCGCTTAATAAGGAAAGTTTTAGAAAGCCTATGAAATACACCATGCTCACAAAACCCTGAACTTTGCCGCCTTCACTTTCGTTTTCATTTTTGGAAAAAGAAGAGGTTTGGGAAACCCTACCAACTGACAATGGTTTCCAAACCTATCAAGAATATTGACAAGACATAAAAACTTCTCTTTCACTCTTTATATTTTCTTCATTAGTGGAATTTTGAAAATTTACATAACCTTTGGTATGGTTTGACAACTTTTTGAGCATTCAAACTTAGGCATCCCACTTAGCTTTTGATGTTTTAGGAAGTTGCAAAACCTTCATAAAAGACCGATGACACAAAGAAATGAGAGATGATAGAAATAATTCATAAAGAGTGTCGGCATAGGGAGAGGTTACAACAACCTAATCGGTGCCCACTGAAGTTCATGGAACCTAAGGAAACACCAACAAAGCTCCATACTTAGAAAAAATTTCAAATAGGGGTGACATTTTTAGGGGTCATGACAAAAATCAAAGTAAAACCTATATAAGGAAGGTCATTGTACTCATATGTAACATACTTCATACCTCATCATCATTTTGATAGGTCTTAATATCAAGCAAGCTCATATTCTTGCATACTCTCTTATAGAAGGTTTTCATTGTTTTTGCAGGTGGTCTTGGATATTGAGCTAATTTGTAGCTCTTACATGGTATCATAGCCAAGCCTTTCAAAATCCTTCTTAGATCTAAGGTTTGAGCTATTTCTAGTGAGAGATCTAGGTTATTTTTAGTAAGGTTGAGTATGTTCTTCTCTTACATCATATGATGACTTGGAGAATCCAAAAAAATTGAAATATACTAAATTTGCAATTTTTCCTCGAGGTTTTTTATTGCAAGTTCATTTTGGTGCATGTTGGAGGTAATTTGAGCTCACCATTGAATCCAAGGCATCTAAGAAATTCAATACTGACTTTTATTTCATCAAAATCCAACATTTTTTGCCAGATTTGTGAGGGTTTGAAGTTGGGAGGTAGTTACCAGATTCAAGAAGTAACTAATTTTTTGGAGCATTTTGGGAAAAAAATCAACCTTTCAATTGCATTCAAAAGGCCCAAAAACCCCAATTTTCATATAAAATACTTCATATTTTGAAGAAAAAATATTTTTGGTGATTTTTTTAAATTTCAGGCAATTATCTTAAATTTGATAGCCAAATGACCATCACGATGGAGTGTGTAAAATTTAATGATTAAACAACCATCATACCAGCGCTCAACCTTGGTTTCTAGCTTTTAGTCATATGGGGACCACCCACCAGCCCTTAGGGGGCTTAATTTTGGCCCCTCATGTCTTAATTGGGCAATTTTCTTAAAATCATCATAACTTTTGACTCGGGTATATCAGATTATTAAAAACAATATATCATTGGAAAGCTAGTTCTAAGGAATTTCTAGTGGTGCAAGTATTATTATCAGATTTTACTCTTGGAATATTTTATTTCTGTTTGAATTCATATCTCCCATTTGGACCTCCAAGCTCATAACTCTTTCCTTGGACCTCCATTTTTCATGATTTTTGCGGTATTTAAAAGGTATTAAGGAGCTCTATAATTGTGCACATTCATTTTTTCTAGATTTAGACCCAGGTATTATTTATTTAATATTTTGCACATTTGGCATTTTGACTAATTACTTGGACATCCTAACTCCTAGAGAGGTTCTATTAGTTTGGGAAGGCTTCATTTGTTGTATACATCATGTTTGATGGTTTTTAATTATTGTTGAAGGTTAATGTCTTTGTAATTTTGGAGATTTATCATAGTTCATTATGGGGTTTTCATTTCTTCCTTCTATAATTATGTTGAAAAGGGGAAACTATAAATAATGGAGAGATGACATCATAAAACATCTTTGTTGGCTTCGTTTTTTTCCACACTTGTATAATCTTGTTCCCCCTCCAAGTACAACTAATAAGAATGTTTTTTGGAATTGCAAAAGGTATCATGTCTTAGGAGTAATTATAATGCATGTTGATGATGACATTTGGAATGTTATTGATCATTTTGAGTTTCCTCATACTCTTTGGACTAAAATTTAGGAGATATATGGAGATCTTGATACTTAGCCATTCCTAGATGATCCTGTTTTAGATAGTCTTGTGCCACTTCATTTTTCAAATAGGATACGCTATTACTATGCTACTATGTAGGATTTTGAGGATTTGAAATACTTTGAATCTTTAGATGAGGATAGCGATGGTTCTTTAGATGCTCCTTCTTCTCCATCAAAGATAGTTGTTGTACCTTCACCTTCAGTGGTTCCTTGTGTGGAGTCATTGATTAAGGCTCCCATCATTCTTGTTCAACAAGACTATTCATATCTTGTTGGTGATTCATTGAGAACTTCCAGTGATTCATTACAACAAGTATCTCATTGTCTCTTTAATCGGGATTTATATTTATCAAACATTGCATCCTTGTTTGTGGAGTCTCACATTTCAGATTTGGAGGATACATTTGAGGGGTTATCTCTCCTCTTTGATGAGATTCATTACAAAACTATTATCAAACTATCTTTGTCTTTGGATATTGTTCAACATCAATTTTTGCAGAGTCCTGGTTTGTCACCTTCTTCTTTGATTAGGCATGTACCTGACTTGATTGTGGCATCTTCATCTTCAGTAAACAAGGAGACATATGAGCAGTTTCCAGAGACATCATCATCATACATCTTCATGCTTCCTTCTTTCAACTACTATTCTGAATGGGAAGCATTCTTGCATTTATACTTTGTTTTATTTCTTCCAAAAGGGAGACAAGTTGTTTTTCGACATTGGGTCATGTTTTTTCTTCAGGCACTTACCATTTTTGTAGGTGATTATACATTAAGGGGGGGCTACATAGTCTCTCTCTTTCCCTCTTATGGGGGGGATTTTGTAATGTATATATGTGATGGATGGTGTACTTGGGTGGTATCATGGAGTCCTTCATCCTTCCTCATTTGTTTTTATTTTCTCTTTTGGAGAGGAGTTTTGTCCTACTACGTTTTCTCTTTTTCTCTATTTGTGAGAGATTTCATTGTCGTGTATGTACATGGGTACCTAAAATGGCCTTGTAGCCAGGACCCATATTTGCATCATTTGCATAAAAATATTCTCCCTTAGTTGCACTTATGGGGGGTGTTGGTGTGAATATGTGTATTGTACCTAGTAATTTACCTTGTTAGGTACTTAGGGGACTTATTCACATTTTATGCTTATGGTGTCAGAGCACTCGGGTGAATGAGCAATCAACACCACCCAAAAAAAATGGTTGCTTTGTTTTCTGCAGTTTTGGTTTTGGCTTGGTTTTCTCTTGATTCAATCGGTACCTAAACCTCTTAAATTTTCACTTTAACGAGATAGGTAAATGTAATTGGTTAGTGTAAATTTGATCTCCATTATTCCCTTGCCTTCATCCTCACATGCAATGGAACAAAGCATGGATATTACTCTTGTGTAGTTGTGACTACCTAATGGATGTGTATGTGAAATGTGAAAGCATGGATTGAACACATGAACTGATCAACAAATGTCTCAAGGAATTTTTTTTTTAAAATCACAATAATCACCATCAAATTGATATTAAAATATCATAATTTCAATGGAGAATTCAAATTTTAAATCTTGATTCTTTACCTTTGAGACAAACATATGAGAGTCGTGGTTTTTGAAGAAATGAGGGAGGCCAAAATTCTAAAGAAAAATTGATCAAGAAAGGACAAAAACCATTGAATTGAAATTTGAAAGAGAGGTGAATAAAGTATGTGCAGAGGAAGGGATCGATCATCTGAAGACAAAGAGTCACCAATTCAAGTCTTGGATGGAGCAAGAATGGGAATTTATGTTTAAAAAAAATGCAAATTTGAAACAAGGGAAGGGGACGCCAAGTAGAGAGGAAGTGAAAAGGATCATAACAAAGGGGAGAGGCATGGTTTTGGTAGTTGTAGAAAGTAAAGAGATAGTCGTAAAAAGTGTGCACAACTTGGAGGAAAGAAGAAGCTCGATGCAAGAAATTGAGAGCAAGTTCTTTGAAAAAAAAAACAAGAGAGTGAATTCCCAAAAGGAGCCCGTGAGTCTAAGATAGAGGGGCGTCAAGTTGGGGAAAGTGGAAAATAATGCCTCTTAGAGGCGTTTATTGATTTCTTGTTGCAGATTGGAGAGAGAGGAGAGGTGCTAGAGGAAGAGTTCGGGAGTAAGAGGAAGATTGCAGATTGGAATGGAGTTTTAGTGTGAAGACTCAACCCTGAGAGGGCATATTTGATTTAATTGTAAGAGGGAAGCCATTGAAGGTTGAAGATAAAGCTTTGATTGTAACTTGTGAGATTTAATTCTAGATTACTATTTTATTGTTCAAAGTTAAAATTTATTCGCGCAATTTGTGTTTTCTTAATGCGTTTGTGAATTGTTTAAGCAAGAGGGAGTACCTCTACATCAAATTGGTATGAGACCAAGCGATTTTTAGTGTGAAGAGTATCCACAAGGATCTATGGGAGTGAGTATTGGTAGTGCAAAGATTCAAAGGATTTTTGTGGGTGAGTTGTGGCCCAAAAAATTGAGAGTTGAAGAGGAAGACCTAGATTATAGGAAGTATTGGAAAGATTTCAAGATATGGTAATTGAAGGTATCAGAAACCGGGGGGAATTAGGTGTTGGTAACAGAAGAGAAAGAAGATAAAGAGAAAGAGAATGTGAGAATGAGGAAGAAATTGAAGGTGAAGAACATGAAAGAGAAGAAGAGGAGGAGGAGGAGGAACGACCAGTGGATGTCAAAGAAGAAATATTTTTGAGAGCTCTTTCGAGAATAACAAAGAGCAATAAGATGGATTTTTTGAACTTTTCTAGAACGGTAAATCCAAATGATTTAATCAATTGGATTGGAGAGATGGAGGAGTACTTCAAATTGGAGGACATTAAAGACCCACAGTAGGTGAAGACAACTCAAACTAAATTGAAAGGGCATGTTGTGTTATGGTGGAAAGTGTTGTAGAAAGAACAAGAAATGAATGGAGATGCCCAGATAACAAGGTGGAACCAGACGGTGATGAAGTTGAAGAAGGAATTCATACATGGAGATTATGAAATGGAGTTGTTCAAGAAATTGCAAATTTTGAAGTAAAAATATATGAGTGTAAAATATTACACGAAAGAATTCTACAAGCTGGCTATTCGATCGGGAAGGCATGAAATTGATAGGGAAAAGGAAGACAAGTATGTGAATGGCTTGAGGTTTAACATACAAGATGAGATGAGTATATTTAATATGTTCATATTTGAGGAAGCATACCAGTATGCATTGAAGATAGAGGAGAAATTAATGAAGAGGCAAATAAATAATTCCAAAATTCAGGGAAGATTTGGAACTGAAAAGGGACAACCGAGCAGTATTAAAGGAAAGAAAATTAAGGAAGAATCCAATCCCAAATGGAGTAAAGAAGGGGTCCAAAACATAAAATAAAAGGAGACATCAATGAGAGGAAGTGGTGTCAGCAGCAAAAGGCTTTTGTTCAGATGTTATCAGCGTGGAGAAGTTGGCCATCATGATTTTGAGTGTTCTCAAGTACATGAAGGCAACAAGAAGAGTATAGCAAGAAACCACTTGGCACAAGAAGATGAGGAGTGTAAAGCATCCCTAAAAGTAGCAGACCCAAAGGAAGGTGAATCTCTCATGATGAGAAGAGTATTGGTGAACTCGAATACGATGGAGGAGAAATCATATCAAAGAAGAATTCTCTTATGGATTGTGTGCAAGGTTGGAGGTAAGTGTTGTAAAGTTATAGTTGATAGTGGTAGTACGAATAAATTAGTTTTAGAGGAAATGGTGGGAAAACTAAGTTTGAAAAGGAATAAGAATCCTAGTCTATACAATTTTTGTTGGTTGCAGAAGGAGCACAAAATGACTATGAAAGAACAGTGTTTAGTAAGTTTTCAGATTGGTTCTTACAGAGATGAGGTATTGTGTGATGTGATGCCTATGACTGCATTTCATGTGTTGCTAGGTAGGCCATGGCATTTTTACAAGGATGCCATTTATGATGGAAGGAAGAATGTGTACACCATCCAAAAATATGGGAAACAATATATATTGAATTCTCTAAAAGAGAAGGAAATGCAATTGAAAGGTTCCAACTCTATTGCTTGTTGTAGTGCAAAGAAGAAATTCATGGAGGAAAATAAATGGAGTGAGTGCAGTGATTTGCAGCCATCAAGAGAGCAGATTTTAGAGTAAAAGAACAGATTGGGTTCTAATTTATTGCAGCAGCACAATAGAGGAAGAAAGAATAGCAGTCCAAGAAAATGTAGAGGGAACCAAGATGGACCTATGATAAGAGGTTTTTCAGAGGAACGAGATAATGCCAGTGGAGATGGTTTAAATGTTGAGGATGAGTTGAAGTATAGAAAAGGGAAGGCTCCCATGGACAAGGAGCAACATTGGATTAAAAATAAACATGGGATTATCATCCCATACACCTTGGAATGTTCCTGAGTTACCAACTCAAGGAGCATTCCTTTTTACCCAACATGTCTGGTACAGGAGCACTCGAGTGAATGAGCAATCAACATCACCCAAAAAAAAAATTGTTGATTTGTTTTCTACAGTTTTGGTTTTGGCTTGGTTTTCTCTTGATTCAATCAGTACCTAAACCTCTTAAATTTTCACTTTGACGAGATATGTAAATGTAATTGGTTAGTGTAAATTCGATCTTCATTATTCCCTTGCCTTCATCCTCACATGTAATAGAACAGAGAGTGGATATTACTCTTTTTTAGTTGCGACTGCCTAATGGATGTGTATGTGAAATGTGAAAGCATGGATTGAACACATCAATTGATCGACAAATGCCTCAAGGGAATGTTGTTTTAAAATTGCAATAATCACCATCAAATTGATATTAAAATATCATAATTTCAAAGGAGAATTCGAAGTTAAAATCTTGCTTCTTTATGTTTGAGACAAACATATGAGAGTTGTGGTTATTGAAGAAATGAGGGAGGCTGAAAGTCTAAAGAAAAACTTATCAAGAAAGGACAAAAACCATTGAATTGAAATTTGAAAGAGAGTGGTGAATAAAGTATGTGCAAAGGAAAGGATTGGTCATCTGAAGACAAAAAGTCACCAATTCAAGTCTTGGATGCATCAAGCAAGGGAGTTTATGTTTAAAAAAAATACATATTTGAAACAAGGGAAGGGGATGCCAAGTAGAGAGGAGGTGAAAAGGCTAATAAAGAAAAGGGGAGAGACATGGTTTTGGTAGTTGTAGAAAGTGAAGAGATGACTGTAAAAACTATGCGTAGCTTGGAGGAAAGAAGAAGCTCAATACAAGAAATTGAGAGCAAGTTCTTTGAAAAAAAACAAGAGAGTGAATTCCCAAAAGGAGCCCGTGAGTCTAAGAGAGAGGGGTGTCAAGTTGGGGAAAGCGGAAAAGAAAGCCCCTTAGATGCATTTATTGGTTGCTTGTTGCAGATTGGAGAGAGAGGAGAGCCGCCAGAGGAAGAGTGCCAGAGTAAGAGGAAGATTGTAGATTGGAATGGAGTTTTCTATGTGAAGACTTAGCCCCAAGAAAGGGAATATTTGATTTGATTGTTAGAGGGAATCCATTGAAGGTTGAAGATAAAATTTTTATTGTAACTTGTGATATTTGATTCTATATTACTGTGTTATTGTTCAAAGTCAAAATTTATTCTTGCAATTTGTGTTTTGCTTGTGAGTTTGTGAATTGTTTAAGCAAGAGGGAGTACCTCTGCATCAATTTAATTAGGATATAAGGTTCTTTCTAGAAGTCTTAGTTGGCTATTCTAAAACTTACCTTATCTAGCTTTTATGCATGATTCCTAGGTAGTTAGTTTGTTAGTTTTCACATGTCATAGGATTAAGACACATGTCACAATCATGTTCAATCCTATTCCTCACCTTGTCTATATAAGGAAGGTCATTGTACTCATATGTAACATACTTCATACCTCATCATCATTTTGATAGGTCTTAATATCAAGCAAGCTCGTATTCTTCCATACTCTCTTTTAGAAGTTTTTCATTGTTTGTGTAGGTGGTCTTGGGTATTGAGCTAATCGTTAGCTCTTACATGCCTTCTTTGTAGAAGTTTTCTATTATTTGGAGTCTCGTGTGGTATTAATATATTTTTAAGCCTCCCTTTGCAAATACTCTTGTTTAGTATTTATCCCCTTTCCACACATTCCCTTACTTTACACTCTCTATTGATTTTACAAATACTTCTCTTCTAGCCTTAGTGCAAGTTGATAGGCATTCTTAATGGAAATAATTAGAAAAATGGATCTTATCTTGTATTGTGGCATGCAAACCTTTCATATATTTAGATTCATTATTTGAATTATCTTTAACATGACTTTCATGGATGCTAAGAATAAAACTCATTGTTATACTTCTTTATAGATATCTATCTCTACCACATTGAGTTATGAAATTTCTTGAATGAATTCAAATTGTAATGAGTAGACAAAAAAATTACCTTTCTAATTCTAATAATTATTCATAGATATCTATATTGACAACAAGTTATGAAACTTCTTGATCAACTAAAAATTATAATTAATAGACCAAAATTTTACCTTCCTCATTATTATACATCTTCATAGATATCTATCTTTACCACAAGTTATGTAATCTTCTTGAACAACTCCAAACTATAATTGGTAGAACAAAAATTTACCTTTAACATTACAACCATTCAATACCATTTGAGATCTTCAAATTTTCTTTCTTAGTTTATTCTTGCACATAATCCAACCATAAGGTAGCATGCCCCTTCAACTTATTGGTTGCATACTTGACTCTTTTATGTCTCTAATGGACTCAAAATTAAAATGCTCTTGATTGTTGATCTAATCTAATAGATCCTCTAGATTTAAATCTTTTTTGTAATAGGGGGGATCACATATAGGCTTACTTCCTACTCTTAGGTCAATACCATAACACATTTATCCAAGTTATAGTTAGTTTATCATAAGAAAATTGAAGCATCCACAACATGTGGTACATGACCTAGTGGTCTATCATAATCACTAACATCTTCAACCCAAGCAATTCCACTCCTTTATATATTATCAAGGGATTAAAGCCTTTATTTTATACCTCTCATCATGTTATCCAACTTAGGATCATGTTGTCCTCTTTTATTTTCATCATATCTTATTTTGTGATCCATTTATCCTATGGATCACCTACAATACAAAAAACTAAATAATATATATGATGAGATTACTAATAACCCTTCAATGACCTAATAAATTACTAGGATTTGATACTAATTGATGAATTCATAGAAATAAATTGTAATGAAAACATATCTATTTGTGTAGCTTAAACATAGAAACTAAAAACTCAATGCAAGAGTATACAAAAAAACTTGAATTCTTAGGAAAATAATGAAGATTAATATGTCACAGAATAACATATTGTATGTATTAATTTATTTTATAAAGGTTACATCAAATTTAGAAATAGTTGTACAAGACAAGACCCCAAATTCATTTAAATCTCTAATTTATCGTCTATTATGTCTCCCATCCCTTTCACCTTTACCTTAATACATTATTACCTTCTTATAGGTATTCTTTGATATAGTAGGGTGATGTTGACCAAAATGTAGTACAATTCCCTATGCACACGATAGTAACCCATGGGATCAATATTTTTCCAACTTATCCTTCATGAGATTAGTTTAATTCTCTTGGTGTTCATGGAATAACCCCTTCTAAGATAGGTGTGGAAAGATATAAGATTTGAAATTCAATATAGCTTCAAATTATGAACCTCCCTTAAATCAATACTTAAATATACGATCTTACAATTGGTGTGTAATTCAAAAATATTGGAATATGGTCATGTTTAAAGTCCCATGCACTTCTATGATCATAATATAGAGGCTCTATGATTAATATGTAGTATCACATAAGAGGGTTATTTTTTATCACCTTGAATGTATATTTAAAGGACTATGATCAAAAAGTGATCTTGTGACAAGAATAAAACACCTATAATAAAAAAAATATATACAAAAGACAAAAAAATATTAAGAAAACACTTTTTGGATGTTACAAGATTGCTTGACTCCTAAGATTCTCCTACATCAATAACCCCTATGGTAACCAAGATCCACTAAGACACTAGAAGGATGGATCAAAATGAGACTAGCTACTCTAAGAATAAATATAACCAATACAATAATCACTATTAAGTTTATTATGTTCACCTACACTAATTAATGTAATAAGATAATCATTTCTACTAATATTACCTTTGCAAAGAGAATAAGGTAAGATAAAGATAGTACGATGCACAATTAATTAAAAACTTTACCACAAACTACTTTACATTCATGAATTCAAAATTATATTTAATAAATACAATATACACGTCAATTATCTAATATGTTTATACTAAATCTATCTTTTGTTTCTACAATGTGGACAAGTGTAGAGAGATAGAGATAATTTTACTAATGCTAGCCAATTATAATTTTTGAAGTTGTTAAGACAATGCAAAGTTCAACAAAATCATGGGAAGTAAAAAATGGACAAGTACAAATATAAAAACAAATTTTTTTGTACATTATGGAAAATTCATTTCTTTACAAATGTGACAAAAACACAATCTCCATGGAAGTAACCACTATGGTAAGTCATATGGTTATCATGGTTAATGAGAAATTGCCATGGTATAGACAACACTCATCATGATGAATAAGAAATTGATGTTGCACAAAAAACCATTCCTAGTGGAAAAAAAAGAAATCACTATGATAAATCTAAAGGTACCTTCTCAACATGAAGACAAGGAAAAAATATAGTACCAATTTATTTTCTCAATATTGACTTCATTCAACTAAGGGTGGATCTCATTTCATTTGATTCATTAGGAAATGAGATCCACACAATAAAATGATTATCAACCCTTAGTTGAATCAAGTCAAAGTGTGAATCTACAAATTTCCTTTTTGTGTCAAGATAGGGGTCTTGGTCAAACAACAATTTGGGGAGAAAACTACAAATAGTAAATCAACATCAAATTGTAATTTAACACTTGGAACAACTAGATTAAGCTCAATACTGACAGAACCAAAAAATAAAATGCAGATCAAAGAGAGGCAAATCTTAATGTACCTTTCACCAAAAGTTAGTTTTTGAAGCTGGTATGGGACTCATTCGCCTAGGTCCTGATTTAGGGTTTATCTGCAACTTTTGGGAGCCTCTGCTACATATTTGAATCTTCCAATTTTCCCAGGCTTCAAGTTTGGAAAGTCAAAAATAATTTCTATAGATTCAGCTTCAAGTTGTTGTGAGATGACAACTTTTGCAGTTCTTTGACAACTTCTTCAGTTTTTGCTCTTCAAAGGGTCTTCAAGATTTCTTCCACCTAATCTTCAAACACAAATCAAGAGGTAAAAATGTTTTGTCTTTGGTGAATGTGGGTTTTCCTTGGTCAAACCCCGTTTTGGTAATCAAACCTTGAAATGAAATAAAACATGAAAAAGGGAATGAAGAATGAACAAATCTATATTACTTCTCAACAAACCCTTGCATAAACCTTGGAATGTAAATCTGCAACTTGCATGAAATAGATTCAATGGATGTGGATCTTGAACCTTGAATCTTGACTTGAAATAAATATTTATATACTTGAATGGATCATGAAACCTACATCATCATATTAGCTCCAAAAACATGCATGGTGGAAGAAGAATTCGATATGACAATTGGATCTTGATTGTTGCAATAAAACTTCAATAAATCTGCCTTTGAATGCCTTTAATTGCTCTTGAAATTCTCTTGAAAGTGCTCTTGAAGTCTCATAAAAAATCTCTAGGTGAAACATACTGAAATAACCTTATATTTATAAATATGTATCCTTAATTTCCTAAAATTTAAATAACACAAGCTAACATCTGAGTATATATTTAAATATGTTAAAATAATGCCAAAAACATAATTTGAATTTAGGTCCTAGGTCTAAGGGAGGACCCATTTTCCCATGGTAAAATGGGTCCTAGGTCCCTAAACCTAGGACACACATTGCTCAAGGTAAAGTGTTATGTTAAGGCATTAATGAATGTTGGGTTTCCTCTTCGAAAAATGTAACAAAATAGGCTTGGTAAATGAATTAAGGGTCCAATTAAGGAAAATTAAGATCAATTAATTAAAGGAGCCCTAAATAAGTGTGAAAGTGTAAAGAGGTACACTTTACAACACTAAAATAAGGCAAAATTAAGTCCAGATTAATATTAATTCGAAATTAAGTGTGAAAATGTAAAAGGATACATTTTTCTTCACTACAATTTCTAAGATTATCTTGATCTCTAATTTCTAATATAATCATGATCAATGGAATAGACTTGCATTACCAATCCCTCATCTTGGATGATTATAGAGAACTGGGTACACAAGTACAACACCAACAAATCACGGACAAGGCCAAGAACAAAAACATGTTAAGGCCCCAACCAATGTTAATGTCATTCCCCTATTCGTAGGGAGGGTGATTAGTAAATTATCATTTGAAGCCACTTCTATATCCATTGATATTTCTAACACTTCTCATCTCTCCATAACCACCTATCAAAACTATATAACCATATCTCAAAACCAACTATTCTCACACACAAGAACACACAACTCTCGCCCCATCAAAATGACACAATCAACATATGCCTTTACAAAATATAACACAAAATACATTCCTAAAAAGGAGGGAAAAGAGCCTACTCCACTTCAATAATTCCAAAATGGCGAAGAGAACTCATTTCCTCTTCTAAAACTTCCAAGACTTTGACCTAGAAGAGAGAGCCCTCCAAAAGCCCACAAAAAAATATAAAAAATAAAATTAAGAACCCCTTCCAAAGGAAAAGGAAAGGCTTTAAAAAGAAGTGTCATTCCACTTCTTTCCAGCCAATAAGATGGAGCTACATGACATGCTAAATCCCCACATGATCAATCCCATTACAAGCATTTAAGAATCCCTACATAGCCTGTGTGATTCCACTTAGAGTCATCTTCCTAACACAAGGTGGAGTGAAATGTACTCTACTACCTCTTACAAATTTTAAGTGAATTTGGGTTGATTTGGAGCATTCACACTCAAACCTCCTAAGTTCACTAACACATGTATTTCCCAAGGATTTTAGTGTACTAGATACCTTTCAAAATACTACAAGAAACTCCAAAAATGCCCTACCCCTATTTACCCCACACAAAACACAAAATATATATACATAAATAAAAATGACTTTTTACAACCTTTTAAATGCTTATTTTCTTCAAATTTTAATTTCACAATAAAAGAAGAAATAAATACTTTGATATGTTACAAAATACAAATTGAGTCAATATTAATAAACATATTAAAAAAGGGTTATCATTAAGAAGGTTAAACATGGTTAGGACAAGTGGTCCTAGCCAAGCATGACCAAGACCATATGGTGTCTTTGATTCGTGCATATAGTAAATGTTTCATTTCTCTTAGGAGTGAAGTAATAAGGTAAGTTGGTTCTTCGCAAATCCTCATTTTTTTTCGTTGGCCAATCTATAATCATGCATAATCAATTTACTCATTACTTCCATTCATGATAATATATAATTGAGGCACTCTAATAAAAATTATGTAAATCAATTGCACACACACACACCAACACATGCCACAAAACGTTGTACTCCAAGACAACTACATAGACAAGAACACCTCATCAACATAATCGATATCAAGTTCATAACCCATATGAAATTAATTGATTAATTACAATCCACATCTTGATCAATATAAAAATTTTAGCGCAAACAATATTAAATCTCTCATCATATTTAATATCACAATTAATAAATGATTTAAAATCTAAAATAATATTTTATTAAATCTCATCACCAAAAAATTAAATCAATATTATAATTAACTTCTAATTAAATATCGTTTAAATTATCATAGCTAATTAAATCAGCTGCCTTCCATAAGTATAATATTGAAACATAATCTAACATATGTAAGGACCACATTAGTTATAAACATGTAATCTTCGTAACTGAATAATAGACAAGAATTTCTCACAATAATTTTATAATGTAAAATTCATACACACAAAGCTAGGGTCTATGATCATCACATAAATTTAATCAACTACAAACATGGATGATACAACACACAATTTGATTCAACATTAATTTAATATTATTAATTCAATCTAAATATTAAAATAAAAAAGAAGCATCATTGTCACCATTGGGATCATACATAAGAGTTGTAGCTTTCCTTTTTAATAATTATGATTAAGGAATATAATAATTAGTAAAAACAAGTCAATAATAAAATTAAGTTACACAATAACCCAAAATTAAAAATTGCTACAATGTATAAGATACGTCTATGGATGCAAAATTAGAAAAGACAAGAGAGTGCATCTAGGGTGACCCTTATAGGAAAACATTATTCGTGTGCCCTAGTAATCATCGTCCTTAATTAATTCATGAACTTTAATGACATAATATTGCTATAGGATCTTGAATTTAACATGATATTATGAAGAAAGTAGTTGTTCACTAGTAGGGAAGCATATAGAGTATCAATATATAATTAAATTTAATCTAGATGATTCCTTATGCAAATCTAAGGAAAGATTTCAAATTCTTTTTTTTATATTCTGAAGATTTTTGACTTACTTTCGAAAGGTTTTTTTTTTTTTACTGTAAGAATTGATTTAGTCTTTTTATAATCTGCAATGTGTTGGACAAACTTTTTGACATGGTTGACAATGTTGTTGTGACACACTCTCTAGTACCACATGGATGAGGGGATTGAACCTTGTGACCTCTTGCTTGCAACATGATGCTTTAGCCAATTGAGCCAACGTACCCGCTCTTCTAAGGGCTTAATGTTAAGGTATGTACAAAAAGGTCATTTTATTATGCTCAATTATCCTTTATAGTTGAACCATAGCTACCTAAGCTAACAATTATCCAAGATATAGGCTATACAAAAAAAATTGTATGAGGTTAATGGTATAGGAAAAATTTGATGTCATTGATAGTAGTGATATATTGGGTGAGTGTTTGAAGTAATGGGGAAACATATTAACATTCTTGTATATTTTTTTACTTGAAGGAGATTTAAAAACGATTATCTACAAGCTTTTCATCTTTATTTGCAATTTCATTAGTCTTGGATGACTCTTTTTCAATACTAATCAATTGTGGCATTCTTTTTCCAAGTTTCCCCTTCTTGTACAATCTTTTTTTTTTTTCAAAAAAGATATTTTATTTGTTGGAATAAGGGTTGATCTCCTATCTCTTATAGCTTTATATTTAGCATGAATATTATTTTTAACTATCAATTTTGGAAAAACATGCCTAGAATCAAAGTCCACCTACTATTTCTATTCAAAAAGTTCAAATTTTTTCTTATATTTTAATCACTTTTACCAAGTTAACAATCATATGGTTCAAGGCACATATGTTTTCATTAGAATTCATAGACCTCTTGTATTTCTTGATCATCCTTACTCTCAAATGAGAAAATCCAGGTACTAGAACTTTATTTATTTTTACATGTGAATGGAAATATCTTAGAAATCCAACATTTAAATAGATCTATCACCATGATTTTCATCTTCATTATCTAATTTAACATCATCACTTTCATTGGAAGCAATTGTTAAATAATGGGCATGAGGCATACACATGCATCTCATCATTTAAATCCTTCCCGCTTCTTAGATTCTTAAAAATTTACATTGAGAGGATTATGGTTGTCCTTTTTCTCAATTTTACCTTTAGGAATTATTTCACTTTAGAACAGAATTTTCCCTTTGTCTTGGTAATAAGAATTACCAGAGTTTAAAAAATGAACCTTTCTCTTATGTGAACAATATTTTGGTTAAATCTTAGATGAATTTTTTGTCTTAATAAAAAAATTCATTAATTATTAAGAGAGGGGACCATTTTATTTTTGTTCAACTTAATTCTCCCCTTACTAGGTTTCACATCGTCCTTGATGTTATTCTCAATGTCTATGGTCATATAGTAGACCTGTCTCAAATTCATTGGATTATTATCACTTGTAGAAATAAGATATAATTAACAAGTGAAAGTATGTTGTAAAATCAAAGCATCCAAGTACATAAATAATGATAAATAATAGGTCAAAATAAAATCAACCATAAAAAAGATGCAAACTATAACACAGGATATACATGGAGAAATCCATGTAGGAAAAAAACTCTATAGATAAATAGATCCAAATATTTTATTAGTACTCAACAAGAGCTATACCAATACAACTTCTAACTTTGAATTCTTCTAGCACTTTGTTACTACTACAACCTACAAAAAACTTGTTATCACTACTACCCAAGGCTCTAATTCAAGGCTAAAATTAATTCTAGTACAACCATAAGTAATTTCCAATACAATGTAATGAAACCATGAGCCAAGTAGTCTACATGAAAAATATATCTCAAAAAATGTGTCTAAGAGCTACAAGAATATTTATAGAAGCTTCAAATGAAATTGAGCATCCAACTTCACTAGAAGATAAAACAGCAAGTCCTCAAGTTCAAAAAAAAACTACCAACTTCTTACACATAGCCAAAAATACTTTCTTAAATATCTTAGAATATCATGTAGATGATTCTTAGGACACCCTAAATAGTTAGATTCCCTTCCACTTCATGTCAAGTGTCCAATGATGTTGTCATAGGCCAAATTAAGCTTCCTGTTGAAGTTGGGAAAAATCAACTCCACAACTCCCAAGGATCACCTGCAATCAAACATTCGTCGAAGAAAGGGAGAATAACAAAGCTATGGAGGCCAAAAACTATTGATACAAAAAAGCATGAATCATTATGATTGTGCATCTTAATGGTTATACAACAAAGAATCATTATAAAAGGATAATTAACCTAGAAATCCTAGGTGAGGATAAAACAAGATCATGACATGTGTCCTCACCTATGACATGAGACATAAAAAGAACATGACCTAAGTAAGCTTAAGTAATTATAGGAAAAGGGACCTAATAATTAAATAAATAATTAATTAGGAAATACCTTTTACTCTAACACCCCCCTTAAGTGAAACTTTCCTAGAGTAGTTCAAAACTCTAAAGATGAATGCATGATGGGTCCCGACAAACAAGGCATGGTAAGGTACCCATGTATAAAAAAAAGATACCTCAAAACCAAAGAAAAGGAGAAAAACCCAGTTGGAGAAAACTCCTCTCCAAAAGAGATAAATAGAAGTGAAGGACTAAGAATCCTCCAAACTAAATTTTTCCAAAGAGTAGGAACAAAATATGAACATAAGGAACACCAATGAATAATGAAGAAGTTGCAAACACTATCGAAGAATGATTGTTGTAATGTCGAAAGAAATTCTTCTGAAATAGATGATGATCACGATCAAGAAGACAAGAATCTGCATGAGTTCCCTCAATGACACTACTCAAATCAAATGACAAACAAAGGCAAAACATCTATAACTTGAAGATACATATGGCACAAGTACCAAGTTTGAGGAAATAATCAAGTGAAAATAGGTCACCTCTAAAAATAGGAATACAAGAGTGTCCATATGGTAAATGTCCCATATCATTGAAATTCATGGGTAACCAATCATTGATGTACATTGCATCCACCTAGTAGATAGGAACAAATACTAGATACATAGATCACTCCAACACAAAACCAAGGAAGAATTAGCATAAACAGTAGAAACCTCACCATAATGCTGACAAGGGAGAGCCAAGATAGTTACATTGAAACTGTGTGCTAAAAAGAAGTGAATGAAGAATCAAGAACATCTAAATGTGCAACTAAAAGTACCAAAAACTCAAAAAATGGTGTGCAAACAAAAGGTACACACGTATGAGGCAAGAATCAATGTGATTCATTGTTGTTGTGGAAGGGACACTCACTTGACAAAGATATGATGGAAAAAAAAAGGCAAACATCAACACCCCCATGGCACTTTATATCATAGTGTGAGTAAAATAAGGCACAAGATGATGTGCAAGATCCCAATAATACATGCACAATACTTAGGCATTTTTGTGTTTACATAATGAGAAGTGCTTACAATGGAAGCTCACAATGTCCAAAAAAGAGGCCACATGCTGAAAATATAATACTCTAATAGAAAATGAGGAAACTAATAGTATCATGATGAAGTACACAAAAAATCATTTACTTTCAAAAAACATGGTACCCAAAAAGGAGTTTGGATGCAAAAGATATGGCATGTCAAAGTATCCAAAACAAGAACTACACAACAACACTGAGAAAACTAATTTCTAAGAAAATGGAAGCCAAAACTGAAAACCACCTGCACCACTGTGAAGATCAAAAAATTATGTCCCATTTAAAAAAAATTGCACTAAAAAAAGCCACCATATGGCCCTCTGGAAGAT
This sequence comes from Sequoiadendron giganteum, assembly GCA_007115665.2. Classification (NCBI taxonomy): domain Eukaryota; kingdom Viridiplantae; phylum Streptophyta; class Pinopsida; order Cupressales; family Cupressaceae; genus Sequoiadendron; species Sequoiadendron giganteum. The sequence goes on along the minus strand of CM021104.1, from coordinate 120,579,935 downwards.
GGAGTGCAAAACTGAAAAACCCAACGAAGAGGGGTTGGGCTAGGCAAAATATCACCTCCACCAAATTTAACAAAATGCCTCCAAATGTAGAGGTCCATCAATTATAAGGTCTGATAGAAAAACTCCTCAAGTAGAGGTGTAATTTATTGTTAAAAAATATTACAAAAATTGACATGTTTTTATTTTAAAGTTTAAAAAATAAAAACTATTACATTTTTTATATAAAAAATATATTAAAAAAATAAATGGTTTTTAAAAAGGAGAGTGGGGGTGGGGGGGGGGAGGGGGAGGTGATGTGGTTGAGCCCATCCACACCACCCCTAGGTGGGGCCCAAGGGGTTGCCACCCTACCACATTGTGGCAGGGGGCGATACCCACTGTGGTAACCTCCCATGGCAGGGAGGGGCCCAAGGGGTCGTCACCCTGCTAGTGGCAAGGGGTGGTATCCCTTCGAGTACCCCCATTAAAAATCCTTTTTTTTTAATATACTTTTAAAACCAAAAAACCTATGGTACCCTTTATAAGGGTTTTTTATTTTTTTTATTTTGTAGAAAAATATATATTTTTGAAAAGTACATCGATTTGTGTGTTGGGGAGGTTGTACGACCTCTTTAGCAATATTTTTTGCCTCAAATACTCTTGACACAAATTTTGACGATTTGATAGTCAATTTTAAGGTTTTTGGGCCTTTTGAGCACGATGTCAATGTCTTTTTTGGCTCAAAATGCTTCGAAAAAATAGTTACCCTCCAAATCTAGAAAAACAAATATTTCAAACCCTTGTAGATCTTACCTTTTGAGTCCAAATCAGGCAAAATAAAAGGAAAAAGATGACTTTCACAACAACTTTGAATCCAATGGAAGATATTTTTTTCTCCAAGATACACTGAATGATAGATCAAGGCATGAAATCTCTCAAAAGAAGAGGGGATTGCAATTTTGGAGCTCAGATACCATGTTGAAGTTCAGAAAAATCAACTCCATAGCTCCCAAGGATCACCTACAATCAAACACTTGTCACAAAAAGAGAGAATAACAAAGCTATGGAGGCCAAGAGCTAGTGATCCAAAAAAGCATGAATCATTATGAATGTGCATCTTAATGATTATAAAATAAAAAATCCTTATAAAAGGATAATTAACCTAGAAACCCTAGGTGAGGATAAAACAAGATCTTGACATATGTACTTATCCTATGACATGAGACATAAAATAACATGACCTAAGTAAGCTTAAGTAATTAGAGGAAAAATGACCTAATAAATAAATAAATAATTAGGAAATGTCTTTTACTCTAACACTTCCCCACTCAATTCCACCTTGCAGAGAATAATACATGTTCCTAAAAAATAATATTTAATTACAAAAAATATTTATCCTAATGTGGGACATCCAAGTTCCCCTTCCATAATTCTTGGAGTCACATGAAATAATAACTAACTTTAAAATATTAAAAATTAAGGTACATATTTTTAGGTTTTCAAAGTTAATATCATCAATCCTAACATTCTCCCACTTGATTTTTTATTATAGTGGCATAACAAATAATAAAAGAAACTAAGTTAGGTGCTAAGAGACGTAAGATCCATGGCCTCCCTACATCAAGAGAACTTCACCTTACTCATTGGCTTAGCAATAAAATTTACAACATTCTCCAAATTATTCACTTTATGTAACATTACTCCACCACCCTCAATCATTTTTTAAACAAAGGTTTTAGAAAATTAAAATAAATGGTATTTTGACTATCAAATTCAATTCTCACATTTTACATTGTAAAGGGGGAAATTTTCTTTAGTTAAAAAATGTCCTTGTTTTCTAATTAAATGATTCCCACCTCACTACTCTATGATTAATCTAGTTTCAAACAAAATGTATTTTGTTGCTACTAAATTCATAAAGAAAAAAACAACTACAAAAACTCCAAAAATGCTTTAAACTTGGTAATGGAAAATTTCACTAAGCTAAAGTATTAAGGAAGTTGATAAATGCTATTTTTTGAGAAATGGAATACAAATTTATAAAAAAATGATTTCAAAATAGAAGAAAACACAAAAAAAATAGTAACCTAACATGAGAATATGGAGAACACTATCCAATATGCCACTATGTCATGTGGATTTATATGCATCATGTTGTCACCCATTTAGTCCTTGAAATTTTAAGAACTTCCAAAAATACTCTATTTTAGTTCAATTGCTTTGCCAATCTACACAACCGGAAATAAAAACATAATAATAATATTTCAATTAATAAAAAGATGAAGAAATAAGAGAAATACTAAGATTTACATTACTTTAAATGAATAATGAAATAATAAATGACTAGGGAAACTCTTGCAAAACATTTGTGTAGCTGAATACTCTCAAAATAATTATATCTATAAGAACTAGAAAAAAATAGTTGAGGTTGTTTGGGAGCTTACCAAGATTGGACAAGTTGTTATGTTGGTCTTTTAACCTCCACAAATAGTCAATGATAAAGAAAGTAGAAAATAGTGTGTGCACTCCTATTCTATGTGCATTTATAAATTTAGAGCAATGATGAATAATAAATCCATGAATATCAACTCTAGTCTACAAGGAAGAATAATATAGTGTATATTGATAAAATGGGTGGTACTTTATAGACAGATATTTTAGAAAAGATAATAGAAGATGTAATATAGAGTTTGTATAAATATCATTCAAATTTAACAAGAACAATAGTAGCAAGCGCTTGATGTAAAATATTAAGTCTTATGACAAGCAAAGGCACATTCTTCCTCTTGCTTGTCCTTGTGCTAGGTCCAAAAGGTGAAATGACTTCTTCAATTACCGAAACACTAGGCTCCACCTTCTTTCCTTTACCACTGGTAGTAGTAGTTGTACCAGAGGACTTGGGTAATGCAAAGGTAGAGGTGGAATTTGTTCTTACTGATCTTCTTGGTCCAGAGGTTTTGCCTACCATACTAGCTTCTCTTGTTTGGGCCTCCTTGATCTCTTCTTCTATATAACCTTCTCTTCTAGCCCATTCTTCTACTATTTTCCTTGCATTCCTTTTGATTTCTAATTTCTTTAACTCCAAATGTACCTTAGCTAATTTTTCTTCATATGTCCCATGTCTTGCTTGAGAGGGATCCTTAGGACTTTTGAGCAATAAATCCACATATCCCTCAACCTCATTCTCGATGACTTCATAGCCAAGAGGCTCAATTGACACAATTCTTGTTTCAAAGGCCTCAATAATGCACTCATTAGTTGAAACAAGGAAAGTAATTTCCTTTGCATATTTCTCTAACAATTTATGAGGAATTATCTCCCTTTCATGCATATTCTTCTAAAAAACTACAAAGAATATAGTCAAAGCATCATCCTGAGCTTTCAAGTTGTCTGAGATATGCATGTAATTCAAAATTTGATGTGCTATAGGTCTACTCCTATCCCATACAATGTCTTTTCTTCCAGGAAGCTCTCTCAAAAAGTAAAATAATAAACACATTACCAAGATTCCAAACTTGAATGGATATTTATTTTCTCTAGTTTGCTTCCTATTCTCAATAATTTGTTGTAGGAGCAACTCACACAAATCAAAGTCCTTCCCATTCACTACCATTTCATGTGCACATAGATAGCAGTAGCAAAAACTGAATTTTCCCTATTTGTGAAGTAAATCTTGTGACCTATCATCATAGAGGCATATTTCACAGCAAGATTCCTGATAGATTTTGTTTTCAAATCCCTCTTGTCATAGGTGGCACTAGTAAGATTCATAACAACTTCATTCTTCACATATTTAAGAATCGGTACAGGTTCCGTATCACACAATCCTGTAACAACCTTGATCACTTCCTTGGTTATTAGTCTAGGCATGTTAGTCCATAGAAATTTTTCATGCAACCTTCTCAATTCTAATCTCACATACTTGGCATCAACATGACTATTGTAATTAGAAAAATAGTTCCAAACATCTAGCTTTTTCCTCACTAGATTAATGTATTCAGGTTTCACCAGGTGGTTATCTCCAGTAAGCTCATTTGTCCAAAGTTTTGTGAGTCTCAAGTGATTATACTCTTCCAATTTCCCATGTATATAATCTCCCTAGTATCTTCTATAGGTAAAATCCTGTATGAAATATTTGAGAAGGCACCGTCGGGCACTGTCGGGTTCATTATCAAATATTTTCATTGCATACTTCTTGAATTTTGGTCTAGGTCACTCAGTAATGTTGACAATGGTTGGGGTAGCCATTTTAATCTTGATTCGATCTCAAATGATTCTGAAAAAAATTCTATTTCAAATCCATAAAGCACAAATAGTCGTAAATACCTTTCATGCACACAACGAGATCTAGGGTTTGCACAAAATTGCTTTAAATCACCTCCAAATCTCCTTCAACTCACTTTCCTTTCTTCAAATGTATAAATGTGATTAAAATCGACTTAGAAAATCATTTTAAACCTTTTCCCTAATTCCACATTAATTTCTTCAACTTCCATAAAGCTGATAAAACCCTTCACTGATACACTGTAAACCCTAAAACACTTCAAATTTGTTCAGATTTGCATATTTTCTACTGGTTTCTTTTCCAAAAGCTTAAGCATGTTATTTTGCATCACTTATTTTTTTTTCACTCTTTGACACCTCATATTTCGAGGGGGTTGTTTAATTTTTCTGTTATTGCTCCCCCTAAGCCCATTCCTAGGTTTAATTTTCAAGAGAATCATCTGCACCAAAGGGAGGAGAAAATTTACATTTGTAGTTACCAATTCATCCTTGTTCTCAAATTCCTCTTTATTTCTCCAAATATTCTCCATTTCCTTTTTGACTTTAGTAGGATCAATTTTCTTCACAGATTCATTTCTCTTTCCCATATTAGTCTCTCTTCCATTCTTGCTTCTACAAATTTTAAAATATGTCTAGGTTTGTTGCAACTATAGCATACAACATTTTTGTAACCAAACTGACCTCTATTCAATCTTGATCTGTACTGGTTATATTTATGTCCAAATACATTGCATGTATAACAACCATTGAAATATTGAACCATTCTACCAACATTATATCTATTCATCATCTGATTTATGCACTCAATAGCTCTATGTCCAAATTTCTTGCATGCAAAACATTGTCTGGAGAAGATCCAACATTTTTATTTATTCTACTTCTACATTCTATTGCCTTATGTCCCAATTTGTTGCATGAAAATCAAATACCATTGAAAGATGGGTACCTTTGAGAATTTGGTTGTCTGATAGGGGGTTTTTAAGCATTGCTCCTTTGATTTTTGATCTATTTTCCATTGCCTTGAGTCTTCTCTTAATTTTCAATCTTGTTAAAGGTCTGATTAGACTTTGAGATTTCTCCTTCTTCAAGTCCCAAACCTCCTTTATATTTAGATGGTTTTTGTCCTACAATTAGTTCATCAAGCATTGCAGTACTTGTTTTGAATTTTTCCTCGTGAACTTTTCTAGATCTGATCTCCGAGTTACCACTTCTTGTTCAAGTTTTGTGCATTCATTAGTCTTGCTCTTCATCATTTCATTCAAGTAATCCTCAAGTCTTTTCTTCTCTTCCACTTGTAACTTTAATCCTATGATATCTTCACTTGCTTTCTTCAGTTGTTCATTGACTTCCCTATGTCTTTCTCTAAATTTCTTGATCTGTTCTCTCAATTTTTTTATGCATTCATTTGCTTCTTTGATATTTTCCTTTATATCTTTGTTTTCACCTTAAAAAAATTCAAGATATTCAAGAGAAACTTCAAGTTCTTCTTTATTAGTGATGCAATCACTTTCAACATTGAGATTTGAAAACTCTTTATTAGCCATGTGTCAAATCTCCAAGATCTTCCTCAAGCTATTAGGCTTCTTAGAAGGAACCAGGCTCTAATACCAATTGTTGAACACCAAGAATACTAAGAGGGGAGGTGAATTAGTACTCTCTTAACCCATTTGATCATAATCCATCCAATTAACAAAACATATATGATTGCAACAATGAATGAAATCATGAAACAATCACAAGATCATATGACACATGAACACCAATATTTTTATGTGAAAAACCCAGAAAGGGAAAAACCATGGTGAGGATTAGCTCACAATATATTATAATTGGCTATAAGATATTACAAAGGCTCACTTCTAGGACACACTATCCAATAGGGCTCACAACCACAAAAAGAAGGATACAAAACAAAAATGGTCACACAACCAGGATGTGAATTAATACAAAATGCACCTTCCTTGTGTTGAATTTAGTTCCTTTGAAGCTATAAATACAAAACACTACTTTGCTTTATAGTCAGTCAGTATTCATAATATATTTGTAATAATTCTGATCATGCACACACAAAATTCATATATTCACATCATATCACATATCATCTCACTCTACAATCTCAAAAATGTCATACATACATTCCCAATACATCTACATACATCAATTAGGTCGGCCTAATTAGATGTAGCCCTATTTAAAATCAAAATTGACTTGTCAACTCCACACTTGAATCAAAAACATCTTCACACTTAAAATAGATCTCACTAATATCTGCAATACATATTTAATCACCACATCATATGTCAAACATTAGGTTGGCCAAGAATTATACCTAATCATAAAATAAGCCAACTGGTCAACATCGGCAATCAACCCGATCACATAAACACACACCATCTGGAATATACAATGTACTAACACTTATAATCGATCTCCCAAAATTGTAAATTTTGATCCCAATCACTGAAGGAACGTGAACCAGATTATTCATACCCATTTACACTATACAAGGCCAAAATTGTATGTTGTAACTTTCAAACTATACATCCAAAAATAGCTGAAATCTTGAAAATAGATGCACATAATAGTCAAGAATAAAATATTATCACTACATAAGATCTTATCAATGAGAAATTACGAACCAAAATACTAGATTAGGATATCTCCATTTTGTTCACCGGATTGAAGTAAATATCAACAATCAATGTTGACATCAATGACAACACAATAAAGGGTTCCTTATTCATTCTTTCAACACCTCAAGTGGCCCTTGCTTGAGTTGCTACAATCCCACAACATCATCTAAATCTTAACTTAGAGATTCATGTAAAATATTGTTTCCTTCTTTATTGTAATGTGAAAATTTATACTGAGAACAAAGTATTAGATCAAGAGTACTTGTATTCTAATATACTTAATCACAAAAAATATAGCTATCTCAACCTATCTCAAGATAAGTGATATAAAAGATCTTTGAGGGTTTAGTTAGTCATGGACTGAAAACAAAATCTAACTAGTTGTTGTCTCTCTCAAAAACATAAGAAGAGGAATAGGTCTTAAATTAAATAGTAATGAAAATATAGTGGAGATAAGAGTGTCAAATTCATATTAGGACTCTACATGTTTAAAGTAAATTTTTGTAACTAAAAATGTGCCTAACATGGAAAAAATTATTGCAAGCCATATGTAAGGCCCCTCCCTTTATGGCATAGTTACAATCCTTTTTATCCTAAACTTATGCTACCTTGCTGAATAGATTTAGTGTGCATTATTTAGATGTTAAAATATCTAGTTGTGTTTGAGTGCCACTATACTTTTAGTCTTTTGACTCTAAGGGTAGATTATTTAAACTCTTATATGAGTGCTTCTATTAAAGTATATGACCAAATATACATTGATAGATACTATAATGGGTCATGTTATAATGTGTTTCTAAGGCCCACTTGTTGTAGTAGTCCTTTCCTATCATTTGACTTAGGTGGGATGGTTAGACCTAGCTATAATTATTTTAATCAATTGGAAATAGGATTGTCAGTGATGGAAAAGGGGTATCTTATGGATGTCAAAGGGGAGATTGTTGGAAATGAGTTATATGGATGTCAAAGGGGGCACCTCACTAAGGTTTAGAAGGATATCTGAGTAGTATCAGAGGAGGATTTGTTGTTTAAGGTAAAAAAATTCTTCATAAGAATGTTAGGAAGAAGGATCCATTGGCCTTAGGGTGTCTTTTCAGCAAGCCTTGAAGAGCTGCAAATGTTTGGACATCGAGCCTCAAGCTTACCTAGTATAGCTTGCTAAAGAAGGAAGGAGTTATTCATTTTTCATCCAAGTCTAAAAGGAATCAAACTTCAGGCTTCGATCACACCTTATACCAAATGTATTAAGGAAATAAATAAGTTTGAGTTAAAGTTCAAAAGGTATTGATTTTTGGACTTCGGTTATAATGCATATTGAATCCCTCAGAGAAATGAAGAAAGAGTATTCTAAGTCTGAAAAGGAATTTGACATCGAGTTTTGGAATTAAGGCTTATTGTATGCTAAAAGCATCGAACATCAGGCTTCAGCATTATAACCTATGCCTTGAATTAAGGTTAAGTAAGAGGTAAAAGGTACCAGTGAAGGCCACAACTCAAAAAAGTTTCAAGGATCAGAGGTCGGCCATAGTCTTATGACTTACCAATATCCCAAGTGATGAAAGGGGTATGGAGGAACCTCGATCCCTAAAAAGGTCTACATGCCTTATCTTTTTTACATGTCATGATGATGTGGTTGTAGATAAAGGATCTTGCTTACATCTAAAATTTTTGTGTATAATTAACCATACTTATGACATCCACAAAAATTAAATCTTGGAAAATCCTTTTGGGGATGTGATTATATGCAATTGATGTCAAAAGAGGTCCTTGTCTAGTACAATTATCAATGGGGAGTACAAAATAAGTTTACATTTTTGGTGCATGAAGGCTATTACCGCTTTATTCTTATCTTGAGGTTTCGAGGATTGAAGATCGGTGACAAGGCTTAAACTGGTCAGGCATCAAAGACCGCTCTTAAGGCTTAAGCCTTAACTTAATGTTATGAAGGAAGGATGAGGGGGACCCAAACCCTGACACCAAAAATGGTGTTGGAGTTTGTAGGTCGGATTTAAGGTTTAGGATTTACTAGGAGTGTTAAGAAAGGGGTATAAGGAAACCCCAAACCTCAATACCCGAAATGATTTTGATGTTCATGGTCAGTGGGTTGGCTTATACCTTAACACAAAGGTGTGGAAATGGTAAGGGGGAAGAGAGAATCCCAACTTCCAACAACATGAAGCATTTTTTAAAGTTTCGCACTTTAACATTTCGAGGGTTAGTACCTTGGCTTGCGATGGAGCACAAGAAGGAAATGGTAAAGGGTAAGGTTGATGGTTAAACCCCAATAGGCATAAGAAGCTTTGGGCTTGGGTGCTCAGGCTTTCTTCTAAGGTCCTTATATGCATTTCTAGCATGAGGTAAGGGGTATTAGTGATCCCCTAATCCTAACAAGCATGACTGAAGGAGTAATTTTATCATTTCGTAGAATGCTTGCATTGACCATGCGGGTATGCAAGTGAGCGACATGTGGCAAGAGGTGATTGATTCACCTGATTCAAATCATTGTTCTGAATCATTTCAATAGGGTGATATTAGCATGAAGGTGAGATCTATAACTGAATTTAAATCAGGTCAAAGGCATAGATTCCAAGATCAATGGCTTGCACTCAAGGTTAGATGGTGTTAGTGGCTAGGAAAAGGGGATGATGGCATAGGAAACAAAGCAATAGCTCCAACTACTTTATGTGAGGGCTTGGAGGAAAATGATGCCACTATTAATGCATAAATAGTTACAAATCTAGAGGAGGTGGATCATTAAAAAGATATAACATTGAATGTAAAAGGGGGAAGGTTGGTGATGCGAGGCACAAGGGGAGGCAAAGGAAATGAAAGAAAATAGAGAAGGTAGAGAAAGGTAGGAAACTTTGGCTCCAAGAAATGGAAGTTTGAAATAGGAAGAGAAGGGAAAAGGAAGGGGCATCATGAGCATGGTGGTAGTTTGTGGACCTATTGGCCACATTTATGAGAATCAAAACCATGATTCGAAACCTTGATCTTTTACTGAGTATGTGAAAGCATAAATCCTCTTAATGGATTTTGCTTGGATGGTAAGTATTTTGAACTGGGTTTTACTTTCACGGGTAATACCCCTTCAAAAAAATTGTTATATTTTGTAGTGAGCATTAGTGTATTGTGATCTAGTTAAGGTTGTGGATATTCTCAACAAATTCTATAAGCTCTTTTCAATATACATGTTCGTACATCTCCTGTTATATTGCATTACATGAGCCCTTAATATTTTTTTGCCTGATAAGATGCCAAATGAAGTTGTTAACATTCATGAATTAATAGGAAAAATCTTTGCAAACAATATCTTTCTAGTTTTGGTTAGTTTAAATCGCCCTACAAGCCCTCCATTTCATAATTCAAGAGAGTTACCTTGGATGTTTATTAAGCATGGGTTCATGACCCAATACCGGGTTCTTCAAGGAATGAATATGCATATAATATGGTATGCAACATGCAAGTTATTTCTACCCTAGGGTTGGCCTATTGAGGTTTACAAACCGTTAGTTCTATTCTCTTTCTTCATGTAGTGTCTTTATCAACATGACATTGTCTATTTGTACCACAATAATTATATGGAAGCCCAAATTGTTTTAGGAGTATAAGGTATGTACATGTAATAGATAAATATATGTTACAAGATCAAAGTTATCCATCTTGAGAGAATTCAAAATTAGAGAACATTCTAATATTTATACAATATATATTATATATGTGGATTTGTGTTGTTGGGTGGAAATAATGTAATCACCTTTTCAATAGATTATGCTATCTATATTTCAGCCACATCTATGTGAGATATAATCTCTCCTCTCAAAAAGAGGAGGTGCCCTTCTTACTGCTAATAGAAGCTATAGTAAAACTAATGAAATAATTACAAAATGTACACTACACTTACAAAATGCGGGGGGGGGGGTGTGTTACATTCATACTTCTCTCTTTTTTCAGAGAAGATGTTTACAATGCTTCAAAATTTGAAAGTTCTAGATTTGATAACTTGAAACATAACAAAAAGAAGTAATGCCAATATCTTTATCTTGTCAAAGCAAAGTGTAGAGATGCCATATGTGATTTATAATAACAAAGTAAAAGAAAAGAGAAAGCTCGCAAAGGCACAAATTCATTTTGTAGCCTTTTCAATGTTGGATCTACAAAAGTATTGTTTGTCGCATTAGAAGCACATCTTCTTAGATGCAACAATTCTTCGAACCGCATGAATGATTACAAGCACAAAGTCTTGTAGATCTTTCAACCAAAACATCCACACATAAAAGTAAATTCAAATAAGAAATGTAACACAAATTTTACATGGATTACTTGAAGCCCTTAAGATCTCATATACTAATCACTACCGATATAATCAAATCATAAGATAATCGATCCCAACAAAAAGTCTGGTATGCAATCCTCTTCTTTATTGATTAGATCTAGATTCACAAACTTGAATACAAAGCTTCAATGCTTGTTTCAAAGGGACAACACTTCGTTGAAAAATATCAAAAGGTAAATATTACAATAGAGATCCCTCATATATATAGAAAAGAGAGATGAGTTAATCTCGGAAATTAGCTGAGGAAAAATAGTAAACTCTAATTTAACTAAGTGTAATTTTTCTCTAAGAAGTTGCATCTCATATTTTTGGTGTAATTACACTTTACAAAAATACATTTAAGATGTCGCAAATTATTTACAAAATGCATATGGGAATGAATCAAAACATTCAATATTGGGAGATCAAGAATCCTCATGGTTCATTGCTTGGGCGCCGAAGTCTTCATATTTCTTCCTAGTCTCCTGCATGAATTTATCATCCAGACCAACGGTATAATCCACAATGGTGTGAATCCTCATGACTGATCTCTTGGCAAATGAAAGAACCTTATTGCACCTATCAAGATGCATTTTTAGGTTATCAAGGGTGAGCCTGATATCACATAGGCCATCTATGGAGGCATCTAAAAATTATGCACTCTCTATTTGACCCATGATGGCTTCTTTAAAGATCTTTGATAGTTCTGCAGCTGGAAGAAAGATACGGTCTTCTTCGAGAATCTTGCCCGATAACTCTTTAACCCTTATTTCAAGAATAATCTGATGTTCTTCCACATCTTCCTGAACTTGGTGGAGATCTTCTATAAGGGATTTGATTGTTTGAATACGATGCCTCAAAGATTCCCTTACCTCAACATATTTTTCTTTGTCGGGAATAACCACAGCTTCCACCAATTTACTGAGCTTTACCTATTTCATTTGCTACCAAAATGACAAGCATTTTTCCATTTCTTTGAGCTCTTGAGAGATAACAACTTTTTCTTTATCCAACTCTAATTTGAGTTGAGCTTCCTAGGTAGCTTTCTCATCAATGGCAATTATAATTTGAGAATCATGTTCTACAACTTTGTTGATGAAGTCATACAACGCTTTACCTTTGGAGAGAAATTTCTTGACCTTTCTCATAGCTAGGTCCTCAGGACTTACCATTTCCAATGGTTGTGCATTACTTGTAGATCCTGCAAGCTTTTTAACAATAGAGGCATATTGCTCTGCCCTTTGTTTGTATAGGTCATAGGCTTGCTCCATTTTTTTTAGTCTATCTTCCAATATATTCAAAGTTACTTGTGCATCTGCCTTAGTGCTTCCATTAGTAACCTTGCTAAGTTGGACTCTAGTTACTATATAATTCTCCATATTAACATCCCCTTCCTCTTGAGGTGGAATGTCAATCTCTGCATATTTCTGACCTGCTTTGTCAACCTGAAGCCATGAATATTCTTTTGCTTTCTTCTTACCCTTGGCCTTTGGTGGAAGTATCTCTTCAATATCAAGCTCTTTAGGAGAAATCATTTTCTTCTTTTGTTTTGATACTTGGGATACCAACCATGGGGAAGAGAGGAGGCAAATGATTCCTAGTTGACCATCAATTATTTTGTTACTGCCACTTCTAATGGAAGGACGGGTATGGAAACAATCGATGAGGTATCTGTCATCACTATTCCAGAAACCTGTACATTGACCTAATTCTGCAGAGAGTCACTCATAAACCTATTAAATTTAGCTTCTGAATTGAGATCATATGATGGTGAAGACAAGCTGGGAGTGGATGATGGAGAACCTGACGGAACATCAACCGTTTGAACACTCGTAACTAAAGGAGTATCTAGTGTGGTTGATGCTACAAGGAGTGGTGTAATGTCCACTGTGGGTATGGCAGATGTAGGAATAGGCAATGTGGAAAGAGGTGGTGGAGGAATGTCAATAATAGGAAATGTACGAGGAACATTTGAAATTATAGGTGATGATGATTGGGGAAAATCTTTAACTATGTGCTCGGGTGGAGACATAGCTTGTTCTTCATCGGGCCTGTGTTCCTGTTGATCATTCTCCAGATCCTCTTTCTCTTTCTCACTTTCTTGATCAGTTTCAGACTCATGTTCATCTTTGAAATGTTCTTCCTTATCAGAGTCCATTTCTTCTAAATCTTCTTCTTTAGCGAATGGATCACTTGTACTTACTTCTTCATCATAATCTATCTCTTCTGAAATAGACTTCTTTCCTTTTGAGCGGGATGGTTCAAATTCTATATTTCCTTCATCATGGATGGCTTGAACATCCTTCTTGTCGATAGTGAATTTGATTCTAGGACCCTTTCTGGAGGAATTAGGAATAACCATAGATTTTTCTGTGATGTGGGGTTCTTGTTGTAGATTGATCTGTGTTCCAGACTCTTCTCTTTTAGACTCTATTTTGAAAGCCTTCATCTGAAAACCATGCTTATGTAACCATTCAATAGTGTTAGCCAAAATTGGGGCTAACCTTTCTTTGATGGAAATACTCTCCTTTTTTACTATTGAATCGTAGGCAAGGGTTTGTTGAAGATCTGTTGTTCATCATAAGCAGTGTTCAGGATGTCGCTAGGATCTATAAAGTCCTCTGGTAAGTCAGAAACACCAAGATCTCTGATCTGTTGAATATTCAACCTACACCAGTCCATCTTACGAATAGCCTCTTCATCTCTGCAATCAACCCAAATGTCTTCAAAGTGATTTCCGTGTTTGTGCCCCTTTTTTAGCTTCTTTATGACATCTCAGTAATCAAAATCAAGTCTATATTTGTAGTTCCTAATCGTCATGATTTGCATCTTAGCATAGCCTTATTTTTCCTTCTTATGATTTGAATTTATTCATACATCCAATCGTGAAAATGGGAAGTTTTTGGCAACCCTTTCACCCTGCTCAAAAGTATGATCATGTCCCTGATATCTTCTTTGAAGTCAGCTTGAGGAAGTCCTTTTCGACATCTAGAAATAGTATGTCAAGGTTCCTTCAACCATTGACTACTTATTAGATACTTGGCCTTATTCAGATCAGAGTCATAGACTTCCTGTGCCGATTGTATCGAGATGTCAACATACTTCTCCATTTGTAGGATTTTGAAAACTATATCAAAGAAGTCTGGATCAAAAATCAAAACCTCATGTCCGAAATAATTAATGACACTTCTACTCTCCTAAATATAGTGAGATGCAACTTGGAGAACAAATTATGTGTGATGTGCAGCAGTTGGAAATGTAGAGACCAGATGAAGATTATTGTGCACGATAGCTCTCAAAGAGTCTTCGAGAGGCTTTTGTTCGGTTCTTTTCATGAAGTCAAGGAGATCTTGATGGCCAACCTCTGTGTCTCTGATCTCTTCAACCTTCAAACCCACTACTATTGGCAGGTAAACACCTTGGTACTTGTATTTCATCTTGCCTTCATCTTTTGAAGACGAAGGAGGTTTCTTAGCTGTCATCTGAGATTACTTCAAATCTATTTAGGAAAGGATCCTCTGAAGAGATCAATCACTGCTCTGCAAATAAGAGTCAACAAATCATTTGTTAAAAGGAAACATTGGGATGTGTGAAGCGAGGAGGGATGTCGAGAAAGAATAATGTAAGTGACGTGACAAGAAAAACGATGTAAGGAACTGTCGAGAAGTGGTTCAGAGAAAAACTGGATGGTTTGGAAGCGTTTTTGGTCGAGTGGAGGAAAAAGTGAGGAAAAAATGTGATTCTGAACTTAGATCATGGGATGTAAAAACATACCTGAAATAATGCAAAAAGATTCGAACCAAAACTTGAAAGAAAGCTTTGACAGAAAAAAAAAAAAATGTGTTTTTGGAGGGAGCTTGGTCACCCAGCAAAAAGAGGTGAAGAAACAAGTGAAAAATGAAATGGAATGATCAAACCAAAATGACTCTTAATTGATTAGTGAGTAAAAATGGTGAACTCAAGTTGTGCATTCAATCAAGGCGCAAAAGGTGGAGTGAACAAATAAAAAGAAATGTAATTGCTTGATAAAAAGATGCTAAGTTAACAAAAATCAAGTTGAAATAACTTTAGGTGTAAGGGCGCACTTTTTCAACGCTTCTGCACCTAATTCAAATATCACTTAAGTGCAAGGGTGCTGAAAAAAGTGTGCCCTTGCACTTTCAATACTTAGCCATTTTTGTGAAAGACAGTCAGAGCGCACTTTTTGAACTCAACTGCACTTTTCAGTAGTTTTCTAAGTTTTGACAGTGAAGGCTCACAAAGGTGCCCGTTTCGAAGGTATCCATGAGGCGAACATGGGGAGATGCTCAGATTAACTACCTGAGGCTTTGGAATGCATTTTGAGGTGGATTGAAAATCACCTCATTTTGCATGCTTAAACATCACGAACCTAGGAAACAAACAAGTTTCGTAGGGGGGGTTATTCGTGGGATGAGCGCTACTAGTTTCCACGATAACATGTGTAAATTATACCTATAAAGAAACAATGCATTATGAGAGAGAAAAACTTGACACCTATCTTCCTTTGGCTGAGTAATCTTGTGCAAGGTGACCTTATTGATACCTTCAAGTTCACCAAAGTAACATGTTTGACACAATTCTCTTTAAATGATTTCATTTATGTTATGTGGAGTATTAAGTTGTATCTATTCAAATTGTATTATTGCATGATTGAGTTTTCTAATCTTTAGCTTCACCTAAGTGGGTGGAAACTAAATGTAAAATTGTTTAGGGTAATGGACCCTAGAAACTGTTGCATATACACTAATTTAGAGCTCAAAATATTATGTATAAGCACTTCTACTCAATAATAATTGAGTAGTTTTCTTCTTGCTCAAGGGTTTTCCTAGAGTCTATGAGGCTTCATGATGCGAATGTGGTTGGGTAGAGAGAAAGCCTTACTAATTTTATATCTTTATAAATTCTTGGTCAAGGATGTTGGTATTCACTTCTCGAGACTACTACTTGAGGTTGTGTTGTTAAATAAAACAAATAAATCAATTATTAAGTTTAAAATCAATAGAATAGAGGTACAAGATGCAATTGAGAAAAGTGTCGAGTTTAGCATATTTCAATGTAATGGGGTTATTTTTGAGTTTGAGGTGGAGTCATCTTTTGAACCTAAGGGATTGCGCCCCTTGTGCTATACAACTGAGTGTATGGTGGTTGAATTATCTAGAATAATTCTTTATGTGTTTGGTCTTGTTAACCTATCCCCTTGTGATCTTATTAGGGTTATATTGTGACCCTTGTATTATTGGGGAATATGAAACATTATTCCTTATGGTGTAAAGGAGCCTTTATAGATTAACCATTGTTGATCATTTTATGTATTTACTATACCATCATGAGTTATTTGTGAGTTGAACCTTGGTGAAATGTAATTTTTGGTCAATCCATTATGGCTGGGGTGAACTCCAATTTTCGAACTACAGATCCTTTGCATAATATGTAGGTAAGGCCATCAGAGATGAGCCCCCAAGGAACTAGGTTGATCCCTAGATCTTGTTCTCTTATTTTTCCTTAAGAATTACTACTATTACATCTTATTTCATAACATGTGACATGAAGCATGTTCTAGATTATTAATGAGTTGGTAGACTTGAATTTGTCTACCTTGGCGTTGTGAATTTTATGCCTCTGCTTGAACTCAACCCTGTTTGTCACAAAAAATGTTTACCCGACCAAGTTCTTACAATTTTATTGATCAAATGTTTATAATTCCTCATGAAGTGCATGTTTAGAAAGCAACCTTTATAGTGAATTATGCAAGTGTATGTGAATGAAATTTGGAAATTGTGTTTTTTCCCTTAACTATATTTAGGTGTAAATTTTTGGGCATGACACCATAACCTTTGTTATTACAAGTATCTTCTTTCCTCCATGACCTAATGATATCATAAAGTAAAAATATAGAGTGGTCCATGAGTAAATTATGTTCACAATCTTTGACCATTGCTTGCATCAGCTATAAAAAATTGCATGCACTATAGGTGATCATCCTCTTTTTTTGTGGAAAAAAAACATCCTTTTGTTGTGGATTGGCAATCCCTTTGTTTTAGGTTGACATATTCTTTGTTGCATGGGTTACTTTGTCTCAAGGGCATCTTTTCATCATTAATCACCATAATTAACATAAAACTCTATTTAAATTTTATATACATTCAAAGATTCACATAATCATTTATCAATATAATATATCATCCCTAATGCTTTAAATAAGTGGATAGGTCTAGGAATGTCTTTGAAACTATTAGAAATATTATGAAAAGTATGAAACTAAAATAAGGAAAATAAGGCAATTCCATGGCTCATCAGAAATCTATCACAAAATTCAAAATATTGATGAAGGTCTAGAATTCTATACTAATTGATATTAAAATAAAAGTTGTTTATCATTTGATATTTATTTCTTGAAGGATGATGAAGCTAGTTTATCAAATGTTGTCAATGTTAAGAAATCCCTCAAAGATATGATATTAGAAGAAATATGCAACAAAGATACTTTTGATTGCAATGCAATAGAAAAATTGGGACATATACTGACACATTTGATCACCTTCAAAAAAGAAGTTTATGATTTGAAAATAAAATTGGATGAAATTAATGAAGATGTGTTGAAATTTAGTCAATATTAAGTAGTGTGTCCATTTTAAATGGAAAATACTTACCCCAATTTTGTAAATTTCAAAGAATACACAACAAAACTTGCTCCTACTTGAGCTAGCATTCAAGAGAAAGATATGGGTACTGCTCTCAATTAGAATAAGGAAAAAGGAATGATATCATAATATTTGGTTACTTTTTTCTTTTTATATTGTAAAGTAACTTTCATTACTATTTTGTAATAATTTAATAATGAGCTTTACTTAAAGAAAATTAAACTATGAATGAAGTTTATTGTTAATATATCCTTTCAAGAGGTAGTTACAAATCAAGAAATGGTTTCAATTGTGAAGCTATAAAGGAGATAAAGAAAGATAAAGGACATATTTTTATGTATTTTATTACTAGTTTCTATTATTTTGAGAGGGTTATCCCTTTGTACTTTTCCTTTCATTGTGAAGTATCTGCATGAACATTTTTAAAGACTTGAAAAGGAGACTTTGGGTTCTACAATTTTGAACATAGAAATCTCAAAGAACTTTGGGTATGTGATTTCTCAGTTGTAAATATTTCTTATGTTAAGTTTAGAACACATTTAAAAAATATATTTTATGAATGTTATGTGGGGTATAAGCAATTTCATTTGAATCTTGAAATCATTCTTCATATGGGTATTCGCATTATAAATTCTAAGTAATATTCAACAATTATCTTCTTATGATTTTACCCCCTTTACCTATAGTTATATTTGTTGTGAGACTTTGTGCTCACACTATGTGTATCTTCTATTCCTTTTTCTTGTTTAGATAGTTCACTTTTCTTGCTTTCTAGACAAAATCATGTAAGATAAAACTTTATAATTTATCATATGAGGGAATTTCCCCTCTCTGAAGTAGAGGAAATTTGTTCATTCATAACAACTTATCAATTTTTTGGAATGTTTGCCACTATGTATTGGGCGACACTTTAAAATATACAATGATAAATTTGTTTACCAACATAGTCTCCCTCACAATAGCCTCTCCTCTTTTGAGAATTCAATGAAATAATTCCTTGCCAGTAGAGCTTCTATTCCCTTACATCAAGGATTGATATTTTTCCTCTCTCAACATTTATTTTTAAAATACTTGGGTAGAAATCCTTAACAACAAATGATCTCCAATTCCCCTATTTTTCATGATATCCATCCCAAATTAGGAAAGAAAACTAAATTAAAAAGATAGTACAAAAGGTCCCAAAGTCACCCAAATTGGTAAAAATCTACACTAGAAGAAATAAATTATCACTACCATACCACTTCCAACTTGGAAGATAAAGTTGATTCTACCCCTTTCTCTAGCAATAAGAGAAGTTTTTCTTGGATCTCCTCTCAAAAGTCTAAAGAAAGGGTGCCCCCTTTGAATAAGAAGATAAATGTTATTGTTTCTAGTGAAGGAAAGGATACTCAACCTTTGGATAAGGAGACCCCTACTAATAAGGTGAGCCCCTAGACCTTGAAGATAATGACTTCATAATTATTTAGTTTATGTCATCATCGTCTTCCAACTCTAGCTCTAAGTTCCTTACCGACCTTGATTTTAATGGATTTTTTTTTTATGCCATTAGGTCCACCATTGCTACCAAATAAGCGTCTCTTAAAAAACCCAATGATCCCCTTGATAAATAATTCCAACTAGCCTAGTGAGTAAAGGAATGTTGTAAAAAAATAGGAAAACAAGAAGGTAAGGGAATCTAAAAAGAAAGAAATGAAAAGTATAGGATTAATATAGACACCAAGGTGAAAGAGCAACAAATTGAAGGTAAAAATCCCTTGAAAATGAATATTAAGTATGGCAACCCTTATTTTATTTGCCACATTAATAGAATAAAAATGAACCTTATCCAAAAAATAATACTGTGAATGAAAAGGAAGTTCAAGCAATTGGAAGCTTTTGTCAACAAGATTGTCAAATAAAATAAAGAAAGTTTGAATTTTACCACCAACAACATAAAAATATTTTTGAAATATAAGGATATCGAAGGCAAAAGGGAAAGAATAATTAGAGAGACAAGGGCAAGGAATCAAATTATGTCAATTTTGGTCTACATAGGCTCTTGAAATAAGGTGAGGTGGCTTCTAGTATAAAGGTCTTAGCCGTCTCCTCAACTCACTAGTGTTTGTGTGCTCATGCTATTTCTTGTTCATGTTGTTATGTTCTTTGGTTTTTTTTGTTTCCTGTTGATATTTTATCTATCTTGAGGTCTTTTTGTAATTTATTTTGTTAAGGAATATTGGATTCAATAATTTTTATTTTAATGTTGTGAACTCTATTTGTGATTTGTAAGGGTAGGGGCCCTTATACCCCCTTTAATCTTACCAAAAGAAACATACTTGACCCAAACTAATAATATTATCCTATGAATAATAGATAGGTTATGTTTTCTTACAAATGACATTATTGAGCTAACACCAATTGACCCTACTTTAATGAACAAAATTTATATGAATTCCACTAGGGTTGTGAGTAGAGACTTGTTATGATGTCATTGTCTAAAGTTAAAAACATTGTATACCATTATTGGTCTTGATGATTAAATATTTGTTGGAAACATGAATGTGGTATTAGTCATTTCTCTTCTAGTAATTTTAATGAAATGGTCATGATATGGTATTTTCTTGTTAACTAATCAACCTAGCTTATACATTAATGGGATGAATTGATAAGGGTTCTAGCATGTCTATGCTAATATACAAATCATAATGGTGGAGAGATCTAAAATTGAGATCTTGGTGTCCTGGAAGTTCCTTAGTACATGTTTGATAAAGGGTGAACTTAATTGAGATTTAATTTCCTATTGTTAGGAATTATTAATTAATGGGAATCCTTAAATGGAACCTTGTTGAGATATGAAATAGTAATCAATAAAACTCTATGGGATATGGCCTTCATTTAGAATGGATTTTGACAAATGGTAGTTTGCTACATTATTGGGTTCAAATCCTTCCTATATTTTTCCTTCTATATTATTCATGTATTCTATTTCACTCGAACCTTGAGTGATGACATTTGAGTGGTTATGAAACCTTGGGCATGGAAACCTATATGTATGTTCCTTGAGATATTATAGTAAGGATAAATATATGGGAATTTGATTCCATTTGAAAGTGTATGTAAGAATTCCTTTGGTGAAGGATGCCTTTGTGACCCAAGCACCTAGGGGAAGGTATAGAGAATAGCTCCAAAGTTAGGGGTTATTCCTAAACCTAATCAAACTTCCCTCTATATCATGCTTCAATTTGAGGCCAAATTTGTATAGATGGAAGTGATCTCACCTTATGATTAATATGTTTCCACTATATAGGTGTGACCTAGTGAAATTCAATTGATCTTCATCAATCTTATCTACTTTGAGGTTTTTGATGTTCGTATTTCCAAAATATACTCCAATCTTGGATGAACTTTTAGAGTCATTGCCATTATACATATTTAAATTGTATTAATGGATGCGCTACACTAGCCCTATTTTAAATTTTTTTCTTGCAAGTTTCATCAACAGGTCCATTCATGAATCCCAATGTAGCGCATCCATTGTCTGTTTCAGTGCGTTGGTGGTGACTTTTGGCACATCAAAGCCTTTTTATAGCACATACGCAGCCTAGACCAACATATTTATCTCCCGTTTCAGCACATATACAAGATTTGACTTCCCTTTTCTATTTTCTAGAATAGAGCAGTGAATGTGTTTAATAACACATATAATGAATATTTTAATGCATATGCTCTTTGTTTTATTGCATATACCTTTATTTGTAGAAATTTAAAATTCTAGGGGACTAATCTGTATCTTTTTGTTTTGCAGATACTCTATACACTGTCATTTGAAGACATTTCCAAAACTACTAACGATGTTTGCAGGGGCAAGATTTATTTTCTTTTGATTAAATTAGGCATCTAGTTTAATTAAAAGGTTAAAGAATACCATGTATGTTGTGTTTTCAAAGTGATAGGCCTATGCTCTCCCCTTTATTGGGTGACCAAAACACCAAACTCGCTCTTTTAGTTTATTGCAATAGCACCTTTAGCAGGCCTGCCTCCCTGCTTTGAAAGGAGGGAACGAAATAAGTGGGAATAGCTAAAGCCAAGCATTCAACCCACTATAAAAAAATGTGAATCATGATGAAAATCACATTCAACAATAGTGTGCATTGATAGCCCTCCCCCAACATCCATGAGATACATAAAGCATTTGTTCTAAAGGTTGGGAGGCCTCTTGAGGGATTTTATCCTTTATCGCACCGAACATAAGCCCTTACTAAGAACTTTAAGTGTAGTAGCCAAGTTGAGTTAGTTTCCAAACATAATAATATTCATAGTGCAAGGGGAGGGAATGATTTTCCCCCAAGATACTCACCATATAACTACCAGGGATTTCTAGCCAATAGTGGAGAAATATACTTTGGTTCAAACCTAGAAAAGGTAAAAACATTGGTGCCCTCTAGGGGGTGACAGGGTTGTGTGATCTGATGTAGTTCCAAGCTATGAGTTGTGATGTTATTAATGAACCTTGACATTATAAGAGTCTGACTGATATTTTTGTTATTGTTCAATACCAGTGGAAATCAAAGGGATCAGACCGGATCTTAGAACATACACTCGATGTTTAGATCATAGGGTGAAACAAATGTTTTACTACTTTCTTTTGTTCTTGCAATCATTGTTCAGAAGATCATCCATCAAAAAACTCAATTCATTGACTCCAAAAAAAGAAAACCATGCAAACTTTTATAATGGTGACATTTCCAGTTTAGCACATAAACTTATTGTTATGGCACATTTATCCCATCTTTCAGTGCATAAGCTTTCTATTCTAGCGCATTCAACTGACATTCTAGCACATATAGGGTATTTCTTGATGCATTTACCCCATATTTTAGTGCATATACAACCTATTTTAGTGCATTCACCTAATACTCAAACATAGAGCAAAATTGAAATTTTATCCAATAACTAGAATCATATTTAGGGACCCTTTTCAGAGCAGGGATCATTTCTCATCAAAACATTGGTTTAAACTTGAAGAAATTGGATTTTGCAAGTGCAATCCTTTTTAACTAAACTTAGATCAAACAACTTAAAGTGCTCAATCACCAATCTCATCTCTGATTGCTAGCTGAGTTTCACTACCAGGATCTATCATCCTTTATCACGAAATAAATGTTGTACATTAGATTTAGCTTAGTCTCATCAATAGGATCTATCGTCCTATTTTACTTAGGTATTTTATTGGCACTCCCAAAACCAACATCAAATTACAGCAAAACTCTATCACTTACATGACCGTTTTAACAAGAGCTCAAAAGAAAAAACTCAGAGAAAAAGAAATAGAAACCCAAACCATCATGGAAGAAGGAGAATAAAATCATTTTCACAGATTTCATCAACCTGAAACAGATGAGATAACTGATGAAGACATTTACCAAGCTCAACAAGACCCTAAATTTCACAAGTTCATGTAAAAAATTCTAGAAAAGGATGGAGAGAAATGCTTTCTAATGCTGGCAAACCAAGGTGTAAAACTACCCAATGATTTTGATGTCAACCAATTGAAAGAAGCTCCCAAGAAAATAGAAGTTGAATCATGAATCAAAGATCCATTGAATTCTTTAACTCAACAAATGCAAGTTCTTTAAAAACAAGTCCAAAACATGCAAACGGGGACAACAAAGAGATATTTATTGCAAGACATCTATCCTTATCCATTTGACAAAAATATGATCATGATACATTTTCCACCAAATTGTGAATTTCCAAGATATGACAAATACAATGGAAAAACTGATCCTCAAGATCATGTAAGAGAATTTTGTACCATGTGTTTAGAATTTGCACATGAAGAAACCTATCTAATGAGATTATTTCCAAGAAGTTTGGGTGGTCAATGCATGGAATGGTTTTCAAAACTCTCACTAGGTATTAGATCATTTGAGGAGCTGGTAAATAAATTTATCTCCCAATATTCATACAACATTTAACATGAAATAACCATGAAGGATCTCTGTAACACAAAATAGAAAAATGGTGAACCATTTATTACATTCTTGTAAAGATGGAGATGATTATTTGCTAGATATGCCTGTCTGATACCTGAGAAAGTAAAGATGGATATCTTTATTGATAATCTCAACAGTGAGATAAGTTATAAACTCCAATTGTAGTGTCCACCCAGTTTTGAAAAGCTGATTGAAAATGGAATTAAGATTGAGGAAGCCTTGGTTAAAAGAGGAGTATTAAAAATCTACAATGAACTAACAAACTCTTCTAACGATCATAACAACAATGAAAAATCTAAATTCTGGATGAGAAATAAGAATGTTGGTAATGATGGTGTAGTTGAAACACATAGCGTAAAACCAATTTTCAATTTTTTGGGTACTACACCCAAAAACAATAAAAAAAACAATGAATCTAAACCAACTCCACCACCATATCAAAGAAAATTTACACCTTTGGGGCAATCACTCGAATCGACATTAAAAGATTTTCTTGCAAATAAACTCATAACATTATCGGATACACGAGATTTTGAACCAAGAGTCAAACCATCATGGTGGAACGAGACATATTGCTATGACTTTCATAGAAGCAAAGGTCATAAAACAAATGATTCTATGAAATTAAAAAATTGGGTGGAAGACTTGATAGATAGAGGTGACATATCGATAGAAGGACATAAAACAAATGATGATCATGGAGCATTTAAAAACCCTCTACCCAACTATGAAAAAAGATAATCTTCTTTGACAAACAACAAAGGGAAGAATGTGAATCATGTCTATGATAATACCATCCATCACATTTCTGCAGTTCATAATCAAATCAATGTCATCAAAATCAATGATAAACAAGACAACCTACCAGTAAATGTGACAACAAGAGGGCAATACAAGTTTTTTTTGAAAGGAAGTACATCTAACACACCTGCTACTTCTTCGAATTGATACAATACAGTGGATCAATTGCAAAAGATTCCAACACAAATATCCATACTAGAACTCCTTAAACTTTCACCAGCCCATAAGGATATTCTGGAAAAAGATTTAGGGGACACCATAGTATTATTTGTTTCCCTGAAGATGTGTTCTGACTTAGCACTGAAGGTGTTTTATCTGTTGCCCTGATTGCATGAAGGCTATGAAGTTGATCTGGGTGGTCTAAAACTTCTGAATAGCTTGGCTCTCTCGCATGCGTTGGCATGGTCATGGTTTTTGGAATTGGTCTAGAGTAGGCCTAGAGTTCATGTTTACCTGTACCTTGTCCTCACATGTTTCAGATTCATGTCTTTGGTTCTAAAGGGTTTTCTATAGATTTTCCTAAAAATTATATGATGCATATTCATGTGCATTCACTGTTCTGGTTAACTGTGATGGTTGTGTGTAGACTCCTAAGTTGTCCAGATGTATGAAGATGATCCAAATGTATGAAGATGATTTGGAATTTTGTCAATTCCAAGCCATGGTGGGACATTTGACTGCACCCCATTGTTTATCATTCTCAAAAAATGATGATTCATCCCTCACTCATCCACACAATGCTCCACACCATATTGAGGTTTTAATCCATAAACATTGGGTCAAACATGTTTTAATAGATGGAGGATCCGGTCTAAATATATTTACCTTAAATATTATCCATGGATTGGGATTTTTGGAAAATGAAATAGATTCTAGAAGAAAGATCACCATAAAAGCTTATGATGATGAAGAAATATCCTCTCAAGGACTGATAGTATTGCCAATTCAAGTGGGACCAGTTCAAAAGGATATAATCTACTAATTTTTACACAAGGAATTGACCTACAACATACTCTTGGGTCAACCTTGGATCCATGAAATGCAAGTAGTGTCATCAACATACCATCAATGCTTAAAATTTGCTTACAATGGACAAGAGATCATAATTTCAACAGATTCTAGTTGATGTTGATTATTCAATCTATGGGAATATTTATACCTATTTGAGAGACAAAACCCTTCCACCTGACCTATTCCAAAACCAAAAACACAACTTTATCCATCAAGCAGCTCGATACACCCTAATAGCTGATACACTTTATCAACGAGGTCTCAATGGTTCTCTCCTTCGATGTCTTGAACGCGATGAATTTGAAATCGTCTTACAAGAAGTTCATGAAGGTATTTGTTGTACTCATTCAAGTGGTCTTACTCTAGCTAAGAAACTCCTACACTTGGGATATTATTGGCCAAAAATGGAGAAAGAATCTTTTCAATTTGTTAAGAAATACAAGAAGTGTCAAGTCCATGTAAATCTCATAATGCACTGACGTAGGAGCTACAACCATTCACATCGACTTGACCTTTCTATCAATGGGGACTTGATCTTGTGGGTAAGATTCATCCATCTTCCTCTAATGGACATAAATTCATAATCACAACCACTGAATATTTCACACAGTGGATTGAAGTTGTCCCATTAACTACAATCACTGGTAAATAAATTTCCTCCTTCATCCTGAACTACATTGTCTGTCGGTATGGCATCCCTAGCTCCATTGTCACTGATAATGGTAGACCCTTAAAAAATCATGATGTTCAAGAAGTTTGTGATAAATTCCATATCCAACACTAATTTTCCACACCCTATTACCCTCAAGGGAATGGCCAAGCAAAAGCCTCAAATAAGACCATTTTGAAAATCCTGAAGAAAATTGTCAATGATGTTGGACACGATTGGCATGTCCAACTAAACCCTACCTTGTGGGAATATTGTACTAGCGTCCACACCCCTACGAGAGCCACACCATATGCCCTTGTGTATGGATCAGAATCCATCCATTGATGTTGATTTACCTTCACTTTGGGTATCATTGAAAGGAATCATTTCAGAGGAAGACTATTGAGTATTAAGACTACAAGAGTTTGAATTGTTAGATGAGCATCATCAACATGTTGTTGATCATCTGAAAGATTATCAACAAAGAATGTCAATGAGCTATAACCACAAGGTAAGACCAACAACATTTCAGGTTGGCGACTTGGTACTAAAAGAGAATTCTCGCAATCAACAAGATCGAGAAAAGAAGGGAAATTTTGAACCTAATTGGCTAGGTCCTTTTGTCATTGTATTTGTATATGGATTTGGAGTATATCAGTTATCAACACCCGAAGGGGACCTATTTGAAGAACCTATCAACAACATTCATCTTAAGAAGTTTTATACATAACTCATCCAGTGCACAGTTTAAAAAGCAAAAAGCCAAAAAAGCCAAAAAAAAAAAACCAAAAACTAGAAAAATCCAAAAAAGCAAAAAAGCAGAAAAATCTAAAAAGGCAAAAAAAGAGAAAAATCCAAAAAAATAATAAAATCAAAAAAAGTGCAATAAAAACAAGTAGTGAAAACCTGGAAACATGTGCTATTTGTGATAGATTGGCTTTTCCATCTATTGGAATGTGTGTCGGTCGTCCGCTCTTTGCCATCATTATGCCTATCCATCATAAAACCTCATGTACATATCTGAGCATTGCAATCATGTCTCACCCTCGCTTGGTGATCATTGCATTATTCACAATAAATGGTTTGTTTCTCACTAGGGAAAAAATCCTAAACTCACCGGGGGCAATCTACTTTGATCTTAAAACAACAGACAATCAACAGTTAGACAAGGTAGGAAACATAATGATCATAACGAAACTCAACATTGAACATCAATCACAATCTTTGCAAAACCAACATCCAAATCAACAAGAAGATCAATAAAACAAATCTCACTAGATGATATTCTTTTGAATCATGGTTTAATCAGTTTAGCATAGATGTTCAACTATTGTATCTTGATTTTTTTTATCATTTCTCTGGAGCAACTCAAGGATGTCATGGACTAGAGAAGCTACGATGGAGTATGATATTTTTCTTTGTCTATTGTCTGTGAGTTGATCATTACTACTATGTAAATTTTTCATATAACGTGATCTAGAAAGTATCATTGATGGCATTCCTAATTTCCATAGGAAAAGGATTAACTCTTGTCTATTTTACACAAGCAATACTCAGGTCATCTTGGTTCAATTATACCTAGATGCTTCTATTACCTTGCAATATCAAAAATCCATGGAAGTTGTACTCAAGTCATCATGGTTTAATTATACCATCGGTGTTTGTACTAGCTTTCAACATATCTAAAGCTCAATGATGGTAACAAGCACAACAAATCAACTGACAAGATGGCACCATTGCATAATTAGATTTGCATGGTTAAGATAGATTGTATTCATATTAGTTTTTGCATGTATATTTTAGGTTTTCCAAGGCTAGAAAATTTCAAAATGATTTTATCTCTCATTAAAGGATTCAATACATTTGACATAAACAAAGCAAAAAGATCAACATTTAATTGTATAATCATTATCATATCATACATGCATTAGAAATTATTATCATAATCCATCCATCCATGCATTAGATCATATATTTGCATTAGAAAAATACAAAAATAAAGTGCATCACATCTTATTTGCATGACCAAATACATATTATATATCATAAAGCATCATCCATAAAGACATATAGAATTATAATCCATACATCATCATTTCCTCATTACATCCATACACAACCGTGGCATAATCCTATAAACATCGCATATCATATAGAGAATAAATCAAATGCATTCATCATAAAAGCATGCAGACAACATATAGATCAATAATCTTCGTTGCATCTCATATAATCTCAAAATAATCAATGTCAAGTGTATAATGATATCACAAAATGTGGAGAGATACATCAACAAAATGGTAGGAAACCATGAAGTCCTTGACTGAATAAGTGAGTATATCAAGTATCAGTACATAAAATATGAGTACGAAAGCTATGTGTTGCTCCCCCCAAACATTGTAGGCCTCTTTTTGCCTGTTGCTGCACCACCAAATGGACCTATACCTGGATCTTTGAGAAGTGGCCCGATCACACTGTTGTTTGTAGTCTGTGTCTAACTCTGACCTAACCCAGCACTGACAGACTTCACATAGCTAGGGGCACACTGCTTTGCAAGACCTCTTGATAATACAATGATCTATAGTACTCTATGTCTTGGGCTGAATGTCGAACCTCTTTGATCATATCCCCTACAATAGTCCCCTAAAAAAATATCTGCAATCTATTGGCTAGGGCCTCTGCATGCTCATATCTTTTTCTCGCAACATCTCTCTCTACTGTCAGAGAGGCAATCATCTCTTGTTGCACTAGCTATTCTTGTAAGCCCTCCACCTGTAACTGTAAGGCATCTATCTATGCCTGCTACTAATGGGAAGGCACACAAATTTGAACCTGGGATGGTTTTGCCTATTGTTGTCTTGACAAAACCATAGATCTCCTCCTCCAAGGTACTCTAAAGTCCAATATCTGGCTGCCACCTACATCCCCTCCATTTCCATCATCTCCTCTATCCCCAACATCTCCCTCCTCATCATCACCATCTCTCCCATCCCTCCTTTGTCTCAGTGCTGGCTGTGGCGCCCTCTCATCATCATCAAATTTTGGTACTGGCTCATCGAGACTAGATATCCTCGGTATGACATGTGTAAAAAAATTCTTAGCATACTCATCTGTCATCACACTAGTCATGATATCTGAACAATAATCCCATACTTGTGCTTGCAATCCAAAATACTCCTCGCAAGCTGCATCATAAGATATGGTGGGTCCCCACTCTAGAATATCCTGTTGTCTCCGAGCATATAATGCAACTCCCTGGGGCATCCCTTGAACTTGACCATACTGAGCATATGGAATCTCTCAATAATAAACTGGGTCCATCCAATCAAATATCTCAAAGTGTAAACATATGGCATCTCTAGATCATCCTCAGGCCACTACTCAAAATCTAAGTACGGTTGCCATATATCTGCCTCCAAATCATCAAGCACTCACCGCCAATACTCCAATTTTCCCAACTTGCATTGGACAATAATACCTTTGTACCCAAAGACATATGGCCTACCAACTGGACGATCTCTCTCCGCTAAAGGACGAGTAACAACTATATGCTCCCAGGCCCAAATCTAAAGTATTGTCACTCCAGCTAATAAACTAGAAACTCCAAGATACACCACCTAATGCAGATAATGGTATACATGTGCTAACATACATGAACCCCATGCATATCAAATCCCCTAAGTGATCATCCTCTCCAGTATCCTACCCCAGCCAACAAATAGTCCCTTCGACCTACGGTCAAGACATAAGAAACCTCCAACAAACCTAGCTAGAATAGATGGTAATGACTCGTAGGAATCCACCATATCCTGCACGGGATCTCGTAACCACTAATCCCATCATCATGAAAGATCCTCCTCAGTGCCTCAGTACCTCCCTACTCTGTATGATCATATACAACTAACTCTGTAACCACGAGAATCCCCAATATCCGATACACATCCTTCGAGGTAACTGTCATCTCATCGGTAGCCAGATGGAATGTGTTGTTGTCGCTATGCCACCTCTCAGATAATGTAGTCAATAGTCCCACAGTATACTTGGGCATATCATTGACTCTCATCCATCATGAGGTCAATCATCATCTATCCTATCAAACATCACCAAAACAACGGCTAATACGATCATCAAGCATCAAAAGCAAGGAGAAAAATAAACATTTCATTAATTATGGTGTCAATGTGCCAAAACAGAGCATCCATGTGTTGGAACAATGGATGCACACTACAAAAATCCATGAATGCGTCGAAACAAAGCATCTATGCACTAAAAATCTAAATATGCTAAAACAGTCAATATATGCGCTACTTCGCAACATAAATGTGCCAAAAATCTAAATGCGCTAAAGTATTCAGTATATGTGCTATATTAGGGCATAAAAGCACTAAAATAGGGAACCTATGTGCTAAATACCTATATGTGCTATTTTGGGAAACATATGTGCTAAAATGTACTATAAAAGATTTTAAATACATGAAAAATGTGTGAAAGCAAACTCAAATTTCAACAAAAGGTGATTTCTTGAGGTACGTACCAAAGGTCCATACGCGACAGGGTGGTGGTGTCATCAAACT
Source organism: Sequoiadendron giganteum (assembly GCA_007115665.2). Classification (NCBI taxonomy): domain Eukaryota; kingdom Viridiplantae; phylum Streptophyta; class Pinopsida; order Cupressales; family Cupressaceae; genus Sequoiadendron; species Sequoiadendron giganteum. The sequence continues at coordinate 120,549,052 of CM021104.1, read as the reverse complement.
CGCTCGAATCGATGGGTGTGGTATGGGATCACCATTTTTGCTAAATCACTCAATCAACTCAATCACTCAATTGCAAATGAATTCAAATGAACTCCTTTTTCACCTTTTCGCCTTTTAAAGGGGTAAATGAAGGGTATTTAAGTGGGATTATTTTTATTTTCAAAAAGGTCATCAATTAATCAATTGGCAGGGTCATTCTTCTTTATCGGGAGATAAATCATTGCAAAATCCTAAAAATTGGAAAATCCTCATAAAATCATAAAAAATTCAAAAATCTCCCCGATTTATCTCTTGAGGGGGCATACACACACCATCACTTGAAAATTAGCGTCTGGGGCATATTAATTTTTTTTATCAACACTATCGACAAACATTTCTTTGACTAGTATGGGACAATATAGATTAGCCTAAAGATTGGGTGGGGTCTATCTATCCAAGAAAGAAGGGTGTGATAAAATTGACCTTGCCACATGAATATGAATTAGTTAGAGAAACCTACTAACATGTATTTAATGATGATGTCAAGTTAAGCCATTATGATTTCACAGTGCGAACAAATCTTATTAAGTATGAATGATCTATTTTTGGAACATAATTCCATATGAGTGCCTTTGCCAACAATAGATAATTTTGATTGGTAATATACAAAATAACATATACTTAAAGATAAAACATTGTTTAATATTGCTAAGTTAGTTTTTTTCTAATAAATAATGTGCTCCTAAATAAACATTGAATGAAGTGAATGGATTGATTAATTTATAAGATTTTTTTTTTATGTATACGTGTTGAGTAGATGTTTACTCACGTGGGTTCATTTTGTTACTTGTGTGTCATAATTTTACCTCAAGACCTATAAAACCCAAAGTCTAGGTTCATGGATCACTAGATTGTAGAATGCATCTACATCAACTTAACTAGTATATTATGAACCGTTGTGATGTGTGGATTATATGCACTTAGCTATAAGATGACCCCACATGTCAAATCCAAGTCCTCTACAGGTGTGAATAGCTTCCTATCACCAATATCATACAAGTGACATATGTCAGGTGTTATCTACCATATATTAATGATTAGTTGGTTGTCACCAGTAACATAGAGGAAAAAGATGAAAGGGGTCATCCATGATATGATGTAAATGTAGTTTAACTGGTTGTTACTAGCATTGTGCAAGTGATAGATGTCAAGAGCTAACCATCATATCTTAGGATTTAGCTACTTTTAGCAAGTAGCATGGAGTTGAGATATGTCGGGATCTACCCATAGTATGATAGGGCATAGCTAAATTTCAACATTACCATGTAGGTGATAGATGCCAAGAGCTACCATATACTAGTTTGGAACAAATTTTCTAGTGGCATGGAGGAAATATATGTTGGGATCCATCAATTTGAAAGGTTTAATAGGTTATGAAAATATCATTAATGACCTTATGTGATATGCATTATTATTTTTATACCTTATTCAGTGATGATCACAAGTAGTATGAGACATATTGAGGAAAAAGCTCATCTTGTGTAGATAAATGAGAAAAAGGATGGGACCCATAGCATACTTTGAGATGCATTGACATTCCTTTTATGGTCGAGGTGCACTTAAAGGGTATGTGTTAGTGAACTAGGTAGTGGGAAGATACCTACACTAATGTCACATCCATTTCCTACTATTAGTTGGTCACTATGCATGTATGAGACAATCATTGTGGACTTATGCAAAAATTGGCCTTAGGTATTATGCATATTGTTATACTTATGCCCTTGCCAATGATGACAATAATTAGTATGTAATGCTTGCTCATTATAATAGATGGCAGTGGATTGGGGAAAAATATAGGACTTATAGTGTAGTTCAATCGACATTCCTATCTTTGGCTGGGATGTAAAGGGCTTATGTGTTAATGAATCAAGTAAAGAAGAAGATGTTTTCAATAAGGCCACAACACTTCCTTTTTGACAAGTGATTTTTATGTGTACTCATGAGGTTTTTAAGTTATTCACATTATGTATATGTGTTAGGTGCTTGAGCTAGTCTCACTATGTATATGTGATGCATGCATTAGTTATTGAATTATATATAATGATGTAAGTGTGAATTATTTACACTTTTTTTTATATATGTCTATGCTACTCATTGTATGTAACTATACTGTGGGTGTGAGCTAGTCACCTTGTGTACAAGTGGTGTATGCTTGAGCTAAAACCTCATGTGTACTTGTGAGTTGTATAAGAGCTAACCACTTGTATCTGTGCAATACAAGTGGGGGCTAGTCATGTTGTGTATAATGGATGTATTCTTGAGCCAATCACTATGAGAACATGTGATCTTGAAATGATATAGTCCTCATGTGGTTTGGTGTGTGTTTGGATACTAATATTGACATGGAACCAACACTTGATTGGATGTGTTTGCTATCATTCTATTATAATTTGATTGAATTGAAAGCATAAGTTCAATGAATAGTTGTGGCTTAAAAGTGAGACTAGATATCTCATATAAGAAGAGAGGATGAATTATCTCTATCTTTGGAATATGAACTATAAAACCTTTGCTTCCCAAAAGAGACACATAAGAAATAACATCATGAATGAACCTTCAAGGTTTATATTTGGGTCTAGAGATGACCTTGACCTTGGGAGCTTACCACATTCTAGTCTTAAGTACATGAATGGTGGAGTAGAGTCATTGCCACAACTATGGTTGGAAAAATTATGAAGCAGACACTTATAAATTATATGGAAGGTTCTTTGTCAATTAAGGTAGTACTTGTTGTGTATTAAAAATATTAGTAGTAATCAAGGGGTATTTATTACATACTCTTCCTAGGCCTATGATAATTCTATGATGTATCTAATTCTTTAAATGTGTGATTGTATTGGTTGCTTAAAAGGGCATTGTGATAACAATTTTATGTTGTACCTACCTAAATTAAGAGGAGTGGATGTAATTATGTGTTGCATATTCTTCATCCATAACATAAGAAGACAATTTGTGTTGTATTTCTGACATGAGAGATAAAAGGAAAGGATAATAGAAGCATACAATGTACACAAGAAATATGCAACTAGTGGAGTAAAGGGAAGATTGCATCCTTAGTCGAGGTCTTGGATGAATGCCTGTAATAAGAATATTATATCCATTTTAATTTCGTTTTCATTATACATGACATTTGTTTTGATTAAAGGTAAAATATGGGTTTTGAAGGGGCCTGAAACCCTTTACATCAAAAAACAACTGTTAACGAAAGAGAAAAGACATCATCAATGCAACAACCCACCCACAATAAAACCACAAAAAAAAATCAACCAAAAAGACGACAACCACCCAACGACATTACATATTATTAAGGATATCTATAACTTCATTGTCACAGACCACATTCTTACCACCCACATCACCGATCACAGGCATCTCATTACTAGGAGCAACACCCTGAATCTTGGTCTTGTTGGGGGTTTGAACCCCAAGACCACCTGACTTTGCCTCCCCAATCAAAACACAACTCACACCCTTGTCAACAGGCTTCTCGCCTTCCATCAGCTTCCCATCAACATCATCTTTACCATTAGTAACATTATCCACAGGGGAAGTCATACCAACAGATTCAACAACAACTTTATTCCCCTCATTTCCTTTCTTCATGCTAACAACAATCCTTTCCATGAGATTCTCTAGATTAAGGATTCTTCCTTCAAGATTCTGCTTCATCATAAGCATTTCCTCTGCCACAATCTTCAAGGAGTTCATCAAATCATCAATTTGATCCTGAACAGAGGAATCCTCCTTTTTACTAACAATACCCCTCACTTTCACATTAGTCATATTCATCTCATGGAAGGCCCATTTAAAAAGCTTATAAAAAAGAATAGAGCCCTCCCTAGCAGCTCCCAAGACATCCATAATATTGTCTTTCCCAATATAAAAAACCTCTCTACCTTCAACATCCTCCTCATGAAAGGAGCAAACCTTCTCAGTCTCAACATCAATCCCCTTACCTTTTTCAGTAGCAATTGGCGTCACCGTTGGCGATTTGATCTCGCAGATGGACTCCACGATATCAGCAGCCGCAATCACCATCCTCTTCTTTTCCCTTCTCCAAGTCCACCTTAGGAGTGTCCCCATCAACATGCCCTACCCAGTGCCCACCAGAAGAAACCCCAACCTCCTTCCCATCCAGAGATCCCACAACATTATGTCTGCCATCCCCTTTAAGAGGAGTATCCGGCTTGATAGTGGACCGCACTACCTTCCTTGTACTATCCCCCACAAGAAGAGTCCTATTTTTTAGAGGTGGGGGAGGAGACGACACCTCCTTGACTAAATCCTTCACATCCTTTTTGCTTTTGCTAAGAATTTCATCTGCAGGATTGCCACTGCTGGTCTCATAAACCTTGTTAGGGCTCAACCCCTCTTTTTTAAGCTTCCCCAAGGTAGGGGATCTCATGTCCTTGCCTATAGTAGCAAGGGAATTCAAAACAAAATCAACATCCCCCAAATTTGACTCCTTCTGCAAAATCAACTTTTGTTTCTTCCTATTCTAACAAGCCACTTCCTCCTCTAAAACTGTATCATAACCCTTATCAGTATTCACATCCTTAGGATTCGGAACATGATGAACCACCTCAAAGGCTTTGCAATAGTTGAAAATGAGGAGAATTAATCCTACATGAAGAACGGGGTTCTTCTGGTTTTTCTTGTGGTAAATGATACCAGCATCCAGTGAAGCCAATACATAGAAAGGAAAGGAAATTCTTCTCTTGTGACAAAAGTGGTTGAGAAGAACAAAGTGATAGGCATTCACAACAGAATAAAGACCTTCCAAAGATGCATATCTCATTAACTCCTCAACAACATCGACCCAAAGAGCCTGTAAGGATTTCCTCTAGTAACCCCTGCTCTTCACCAACATCAAGTCCTTAGCTTCCTCACCTTTGAAAAAAACTTTCATGGCCTTCTGCAACTCCTTCTTATCCCTATAGAACTTCATGCCTTCCATAGGAAAGCTAGTGATATGAGCGATGAGGTCTTCAGTAATGTTGAATTTCGTCCCTCCAATCTTGAACACCTTATTGTTCCAATGTTTAGTGACATTAGCAGTAATTTGGGGATTATTCCCATTCAACTTATCAATATAGGGAGTCAAACCACCCTTCTCCAAAATCACCCAGACCTCCTCATTTTTCTTAACATCATTATAGGAGAAGGGCTCCACATGGTTCCTGTCACCACCCATGGCAACCAAATTCATAGAGCCAAAGCAAAAAGCAATCTTCATAGCAAAGCTGAAACTTCTCGATAAAGCCAGGAAAAGGATACCCACAATCCGTGTAAGATAATGAATGTGATAGAGAAAATTAATAAGCATATTAGTAATCCACATCCTATGGATTTTCTCCTTGATATCATCAAAACAAGTTGAGGCCTTAATATCACTCCTCCAAATAATAGCCTTCCATGTGAAAAATAACATACACACCCAACACCACACACCACTATTATTTCTATTATCTTTGGGCTTCATGATTAATGATTGCAATTGCCTCTATAGGAAGAGGGTAATTGAGAACCCACTCTCGGGCCCCACAAACCTCCAAGTTAGCAAAGAGATCGACTAAGCTATTTCCTTCTCTAAGAATGTGTGAAATATAATAGTCATCAAAGGAATTAAGGATACTAATAGAATCCTTTATCATAGATTCAATAGTCCAAGAGGTAGTGGCGCTATTTTTTAAATTATTGATGATATTCAAAGAATCCCCTTCGAGCCACACTTTCTTAAAACCCTTCTTTTGAGCCAATTTGAGATCATGATAGGTTGCAACCTTATACATGGCATTTGTTACATAATAATGGTAATGGGTATTTTCCACTACTTTGTAGGGTTTCTAGAACAAGTATGATATTCAAGATTCTCCCCTTCCTCTCTTATTATTTGTCATTTAATTTATGCATAAGAAGCATAATATGTATAATTCTTATTTTTTGGATTTATACAATTTGTATAGTTGAGAGATTACATATCATGTATGCTCAAATGTAAAGTCATCCATAATGATTGTTTGAAGGGTTTCTTCATCATAAAATATAATTAGGGGGTTAGGAGGACGAGAGGAAGAAGATTTATTACTAGATTCAATGTTTCCCATAAAAGCATGACCATACAAAATATCATCATTGTCATGCGGCTCTACATTATTTGTGTAATGTGGAAATAGATTTGTGTAAATTTCTAGATGACTATTTGGGGTCCAATAGATGGATTTCCATTATCATTAATGCCTCCAACTTTAATTGCATTTTTCTCAATGAGACCTTGTCCTTGTATTTAAGACCCATACAACTTTGGGTCTAATGACATTTAATTTCTTGATGGTTGCAAAATGTTTGATCATTATATACTTTAGGAATGGGTTTGTTGTGATTGAGTGAGTGGATTAAAGGGAGTAAATTAGCACTCAACAATGTTTGAAGCATAGGGTCCACGAGTTTTTGAAGTTTAGTAAAATTTCTAAAAAACTACTAACTTAAATGAAGGATCATGTAAGCGTTAGCAACTTGAAATATCTAAAGTTAAACAACTTTTCCAAGCATAATGATCTATTTTGTAAAATAATACATCTAATATCGAGGAAGAAAGCTTGAAAAATAAAAGTTGAGATCACCATATGAAATATGGATACAAGTATGAGAAATAAAAAAATGTAGACATGTGAATATTTATAATATTATAATTCTACCCACTTCATAAAAAAAATTGAAACCAAGACCTTATGACTATAATGATTTCTTACATTTAAAAAAAAAATTAATTTAATTTTATCTAAAATCTTGTAAACCATTTTAATTTCACAAACATTAAAATCTTTCCTATTATATCATATTATATACCGCTACACTTAAAAAAAACAAAAAGCAAAAAGCGACAAGCGAAACTTCATATAATTTATTCCTGTCACCAATTAACTGAATGCAAGGAAATGGTATAATTCTGCAAAACGGACAAAACTGCAATCAATTTTTTAAAAAACATCTCGTTCAGATCCAACCGAACGGCTACCTTGAGGCTTATATTTGATTATGCCTTCTACCACCTTTGCTTTTAGTTTTTCATTTCCTGAGATTCAGATGTTCTCATTCTTGGCGGACTGGGATGAAGTTAGTTTTTCGTTTCCTGAGATTCACAGGTACTTCTCTTCCTCACATTTATTAAGCCGCCAGCAAGGATGCTGAAATCCAGGATGGTGAACACGGCTATGAGGAAGACTGCTCCTATTTTTTAATTGCTGTATTTGGACATGAAGAGATAATCTCCGCCAATGTAGAAGCTCAATCTCTACATTATTTATCTAAACAACAATATTTTCTTGTTTTCTCATGGAAGAAACATGAACCCTGTGAGTCAGGTACAATTTTACCCTCCATTTACAGGATTTCTTGTTTAATGACTTGTGGTTTTGATTAACGCGTGATTAAGATTGGGTAATTTTAAATCAGAGTCAGAGAGTATACGAGGGTCCTATCTTTTTCTTTTGTGTGTCTTTTAAAGCTATCACCCTGTCTTTTGTTTTTTAAGCTCTTCTGTGATTGGTTATGTTTGGAGTCCCTCTATTTATTTGACTTGTGTCGGGTGTTTGATATGACATTGGATATGACTTGTTTTTCAGTCTTTCTTGTTGTTTGTCTGTGAAACGGTATGATTTTATTTCCCTCTTTCTGTTATGGAGATTTAAGAAGTGTTTACTGGGTATATAGGGTTGGAGCTGGTTTGTCAGTTAGTTGTCTAGATTGAAGATAGGCCTGGTCATATGGCTTTTGCCAGGATTTAAGTTGAATTTATCCAGCTTGAAGTGGGGTGTCGTTTTCTTTAACTATTATAATAATAAGTTGGGTTGCCGGAATTTAAGCTGTAGGTTTTATGGTTGAGATTTAAGTTGGGTTTATCCCATTTGAAGTGAGGTGTTAGATTTCTTTATCTTTCATAATAATAAGTTGGGTATATAATAATAAGTTGTTCTCTGAAAGAAAGACCCTTGAATCATACCTTGATGAAGGCTATTGTGTTTGCAATTGATGCTTGAGCATGTGATTGGTATAGGATGATGCGTCAGTTTTTCATGACTATAAATGAATGCTTGCTCAATATTTAGAGATTTAAGCTGCAGGTTTGGGGATTGGATTTGGGATTTTAAATTTTAGTAAGACATAAAAGAGTGTGCCTAGACTGGACTATGGTTTAAATAGGGCAAATATCAAACAATTATGAAGCTAGATCTGGTTGTTAATTGTTTGAGAAAGTCCTTAAAGAATGTGTATGGATTGCATTGTGGGAGTTTGTAGTTTACATAAATCAATTGGTGAACAGTTAGAGAGCTTATTTTCATCTTTCATCTTTAGATCTTCAAGAGTGTGTAGGGGTTCGTAATTTAAGCAGAACAAATGTTGAACAATTTTAGATTTTATTTTCAGCTTTGGTTTGGTGTAAATCTCCAGGAATGCATAGGATTTGGATTTGGATTGTGATCGTATGCTGTTTAAACAGGTCATATGTGAATTGTTATTGAACTTATCTTCAGCTGTATTCAATTTTGTTTTGTTTTGTTTAAGGTTATGATGATTTGCATAGCAAATGTGAAAAACTGTTGAGTTGGTTTTGATCTTCTAGCCAAGTCTTTTGATCTTCTAGCCAAGTCCTTAAAGAACATGCAATATTAGATATTAATAGTTTGTAGTTTAAGAAGAGTACATTGTGAACAATCTCAGAGCTCGGATCTTGAGAAACCCTCTTCCAGACTGCCAGTTCTAATAGATTGAATCATAGTTCATCTTAAGGGCATGATCTGAGTTTTTTTAATTTGCTAAATTCCAAGTATGCATGGTCAAGGAATTTTATTGTTTGTTTAGTTGTCTATATTGTTAGAAAGATTTGCAAAAAATCTCTTTGCAATTAGCACTTGTGTTGATTGTGCTAATAGGTAACATTGTCTAATAACCTTTTTGTTTAGTCATGCATGTTAAAGGTGGACTCTAGTGATAACTGAATAATACCTTCCTTGTTGGGAGCATAAAAATAACACATACTGGTTGAGCTCTCTAAGTTGGAGATGACAAACCATAAGGTCTATGAGTCCCCTTTACCTTGAATGTTATAGTGATCCTGAGCATTAAAAGTTGCATTATTTTGTGTAAATAATTGATGAGTACTATTTCAGACTTGCTATAGTTGTTCCACATGTGACATATGTTCAATCAATTAAACATATTGCTACTCTGTATGCCTTTGTACCTTATCGCAGCTCATGATACGAACCATAATTATAGAACTTTGAATGTTTATACCATACTCACATGATATTTTCGTGTCTTTCTAGGAGGGTTTATATAACCATGCCCTATTTGTATGTCTTGTATTTTTAATAATATTGTTGGGACAGTTAGCATACTCCTGTACATTCTGAATTGTGTCCAAATAATGGATCTCTATGATATTGGATCAATCTGATAGAGTGAGTTATTCTTGATTATCAAACTTGAATCTCTTGAGAGATTGTTGCTTCATGGAAATTTACTTTAGACAAAGGTAGATTTAAGGTCAAAATGGACATCATGTCATGGTGATTATAGGTGTGTTCATAATCAATTAAAATTACCTCTATAGTAGTCTGCACAGAACTCAATGACTCAAATTCCACAAAACCATAACATAATGCTTGTTGTTGTCAGACAAATTTTCAAGCATTATAAGAAGTAAGATAGACATAAAAATATGTACATTTTCAATCCTTACCTTGATACTTCTAACCCAAACACCTCTAGGCTTAGTACAACCGAACTTTTTAAACTCTTCCCCAAGCTGGGTAGTCGTAGCATTCAGAGGCAAGATTTTAATATAGATAGATCTTCCTCATCGGTTGGAAGTCATTGATAATGGAAAGATTAATGAAAAATGATGGGAAAAATTAACCAAATATTTTCCATCCATCACAAGAAAACAATGAAAAATTCAGTAAAGTCTAAAAAGAGGAAAATTGCAAAAACCTTCTGATTCTATATAGTTGCTATTCTCAGAAGCATTAAAAGCAGGAGCAAAGGGTTCTGAGGTAGGTGGCACCTGTGTAGGTACAAGAGCTTGCCATTCAACATTTGTAGGAACTGTCCTTACAACAATTGGTGCTTGAACAGGTGCCATAACCATCACATGTGGAATTAAAGATGAAATATCAAGAAATCATCAATGAAAGTTTCAAAAAGATGTCTTGAACTTTAGCCAGAATCAAACTGTATTTTCATTTGATGTCACCAGAGTTCCTGTAATTGATTTTAATTGATTATGAACATTTCAAAAGTAGTTGGATTTATTTGGTATTATTACATGTTACCTAGATCATGTTTGTTCAGTTTTTTCCTAAGTTACCGAATCGGGTACGGGTACGGTACGTCGATACGGCAATTTTTTTTATTTTGGTGTGGGTACGTTTGGATACGTCCGTACATAAAACATATAAAAATTAAATCTATTACTTAAAAATAAATATATTAATATTAAATAATGATATATAAACTATACAGGTTTTAATTTAGAATTTATAAATTTTAAATTTTTATTAATTTATAATTTTATTATATAATTTAATAAATAATATAGTAATATAAATAATAATATATACTAGTTCATATAATTATTAGTTTAGCTCTGTTTTTCTTTCCTTTCTTCTTGATTCTATTGCTCTTGTTTTGTTAGCTTTAGTAATGCTCATTGGCTAGTATACACTCCCTAGCACAAGATAGGGCAATTTGTTTTTAGACGGTCTTCATTTTGCAGAATTACTCTTAAAAAGTATTTGAGTTGTTTCTGCAAGCTTTCATTGCTCTTGTTTATTGAACGTGCAAAGTTTCTAGCAATAAAAGTAATTGCTTTGAATTTTGAGTGGTGTTTTGAATTTTTCTCTGATATCCTCTTTCAAGATTTACATGGGGTCACTCTTGCAAGAAAAATAAGATCCTATATTGGACTGTTTCCTTGACTTGATCTTCAAAAGGACCCATGCTTAGTAAATTGGTATATTTTCTTTTGATTTCAGATCCCATCTAAGTATTAGCTATTTTATGATTTGGGTTTTCACTCTATGTTATTAGGAATGCCTAGCTTCAATTTCTTGTGATACTCTGTATATGGCTGCATAGTTTTTTGACATGTAATCTTTTTTAATCCGACTATATGCTTTTGGTGCTTCTAGGATTAAGAATCTTAGAAGTTAAGTTTAGTATAGATACTGTAATAAAATGCCATTTTAAAACTTGCTATTGTTGATTGGATTTATGGGGTTTTCAATTGTAATTCTCATTCAAGGTTTTGTCAACTTTTGATACGTGGCTAGGGTTTGGTCAGAATAGTCCTTATTGACATAGAAAAAACACTATTGATTCAAAATAAATTTGAAGGTTGTATAAACTGCTTCCTTTAGGGTTCATGTAGTAAATTGGTAAAGACTTATATGTACTGAGTTTTTTTCATGCGTTAAAATTAGGACCTGGATGATTTGGTCCTAGTGATAATTATTTTTTTCTAATTAAAAGGTGATTCATATATGTGACCAACTTAATCCTATCATGAAGTTCATTTATCTTCATCAATCATCTGAGAGAGCAAGCAAGGATAATTACTTGTAACACCATATAACGAGAGGACCTAAATAAGAACTCTAGAGTACTGATTTGTGGTTGAAGATGGTTATCTTCATCTTAAATGTTCTGCTAGTGTATTGAGACACCATATACTGAAAGGGAGCTGGTAAATTCGTGTTCCAAACAAATATAAGGAATTTACTTTGCTTGTTAAGACAAAATTCTATGAGTAGTAGTTCTAAAATGTTGGGCATGATTTTAGCTTCTATTGAGACAAAAATACCATTGGTTTAAATTGTTTTGAAGGCTATATAAATTTCCTCCCCCAGGATTCATCTAGTAAATTGGTGAGACTTATATGGAGTTTTGTTCATGCATTAAAATTGAGACCTTAATGATCTGATCCCAGATAAAACCTCTTTTTTAAGTACTAATTGAAAGGGGGGTTCATTAGTGGGACCCAACATAATTCTATCATGATGTTTATATATCTTCATCAACCATCTTTGAGAGAAAACAAGGATAATTAATTGTAGCACTTTGTCTCTAAGCATAGAACATGAGGACCTAAACAGTAACTGCATGGTACCAAATTGTGACTAAAGATTTTCATCTTAAACTTTCTGCTAGTGTATTGAGACACCATATACTGAAAGGAAGTTGGAAAATTCTCGCTCCAAACAAATATAAGGAATTTACTTTTCCCATTAAGACAAATGTCTATTAGTAGTAGTGCTAAAATGTTGAGCAGGATTTTGGCCTTATTGCCACCAAGATTTGCTATTTCATTAATATTTCTTTCTTACTTTAAGCAGAGATAGGGAACACAAATTTTTTGAAGAACTTAATTGAACTAAATCCACACGAATTGAACATTATCCAACACAAATGAAAATCAGATATGTATGTTATTGGGATTGGATCATTATGATTTGCATTCCAAGCATGGCAAATGTGAACGATATTACAATTTTATTCTTCGTTGCTTTTAACATAATTGGCTCCACATAAATGTACCAAAATTTAGTGATAATAGATTTCCACAACCCATGTAGATTATTGGAAGAGTTTCTGGATTTGATTGTGTCAAAAAAAATTCATCGACGTTTCGAATCACACTCCGTGATTCATCATTTTAATGAATCATGGAGTGTGATTCATTAAAATGAATCACACTCTATTTCATAAGCCTAGCATCAAACATTGGTGAACTGGATTGAACAACATTTTTTGTAGCATAAGCCTAGCATCAAACATCATCCTCTAGGGTTTATGTGCTTGAAGCACTTAGTTATAGGTTCAAATGCACAATATTTGAGACTTTAAAATAATCTTTATTTAATCCCAAAAAGCAAGCTCTAAAGTCATGCTTAAAGGCTGTTAAAAGCTGGAAATAAATAAATTTTAAACAAATCTACTCTTAAACAACTAATTAATTAAAAGGAACTAAAAATAGGGCCTCATCTTTGCCTCAAAATAACACTACCGATATTAGCCATTGCTAAAAATAGCAAACTGTACTATGAACACCCTTTGTGACTCCAAAGCAACTTTTCACATTGAAACCTGATGAATTATTTAACGAACACTAAAACCTTAACCGCCATGAATCTTTGAATTTGGAACCTCATGATTGAAAAACATGTTTAAGATATCTTTCATTGTTGGCTGAAGATCTGACCTGAAACCCTTGGATTTATCCTTAAATAAAACTGATCAAACCAAACCCTAGGAATGTTACAAACTTGGCTATATCTTCATCCCTTAAACGGCTGCAAATGCTCTTTTCATGTTTACCCAACCCTATAGCTGGAAACTCTGAAAACCCTTTCTAATAGCTGTAAGAAACTCCAAAAACTGATGTTTTTGAAATCCTAGAATTCGGCCAACTGATATGTCATGGAAAAAGGAACAACAAACCATAAGAACTTGCTTTTCTAACTATTTCAGTAAATGATACATGCAGAAAAATAGGGATATGTAAGCTGCCATGATGCATACTTGAAATGTTGTCATATACAATTAAAACATGGCAGAACTATTGACCACTTAAGCCATGGTGGAGAAATCAAATTCAGGGAAACTTAAGCTCACTCTTGCCACCTTTTTTCATCCTAGGAAGAAAAGTTGGATGGTCAAACCATTATGAAAGTGCGCCTACTTCATGAAGTGGAATTATTATGGACTTTAGCTAGGTGGAGATTTAAGCAACTTATGCTAAGTAGGATAGATCATGTGGCGAATACATTGTAAATGTGATCCCAAGCTTAAGAGAGGAATTCTTACCCACTTATGCCTCTTTTATAAGTCCAAGGGTAAATATCTAGTGGCTTAACCACCCTAAATATGCATCACAGATCGTGAAGAAGAGATGTTTGCTACTTTATATGACTACTGAGTGGAGCTTACTTTTACTTGAGCCAAGAAGGAAAAGCTTGCCACTTGAAACAACTTTTGAACTGCTAAGCAGAAGTTTTGAGTGGTCCAGCCATTAGGAAAGTATGGCTGGCTTTATTTGTGGAATTACTTAAGAACCAGGCCATCTTTCTACTTCTTCTTTCTGTCAATACAACATATGACCTCATTCTGCACTTGCATTCTTCAGTTCACTGCTTGTTTCTGCCAAATAAAAGTCTATCGTTCTTTTGTTGCCCTTGTTACTGCTGCTGCATTATGCTCCTGTGCTTTCTATTGATTGTTGAATGAATGGGGGAAATAATGTCCAAATAAAATGATGTAAATTCATGATAAATTCTGCTAAAAAATTGACACAAGTTAGCTAGAATATAGGACAAAAGTCTGGCCCTGATCATGAAGATTTTATTTCTTTTACATGGAAAATTTGCAGGGATGTAAGATACTTTAAACAGGGCCAATATGAACAACACATACTGACCTTATTTTCATCTTCTTTGAGCTTTGGTTGTATTAAGCATTTAAAGTATGTATAGGAAATGGTCTGTGATGGTCTATGGTTTAAGTAGGGAAAATGCAAACAAATGGCAGATTACATGAAGAAACTGTGTGCTTGCATTCATTGGTTTTAGGAACTGGGAGAAAGTTACATTATAGAGAAGATGCAGCTGCAAAAGGATCTAAAAGTTAAAAAAAAAAAGATTTAGACCTTGCCATTTTCCTTGTCTTTTTAGTTTGTTTGTGCAACTTCAGATTTTTCTTGTTATATTTTACATTTGGATGGATGTTGGAAGTTTGTCATTTGATGTATAATTAGAGGACCGAGAAAAAGGAAGAACTACAAATGACCATAGCTGAGTTTAGGAAAACATGCTTCTTGCTCCAAGAAAAAATTTCAAAAGTAGAACCTGAGGTTATAATAATTTAGTTATACTCTATTAATTTAGGCACCAATTTGTTTATAATTATGTTTTAATGTTGATTGAATAAATGGCAGAAAATTTGTCATGTCCCCTTCTAGTTGACATCTCTCAGAGCACAGGATTAGCCTATTATGCGACCCTCGTAGGCTGATAGGATGGATAGAGGGTCTTGATGGAGCTTGGCTCAGCTTCAGTTGTCAGTATTTGATCAGTTGGCTTTCGTTCGGGTTCATTTGGACACTTTTAGCCTGAGTTGCTATTTTTAGCAGTATTTGGCACTCAGCGAGGAACCGCTGCTATTTTTAGCAGTATGGATTGATCACGTGCAGAATCACTTCCTTAGTCGTCAGCTTCAGACGGTTCGTGGATCGGGTGAATATTGAGAGAGATATTAATATTTAATTGATTTAATTAAATATTAATTAAATGGAGCATATAATATAAAGTTATAATATTTTTATATTATAAGTTAAGTGAAATATTGGAAGGGGTCGCCCATCATGGAAGGGGACGTTTTTAATTATATTTTATAATTAAAAATTTGTCCGGAGACTATTGAAATATTAAAATAAAAAGTTCGAACTTTTTGAATGATCCCTATTTTTTTAAGGAAATCGCACTTTTGAGAGAGTATAAGGTTTTGCTTTGGAATTGGAGCCCTTTATGTTATTGTGAATTGAAAATTGATCAAGTCTTGACCAGAGCACGGAAGCCAAGGGTTTCAGTCTCAGAGCATTGGGGAACGAGCCATCTCCAGTGAAAGCGATTCAGAGGGTGTGAGATATCATCCGATTTATTGCCAGGCAGAGGGATTTCTTCATTCAGAAGAAATTACAGAGCATTCAGAGATCATTTATCTTCAGAGTTTTTTATTAGGTTTTCATCCAGAAGCATCTTGCAACCAAGGCGCATATATTCTTTAGATCTTGAGATTCCAGAAGGAGGCTGTACATTTCATTTATTGCTGTTATCAGGGCCGTACTACTTCACAGCAGGCCGTACCAGCATTAAAGAGGCGTATTCTTGATCTTGGTAAAAACGCCTTTCATTCTGGCTTGCAGTCTTCACCAATTTGGGCGCTAGGGTATCGGGGATCATCTGAGCTTGTCAGACAGGAGGAGAAGATCAAATTCTTTGCAGCCGTACCAAATCTGGTTATTTCCAGTTTGCTGCTAATACCAGGTTCTTTAAATAAAATCATTGCTTTTTAGATTGCAAGTCATTGGATCTTTATTGTAATCGTCTCAGAAGATTAATTAATAGACTGGCATCCATATTTGCATTAGATACTATTGTTTCCAGAGTTGATTATTTTTTTATAGAATTTATTTTCTATTTCTTGCAAAATCGCATTATTGCATTTATGCTCAAAAACCACAAAACAGTCAAAAAAACCAAAAACCTTCAAAAACCATAAAAACAGTCAGATTCAGAGAAAACGGGGAAACAAGGGTTTCTACAAAATTTCTTTTGATAATCTTTATTTGGAATTTTTTTTTACTACATTTAAGCGAAGGTGAAATCAGGATGCTCCAGATCTTAAAATCAATTTGAATGTATTTCATTTTTCCAATGCAGGCCATCATTCAAGCTCAACAACAAGATCTAGAAGCTTTGAAAGTTATAGTAAAAGAAAAAGCATGCTTGTCTGAAGAACATAATAAAGCTCAACAAGAGTCATTTAATGCAAACCAACAGGTATGGGCAGAGCAGTTTGTCTCCTGAAATTATTTAATTTAATTCTTTGATCTGATTTTTTAATTCAGTTCTCTGTATTTTAATTGTAATATTTAGTGTACATTTGCTTCAGGATATCAATAAATATTTACAAGAGTGTGATACTAGTTTGTAGAAATATAACAAGAAGCTTTAGAATGGTGTGGCTATTGGTACATCGACCATTTCTTGAATGTAGAAAGAAAAATCAACAATAATGGAAAATGTCAGTAGCTTGAGAGGTCACAATTCTGCACTTGAGGGCCAACATAATGAAACTAAAGTGAGTGCCTTCTATAAACAAATTATCTCTTCAAAATTATTAGATTTTATTCTATAATGTCCAGTTGGTGGATTGACTTGATAGCAATATTTTATTGATGTTATTACATCTACCATAATCTTACATATGATCAATTTTTTCTTAAAGGGTTTATAGAGCATTTATTCTCTATAAGTTTATTTTGACCCATAGCCTTAATCTACTCAAAGAGTTAGCCTAGTAATCAAAGGATTGTATAACTCTTGCTTTGGCATTAATTTTGTGGCATTTGTAAAAACCAAATTTGTGTTAAGACCTTACTTTAATATCGCATGCAAAACTAATATTATCAAGAAGTGTGTATTCAATTTTGTTTTGACCTGTATGGCTTGATCATGTTGCACAAGAGTCGCAAGATTTTAATTAAGATCTGATTTTCCTAGACATTTATGATCACACTTCAATCAATTTTTTATATGGTACTAGGAAAATAGACCCTTAATGTTTTTCACTTTAGTGCCACATATGGATCAACTTCATCTTATGATTATGGACATGTATAGTTGCTTTGCATTACTTAGTAATCGCTGCCCTTTTATATCTCAGGCCTCATTTCAAAAGGCCCAAAAGGAGAAAAGAGGGTTTTTGGAAGATATAGAGTTTTTCCATGGGTAGCTTCAACACACTACAAATGAGAGGCTTGGTCATGTTGCTCAAACTCAAATTTTGTTCACTGAGGTAACAAGTACACAGAATGTATTGGAAAATTCACCAACTGCAAATTAATGCCTTCAAAACAACACAAAACTTCATGGTCCATTCCATTTTCACAATTTTATAACTTTTCTTTCAACAAAACCAAGTCCTTACTATTTTTGAAACTTGGGAGTGATTTGGAATGAAGCTTAGATGCCTATTTATAAGTTTTTTGTGAGTGATTAGTGTTTGGGTGGGGCTTGTAGACCATTAGGGTTAGGGTTTGTGCCACAGATCGAAAAGACTTTTTGATTATTTAAAAAATAAAGAATTATTCATTTTTCTTGTTGTGGGGGATGCCTAAGAGTGCCAGGGATGGTTAGGAGACTCGTGGGAGTCCCTTGGATGTCTTGCAAATGTCCCGAAGTCCCCAAGGTGTCCCAAAGTGTAATGTTCACCCTTGATTTTTTTATTTTATTTTTTGCCAATATGAAATCAACAACATAAACATGCCAAAAGATGATGCACTGCTGCCATAGGTATTAATATTGATAACAGAGCTTAAACAAAGAGTTAATACAAAATAGATACATATAACTATGATAAAATGACTACTCCACCATGTCCAAATACACTAAACCAATTCCCAGTTGAAACAACAATGAAATACCTTGAATAGATGGTCTAGAAGGCTGCAGACAAGTCTGAAATAGTCTAAAGGCACTCTGTAATGAACATGGCAGCCAAGGTTAATCACCCAACAATCTTCCAAACTCACAACCAACACTCCTAAAGGGTCCCGAACCCAATCAACGCCAACACTAAGAAAGTAGACAGATCTGATATAATTGTCTGAGTGATGGCAGGTCTGTAATGTAACTGTTGTAGATCAAAACAGCAAGATATCCTCCCAAAGGCTCCAAACAATGTCACACACTTCCAACACTCTCTAACAATCCCAGAAGGGTTAGAAAATGTAACTTATAGGTTTGAAAGTGATCTGAAACACACTGTAACAAGCTGGTCAGCAAATATATTCACTCCAGCAGGTTTCTAGCTTCACACCCAATACACCCAAATGGGTCAAGAGTCCAAGACAGGAGTGGCTCCTATAAACACACTTATCTGCACTCCTAGCATTTAATCACCCCATAAATGAAGCTACAGATCTGAATACTAGGCAACAACAGTACCATCAGCAGCTATATAGGATTGTATGGCCTTGGTAACCCCTTAAGACTCTATAAGTACAACCCAGATCTGCAGGGAATATCTTCAATCAGACTTCACACCACTTTAAATCATGAAATAAACCTTCAACAACCAACGCTTTGACCTGGGAAGACTCATGTCCATTTCCAGGCATCCTGCAACCTGCTTAACAGAACATGCTAATACCAAACCAAAATCCACTCCAAAAGACAGATATATCTGTAATCAGTTTACCTCAAAAATCTTCATTCTTTCAAAACCCTGAAATTCCAAAACTGTGTGAAATCAGTGTGTTCCTTGTGTGAAAACACTGAACCAGCTAGGGTGGATCTCTCACCATTGAAACCAGCAACTAGAGATGAGGGTTTTTTTTAATATCCTTTCCTTTCTCTCCTTGTGTACCTCTCTACCTCAACCTCTTTCATTCATTCTTTCTATGTTCCTTTCTCATGGTTTGTCACTCTTTTTTTTTATAATTTCCTTCTCTTTTTATTTGTTTTTCACTTTTATATGTTCCTTTTTTTTTGTCTTTATTTCCCCCATTCTCTTACTTCCATCCATCCCTCTCTTTATTCTTTTATTTCTCTTTTTGCTTTTATCTTTTTTATTTTTGAGTTTTATTTGCCTTGTCTCTTTTTGTTTGAATGTTTTTTTTTTTTTCAATCTTTCTCTCCATCGCTATCAATCTTGCCACTCTTTTGTTTTTTCCTTTTTTCTATTTTTCTTTATTTCTAGACTCTAGGCCCTTGAATCTTAACACAAAAACCCTTGACCTTTGAATTCAAACCCTTGAACCCCTAAAACCTAGATCCTAGACTAGAAAACTATGGACCTTGAACCTTGGACACTGGGCCCTAGACATTAGACCCTAGGGCATAGAACATGAACCTTGTACATTGAATCTTATAACTTGGACACCAGATCCTAGACCCTAGAACCAAAAATTTGGACCATTGGACCTTAGATCCTACATAATGGGCTATGGACCCTAACCAAAAAATCTTTACCCTAAACTCATGGACCCTAGACCCAAGGCCTAAGCCCTTGCACTATACTCCCTAAACCCAAGACATTGGCTAAAACCATTGGAATATGAAACTCAAACAAAAAGGACTGTGAATGCTTGACCTAAAATTTCCATCCAAAGAATACACCTTGGAGTCTTGGACCACCTTAGATCGTAGACCCCACATCTTGGAGTGACGAACCATGGACCCTAGATATGACACATTTACCCCTTTACGTTAAATCCCTATACTCATACCTAGGATGTTGGGCATTAGATCCAAGATCTTGAAACCTAGTCCCTAAAATCAAGATCCAACGCCTTGCACCCTAGTCCCTAAACTCAAGATCCAACGCCTTGCACCCTAGTCCTTGAACCTAAGACATTGGACGCTAGACCGTGGACATTAAACCCCTTGAACATGGACCTCAAACCCTTGACCCTAGAACTAAGATTCTAAACTCGAGTACAATGGATGCTAGGCTATGGACAATGGGCCCTTGGGCCTAAGACCCTACACCCTACACACTAGAGCTGTGAACCATGGATCCTAGACCATGAAACCTTTACTCTTTACCTTAAATCCATAGACCTTAGACAATGGATCCAAGACAAACTCGGGAAAATGAAAAAACCCTAGAAATTTAGAGATTTTTAAGGATTTTAAACTTGTTTCAAGCACCCTTTATTAAATAAACCTTAAAGACACAATAACATCATTAAATAGAAGCAAATTTGATCACATACACAAGTATACATCGATCACATAAGTATAAAGTATGCAAATTGTTGCTGAGTTGCTGAAGGAAATAACACACTTAGATATATAAATATAGTCAAATGTATACAAAATTCATGGAATATGAAATCCATGACATCAAATGTTCCAAACAAATATGAAATATCAAAACAATAACTACAAGTCTATGGCTCAAAGGAGCTTGCATCCTTCCTACGAAGGCATCTAAAGTGGGTCCTAAATGATGTAGCAACTACAACCATAGTCTCTGCTTGTGACTCCATGCCACCCTCACCAACATTAGTTGTGGATGTGTTTTCTCATGTTCTAGCCTCCTCCTTTTCCATGGCTATAACCTCAGCCACTCTATTTGCCCGGTCAACCCAATAAAGGTCCTAGTCACTAACACAAGGATACATTGATCATATAAGTTTAAACACAAATTGTAGTTGAGCTGCTAAAAGAAATAGCACACTTAGATATATAGTCAAAGAACTCAAATGTATACAAAACTCATGGAATATGAAATCCATGACATCAAATTTTCCAAACAAATATGAAATATCTAAAGATTCAAAACAATAACTAGAAGTCTATGGCTCAAAGGAGCTTGCATCCTTATGAATATGTCTAAGACAGGTCTTGGATGATGCAGCAACCATAATCTCAAGTTTTAGGGCAATTGCCCTAATGTGGTTGAAGGGTAGCTCCCCTCATGGGGGTCTAGGGGTAGCGCCCTCAATGAGGTCGAGGGGTGTTGCCCCTTGCGAGGGTTTGGGGGCAACGTCCCCAGTGGGGTCAAGGGGCAACGTCCCTTGCGGGGGTTTGGGGGCAGCGCCCCTAGTGGGGTCAAGGGGCAGCACCCCTTGTGGGGGTTTGGGGGTAGCACTCCTTGCGGGGTCCCAGGGCAGCCCAAATTAAGACCTCCAAAACCATACAAACCTTCATGGCATACATCATTTTGCATTCACATAAGTAAAAAAAAAGACAAGGTTTAACTTTAAATTCCATGTAATTTTTGCACTTTTTCAAACCCTGCCTGCCGATTCTTGCTGACAGGATTCGACGAGTCTGGCGAGTTTGCCAGACTTGCAAGTCTAGCCAAGACTCGTATGGATTCAGCCGAGTCCAAGTCCGAGCCCCTAGGACTCAGCTAGGGTGACTCAACTCGCGACTTGCGACTCACGACTCGTCGCGGCTCGCGACTCACTGCGACTCACGACTCGTCGCAACTTGCGACTCGCCGAGTCCTGGTGAGTCTTGTTACTGTGGGTGGATACTAAACCCTTAGAATATGGACCTCAAACCCTTTACCTTGTACAATAGACCCTAATATCGTTGACTATGGACCCCTGACCTTAGAACTTGGATGCTGTATGCTATATTTGTAACTTACAGCCAAAGACTCCACACCCTAGACCCTACTCCCTATATCTTAGAGTTGTGGGCCATGGACATTACACCATCAAGCATTTACCCTTTACATTGAACCCTTGGACACTAGACCCTAGACCTTGACCTTCTATAACATCAAAAATTGCATACCCTTGCAATTACACATTACATTTTGTTCTTGCTTTGGTGTACATTTCTTAGTGTGCTTCCATTTTTATTTTAGTCCTCACATTAGTCTTTTTCCCTCCCATGGTGTGAAGGCCTTGTTTCTCATGATCTCTTTTTGTCAAGTTGATGTTGCATTTATGTTGCCCTCGTGTTTTTCCAATGTCTTGGTGTTTCCAAATCTCAAAATTGTCTAGACACTAGCATCTCGTGATAGTTTCTTGTTTGGTTTTCATTTTCAAGTGTTTTGCCACTTGCCACCTTCTTAGGTTAGTGGTAATGGCTCGGGATGAATCTTGCATCGTCAAGCTTTCTCACAACTTTCTAAAGCTTGGGTTCCTCTTTTTGAGCACATCAACATTCTTCCTACAACACTCTTATCTCTTTGGCTTCCTCAAGCCTTCATTAGTGATATTGTTCTTTTATTTCCATTGCTTGTTTTCTCTATCCTTTCAATGTTATTCCAACTTCTTGTTATTGTGCCCCTAAGCACCTTGGGATATTTACATCTGGGTTAATTTCCTTCATTCTAGTTTACTCTTTGCACAATCATTGCTCTTACCTTTCCTAGATACACTTGGGATAGGAGCATATGCACACAAATATTTTTATCATTTTTATTATTCGCTGTCTGTGGAGGTAAAAATACCACTACAAGGGTTTGACCTAAACTCAAGCCCCCCGACTCTCATGACCTTCTTAGTATACCTTATCTTATTTTATTATTTTAGAATATATGAATTTTTATTTTGAAAAAGATTAATTGAAATTAGCAAAATAAATAAACAAATAATAAATCATAACTAACTAAAATAACACATGTAAATAGTAAAATATAATAATAATAAAATACAATAAATAACACATGTTTAATTCAGTTATGAAACTCACCAATCTTTGCCTAGTCTAGGCATGAAATGGTCGAGTCATGGCAATTAAATAAAATAAAATCAAGAATATAACTCCTATTTTAATTAATCATTAGTATACACAATATGATGCCCCTACTAACATCTTCACAAGAAAAATAGAAAAATGTGCGGGAATAGGCGCGGAAGTGGAAATTTGAATTTTGTTGCTGCAAATGATGGCGAATTGGATTTTGAAGATGATGAAGGTGGTTGGGAGCTTGCGGATAGTGCCTTTTGCCCTCCAATTTGGTTGCTATATGAGGTTGTTTTGATGTAGTGTTCCGACACTCTGCTGATCTGTTTCTCACTGAGTTTCATAGATTTGATTTTGTTTTAGTTTAATTTCTTCTTCTTGTTTACGAGTTTGTTACCAATAATGTTAAATGGTACTAAAAACAACATATGCATAAGGGAAACTTTAATAAACCAAGCTATTGCAACAACTTGAGTACATTGCTCAATTTAGAGGCCAAATATGTCTTCTTTATACAATAACAAGTTGCATACAACCAATAGCTTACATCAGATTTCAAGCTAACAATATCTTATATTGCATTTTAACTTACAGCCAAACATCACTGTGAATAGTGACTTGCTACAGTACCCGCGCCCAAAGAAATGCTGATTTCTCTTGATAGACTAGCTTCTCCCACCAAAACTTCACATGGCAAGCTTCCTAAGACAAGGGCGCCCCTTTTTGGAAAGATTGCAGCCACCAAGGAAAGGCGTTTTATTTCATTTTGCTGTTACAAACCTTCAAGAAAACGCAGCTGGCTGTAGCTTCTTCAAAACAGCCCCAAAGTTCTTCAAAATGCAAACCAACTCCCTCAAAAGGTGATTGAAGACTATGGTGGCTCAAAACCCGCTCAAACTAGCTGGAATAACCTGTAAACAACAATTTGTAACTTCCCACGAAGCAACCAAAGACTGACCAACAACTTTAAGGTGGTGTTTCACACCCTCAAGCAGCTCAAGAACGAAGAACAGAGCCCCACCAGGCTCAACCCACTACAAGAAATTAGGAAACCCTAGCTTCCTCCTTCCTCCAAGCTTCACTGCCAAGTTTTCAACAAGCTAAATCATTCATGCATGAAGAGGGCCGAATTTCTCCTTCTATTTATAAGTTTTTGCATTAAAAAACACTATTCATAAAAGTGAGTACTATTCACTTAAGTTATTTCTTTTTTCACTTTAGTAATGAATAGTAACTGCAAAATATAAAGTGACCCCTTCCTTTTAAAGACACATGGTCCCTAGGCCGAGGATGGTGAAATAAAAGGTGAGTATCATTAATTTAAGCACAAGTATCGTGCCAAACGCCACAATTCACCCTGCCACCATACTCCGGAGATCCACACTACAAATTGACGACCAATTGCCTGTCCGAGAAACCCTTTATCCAGAACTATTAGCCTACGAGGGTTAGGAAAATAGGCTAATCCCCCAACTTTGATGCTCATGAAAAAGGGGACATTACATTTGATGTGTGGGCCTACTCATTCGTTTTTGGTCCTTTGTGCTTTCTTGCTTGCTACCTTGGTGTCTGGTGGAGCGGCGGTTCTAGGTGTTGGGTGGTTTGGTGTGGGGTATGAGTGGGTTTGCGTTGGCATTGGTAGGGCTCTGCTCCTTCCTTTTGCTTCCCCATTCTCCCCCTTTTTTGCTTGGTTTGGGCGATTCTTGTCTTTCTCGCTGGAGGGAGTCTTTTCTAGTTTCTTCTCTGTGCGTGGTTTGGGCATACTCCTCCCCCTTTTTTGCGCTCATGGATTTTGGGTTGGTTGGATTTGGTGGCTTTTGATCCTTTTGGACCTTCGTGTTGTTTGCTTTTGATTCGGGTTGGTTTTCTTGCTCCTTTTTGTTAGCCCGTATGTTTTAATTTGGTTTCGATTTGTGGGCTTTGCCTACCGTTCTGGGTTATTCTAGTTAGGGAGTGGTTTGGTTTTGGGCCTTTGATGGCTTTCTGCGACTAGTTTTTTTGGTGGGAAAAGTTGTTTTCTTGAGCTTGGATCTTTCTAGCTCGTGGCTGAGTGGTGCTTTCCCTGGTTTCTTGTTGTTTTGGTGGTTTGGGCCTCTACTTGTGGGTTGCTTCCGTGTTGGTGGTTGTAGAGGTGGTGTTTTTTATGGCCCTTGGGTGGTTTTCTTCCCTTGGTTTGGTGATTTTGAGGCAACTTTGTTTTTGCTGTTGGAGGGACCTTCTTCTGCTGTTGGAAGTGCGTCAGATGTAGCCTTGTTTTTCTTGTGCTTGGCTCTTTCTAGCTTGTGGTTGCAAGGTGCTTTCCTTGGATCTCGATGTTTTTGCGGTTTGGGCCTCTACTTGAGCATAGCTTTATTGATGGTTGTAGAGGTGGTGCTTTTTATAGCCCTTGGGTGTTTTAATTCCCTAAGAATGGTGTTTCAAAGGAAACCCTGTTCTTTTTGATGGATGTAGCCCTATCTTGTAAGAAACAATATGGGTTTGTTTTGCTGTTGGCTAGGGTGCTGTCAAAGTCTTTCCTCTAGTACCTGTCCCTCTTGATGTCTAAAGAGGAAGTGATTTCCATTTCTACTAAGGTGGTTGCTTTCTGTCAGGTTCTACAGTTGCTATTTTCTATTGAGGTGAAGATTGCTCCTATTGAGGTGGAGCCCTCTCCTATTGAGGTGGAGTTTGTTGTTGTAGTTCTAGTGGGAAGTACTCTTCTCTTCTGCTGGTTCCTATTGAGGTGGAGCTTGTGTGTGCAGGAGATTGGTGTTTGTGGTAGTAATGGTTCTTACTTCATCTCCTATACAGGGGAGCTCTCTCCTATAGAGGTGGAGTATGAGTTGGTGACTCAGGTTGGATGGTGTTGTATGAAGACTGATTCTCCTCAGTGCTCTGAGGTTCTTTGGGTTCTAGATCCCATTAAAATTTGTATGAACTAGTCTGAAGTTTGGGTTGTCTTGCCCACCCTTGGGGTGGTTATTGATGTACCGGTTGTCTTGTCCACCATCGGGGTGGTTGTTGTTAAAGGTGCTTGTTTTTATAGCTCGATAGGTGGCATGGTGGCTCTTCATGTTGGCCATGAGGCCTGTCTTGAAGGTTGCTTGGGTTTTAGAACTCATTAAAACTTGCATGTAATGGTTTAACGTTTGTCTAGCTTTTCCACCCTTGGGGTGGTTGTTGATGGCTGCTATTTTGCAGCTTTGTGTGCGGCCTGTTGGCCTGTTTTGTTGGTGATGTTGCTTGTTCTAATTTTGCTGATCTATTTGGTTTAGATGTGTTGGCAACGAGATCTGTTTCTTTTTGCTGTCTTGTCTTGTTGTTGTTCCTTACCTTTTTGTTCTTATTGTTGAATCTTTCTTGATGTAAAAGGGATTAGGGCCCTTTCAAAATCCATACTTACTCAATCAAAAACTCCAGTTTTAATTAGGCACCAAGGATTTGCATAGTCTGCTCCCATGTCACTCAATTGAGGTTCAATCAATTTGGACGTTACTCATCCTTTTGGGGCACAACATAAGGGAGATTGCATTCGGAAGAGGAAAGATAAATAAAGGGGAGTCATCCATTATTTTGGGTGTTCAATAGTCAATTGTAAATCTTATTTATCACCTAAGTTTGTTAGTAGGAAATTAGTAATTACTTGGCATCAAGGTTCTTCTTTAGAGGATTTATACAGTCTGGCCGTAGGCCAAGGATTTTTGCATAGTCTGCTCCCACATCACTCAATTGACGTTCAATCAATCTGCACCTTACTCATCCTTTTGGGGCACAACATAAGGGAGATTGCACTTGGAAGAGTAAAGATAAATAAAGGGAAGTCATCCATTATCCTAGGTGTTCCAATATTCAATTGTAAATATTATTTTATCACCTAAGTTTGTTAGTAGGAAATTACTAATTACTAGGCGGCAGGATTCTTCTCTAGAGGATTTATACAATCTTTCCATGTTACCCTTGTCATTTGTCACAAAAATATCACTTTGATGACATACAAAATAATTGAGAGCAATCTCCCTTCTTGAAAGTAGAATTGTAGATAGTATTGCATCTAACTGTGGCTTGAATTGCTATTGCTCAAACAAGAATTTTGTAACATGATATGCATAAAGTACATTTGTTCAAAATGTTCTTAGAAGCTATTAGGAAAATGCAACTGGTGGGCACAAAACCAAACCACACAACCTTTTACTAGTATCTTACTTGCCTGTGCTCATTGGGAGTTTTTGAAAAGCATATAGACATCCATTGAAGCATAATCAATAGTGGATATTTGTTCAGATGTCATAGTTGCAACCACTTTTTTAAATATATGTAAAATGTGGAAACCTAGAAAAAACACAAACTATTTCATATGCCTGTAAAATGTAGAAGCACAGTCGTGATAGTGGGCAAACTGCTTGACAAAATTTCTCACACACATATATATATATATATATATATATATATATATATATATATATAGCAAATTGGGTTTAACTTGTTGGGTGAAAATAGTGTAATCAACTTTTCAACAGATTACGCCATCTAGACTTCAACCACAGCTGTGTGAGATATAATCTCTCCTCTCAGAAAGGGGAGGCGCCCTTCTTACTGCTAATTAGAAGTTATAGTAAACTTAAAGGAATACTTACAAAATGTACACTGTACTCATGAAATGGGGGGGTGTGTTACATTCATACTTCTCTATTTTTTCAGAGAAGATGTTTACAATGCTTCACAATGAAAAGCTTTAGATCTGAATAACTTAAACTTAAACAACAATAGTAATGCCGATATTTCTATCTTGACAAAGCACAACTTAGAAATACTAGGTATGATTTATAATAACAAAAGGTAAAAGAAAAGGGAAGGCTCACGAAGGCACAAAGTCGTTTTGTAGCCCTTTCAATGTTGAATCCGGTAGAAGTATCGTTCGTTGTATTAGAAGCACAAAGTCTTCTTAGACACATCGATTCCTCAAACAACATGAACGATTACAAGCACAAAGTCTTGTAGATCCTTCAACAAAACCTTCAAACATAAACAAATCCAAACGATAAATGTAACACAAAGTTTACATCAACCACTTGAAGCCCTTTCAATCTCATACACAAATCACTACTGATATAATCAACACTCAAGACAATCGATTCCAACACAAAGTCTGGTATGCAATCCTCTTCTTTATTGATTAGATCTGAATTCACAATATTGAACACAAAGTCTCAATGCTTGTTTCAAAAGAGCAGCACTTCGTTGCAAAATATCAAAAGGTAACTATTACAAAATAAATCCCTCTTATTTATAGAAAGGAGGGAAGAGCAAAATTAGGGAAACAGATGAGTAAAAATAGGAAACCCTAATCTAACTGACTGTAATTTATTTTTATGTAATCGCACCTCATATTTTAGTGCAATTACGTTTTACAAAAAGACACCTAAAGTGTCAAAAACTATTTACAATTTGCAAAGTAGGGGACACCAAAAATGGTGAACACTAGAGACGAAAAGAAGACTATTGTTCTTTGCATTGGGTGCGGATGTCTTAATATTTTTTTGTTGTCTCTCTCATGAACTTATCTTCTGGTCCGACTGTATAATCCACTAGCGTGTGTATTTTGGTAATCAACTTCTTTGCAGATGAAGAAACCTTTTTACACCTTTCAAGATGAGCCTTGAAACAATCAAGTGAAAGCCGCAGATCACATATAGTGTGCATGGTGTTTTTAGTAAAACCTTTGTCATCCACTAGCTTCATGAAGGCCTCTTTATACACTTGAATTATTTCGCTGAGGGGAAGGAAGGTGTGCTCGTCATCAAGGAGATCACCCGACAACTCTTCCATTCCATTTACCAGAGGAAGCCAGTAACCTTCTACATCTTGTACCTGGTGAATGTCATCAATCAAAAATTTCAATACCTGGATCCGATGTTTGAGCGATTCTTTCACTTCCACATATTTCTCCTTATCAGGTATTACTCCATTCTTTACCAATTGGCTGATCTTGGATTCTTTCATTTTCAACCATGACGATAAAGTCCTTTCCATCTGAGATAGATCCCCCACAAGTGATCCTTCCTCTTTATTAAGCTCAGTCTGCAGCTGGGCTATTTGTATATTCTTCTCACTTGCGGTGGTGATGACCTGCATCCCATGGTCCATGATCTCTTCAATAAACTCATTTAAGACTTTACCCTTGGCTGCGAGCTTTTTTTCCTTTTGAACAGCTGGTTCCTCGACATTTACCAAGGTCATAGATTGGGCATCACCCATTGAAGATCCCGCTATGTTTTTCAAGATGTTCGCATAGCGTTCAGCTTTCCCCTTGTATAGATTTTTAGCTTGCTCCATCTTGTCAAGCCTTCCTACAAGAGCATCTAACACTACTTGGGCATCTGCTTTTGCACTTTCATTTGTTACCTTCCCAAGTTGTATTCTTTGTATGGTATAATCTTCCATGTTTACATCTCCCTCTGGTTGTGGAGGAAAACCTACCTCAACAAACTTCTGGCCAGCTTTATCAACCTGGAGTCTCGACAAGACCTTAGCCTTTTTCTTTTCCTTGTTCTTGGGAGCAGGTATTTCTTCTAGGTCCAACTCATCGGGGGAGATCATCTGCTTTTTTCGCTTAGGAACCTGCGACACCAACCAAGGAGGGAGGGAAGAAGTATACACATCACTTGTTACTTCTAATTCTTGAGCTGCAGGGGCTCTTTGAGGAATAGTTGAAACAGTAACTATGGGTGCCGTTGTAGTCATTATGGGCCTAGTTGTCTGTATGCCAAGCTGACTCTGCAAAGATTCATTCATGAATCTGTTAAACTTAGCCTTCGAAGAAATGTCAAAAGATGGAGATGACAAACTAGGGAGAGAAACTAGCGAACTAGATAGGTCATTGATATTTTGTGCTCGGCCAACTGCAGAAGAAACCAACACCGTTGACACTACTGGTAGGGAAGAAACATCTTCTACCCCTGTAATCGTGGTAGGAAGAGGAGAAAAAGGAATGGGTGGAACAGGAGATTTAGGAATTGAAGGAGTGTGAGGAGGTGAAGATACTGGAACCTGTTCGGTTTCTCCTCGAAGAGAGGAAAAAACCTGCTCCTGCTCTTGGTATTCCTCAACCTCTTCTGCTGATTGCTCTTCTTCTTCATTTGATTCGGTTTCTCTAGAGTTCTCATCATCTGATTCTTCGGATTCAAACTCTGTATCCCCTCCTTCCTCATCTGAAGACAAATCCTCGGAAATAAGCTCCCTCTCTTCTGCACAAGATGTGGTAGCCCTTGTTTCTTGTATTTCAGTAGTTTGTGGAGTACTTTTCCCCATAGTGAACTTAATCCTTGGCCCTCTTCGTGACGAAGAGGGAATCGTGGCCTGTTTTTTGTTTGCACGAGATTCTGGCGGTGGATTGGGTTTCTCTTTAGGAAGCTCAGCTTCATAATCTGTCTTGAAGGCTTTCATCTGATGGCCATGCTTATGAAGCCATTCTGCTGTGTTGTGTAGGATAGGGGCCAACCTTTCC
Source organism: Sequoiadendron giganteum (assembly GCA_007115665.2). Classification (NCBI taxonomy): domain Eukaryota; kingdom Viridiplantae; phylum Streptophyta; class Pinopsida; order Cupressales; family Cupressaceae; genus Sequoiadendron; species Sequoiadendron giganteum. The sequence goes on along the minus strand of CM021104.1, from coordinate 120,518,533 downwards.
CTCATGTAAGTACATTCTTTTTTGGACCATTGTACTGGAGGCAAAGGTTTCCCGACAATGTTGTCCTCATCATAGGCAGAATTGAGGACGTCACCTAGATCTATGAACTCTTCCGACAAATCAGCTATTTGGAGAGCCCTGATTTGATCAACTATCAACCTGCAGAAATCCATTTTACGTACATCCTCTTCATCTCTACACTCTGCCCATATGTCTTCAAAATGGTAGACATGGCTGTGACCTTTCTTGAGTTTCTTCTTGACATCCCTGAAGTCAAAGTCACGCCTGTACCTGTAGGTCTTGATAGTATTTATGTGCATCTCAGCTGAAACATTTTTGGCCTTCTGCATAGTTCTGATCGTGTATCTGCCAATGGTTAATGGAAACTTAAAACCTGGCTTATGATTCTTTTGTCGTTCCTTGTGCACAGAAATTGATTGCGTGCACAACTCCATAAGAATCCATTTATCTGATGGGTATTTGGGAAGCATATAAGGGCATCCTGTGAAACAACCTACCCCTTATGTAAGTGAAGGTTGGAAATTGTAGAAACACACATCCCACCTTGCTGACCGCCTTGTAAGCTTCCTCTTAAATCCTCTTCCTCTCCAGAGTTGGATCAAAAGTAAATAGCAAAGGAGCAAAGAAAGCATCTGTGACTCTTCTAAAATGGTGGAAGCTTTCCCTCAGGTTCAATTGGTAATAGTAGTCATAGATTGGGGTAGAATGTCTATTACCTTTGGTAGATAAACCTAGAAACTGCCTCATTATTGCTACTGAGTACACCAAGAAGGAAGTCATATAAAAATTTAAGGTGGTGGGCACCTTGATCAGCTGTTCATGGATTTCGTCACTGATCTGCGTTCCCCAATCAATGTGTACTTTCCTCCTTCGGATGATCCGGATGTATTCATACATCCAATCTTGGAAATAAGAGGATCCTGGCAAGCCTTTGACTCTGCTTAACAAGGTAATCATATCTCTTACATCTTCTTTGAAGTCACTCCTGGGGAGTCCCTTAGGCCACCTAGAAATAGCATGCCGAGGAGTCTTCAACCACTGTGAGTTAATCAATGTTTTGGCCTTGACTGGATCATTGTCAAATATTTCTTGAGCTCTCTGGATTGTGATAGGAGTGTATTGTTCCATTTGTGGAACTTTGAAGACTATGTCAAAGAATTCACCGTCAAGCCTCATTACAACTTGACCTGCTGAATCCCTCACAGTTCTGTCTTCTTGAATGTAGTGTGCAGCTACCTAAAGTACGAACTCCGTGTGATGAGTTGAAGTTGGGAAAGTAGAAACCATATGAAGGTTGCTATGTACTATGGCTTTCAAATTCTCATCCCACGACCTCTATTGAATCCTCCTCAAGAAATCTACTAGATCTTGATGGCCGATCTCAGTGTCTTTGATTTCATCCACCTTGGACAACACCACGGTCGGAGGGAAAACGCCCTGTTACTTATACTTCATCTTCCCCTTATCTTTAGGAGATGGTGATGGCGTTTCAGCTGACATTTATGAGAGCAGAGAACGATGTATTTCTTATTTCCGAGGATCTTTGATGGAACTGCAAGGATGGCGGATGCAATGATTGTCAGGAAAAATATGTCACACGGGGAAGCGTGAGATAAACATGGCGATATGGAGTCACTATGTTTTGTCCGTGTGGTGTGGAAAACGAGGAGCGAAAATGAGCGTGGAGGTGAAAAATGAAGAGAAAACACTATTTCGAGTGTTAGATGAAAAATGCAGATTTTGGTGCTCGGGCGGTGAAAATCACCACTCGAGCACCGAAGTGAGATTTTTGGTTTGGTGTCGAGGCAGTGAAAAATACCGCTTGAGCACTGAGGGACTTAGAGAATTCGGGGAAGACAAAGTTGGTGTCGAGGCGGTGAAAATCACCGCTCGAACACCGTGACTTCAAAACAGTTTGGTATCATGGCGGTGATTTTCACCGTCTCGACACTTGGGGTATTTTTGTGTGGGTGTCGTGGCGGTGAAAATCACCGCCAAGACACCAGTGTGACTTGGTGCCTTCGTGCGAAGGCGTTGAAAAACCTCGCTTATACACCGAGAGAAAAATGAAGACCTGACGCGCATGAAGGCGGGGAAAAACTTTGCCATGATAGTTGCAAAGGATATGAGGAAGAAACGACAGCAAAAAAGAAAAAAGACACGAGTGACAAGAACAAAGGGAGAAGAAAAGCCAAAGGCCGACAACAAAAATGAGATCATTCAAATCTAAAGAAAAGAAAACTACCAACTGAAAGGAAACGAAATGCGAACATACCTGTGATAGTTGACAATGGCGAAGATCACAGTGAAAACCGAAAGTTGGAGGGAAACACCAAAGCTCGATCTCAAAGGGAGGAAATTCATGATGACACGGGAGCGAAGTATAGAGAGAGTCACTTAGCGAAAATGAGGAAATAACTCATGATTGAGTTAATAAAAACCTAAAAAATAACTTAAGTCGTGCGCATTGAATGCGGTAGGGAACTTAGACTTAACTCACAATTAGGTGCTCGGGCGATGATTTTCACCACTCGAGCACCAACTCAAAAAATAACTTAAGTGCAACGACAGTGAATTTCACCGCCCGAGCACCAAAAGTTGAAAACAAAGTTAGGTGCAATGGCAGTGAAAATCACCGACGTTGCACCAAAAACAATTAGAGTAAAACGGTGCCACAATGGTAAATTTCACCGCTATAGCACCAAAAACTAGAAAAATTAACTTAACTCTTGAGGTAAAAGGGAGTCAGACCTTAAATGCGAACTCGAGCCTATCATCACCTACCCGGACTAGGTAAGATTAGAGACTTCACAAAACAAGTTGGCCTCGTTTTACGTGCTTGAAATGCACGGTCCTAGGAAACGGACTAGTTTCGTAGGGGGGTTATCCGTGAATCGAGGGCTGCTAGATTCTGTGATAACAGTTGGCTCCTGTTGGGGATCTTTCTTCAGTCGTTCTTTCAAATGAGTGAAGAGAGAAGAATCACCAGAATTCAAGTGTCTTTATCCATCCATTGGGCTTGGAGTCAGGCGACAACGACAAAAAACAAAAAGACGCAAAGGACTAAAAATAAGAAAAAATACTTACCTCTGGAACGCTTGCTATTTTAACACACAAAGTGTTTGAGATGTTGTCCGCTGTGTGGAAGAGCGAACGGCGTTCCATCTTTGTATGCTAACAAGAAGCTATTTTCATCGCACAGTTGGTGAACTAGGAAGGGTCCAGTCCACAGTGAATCGAACTTCCCATGCATACCTTTTGGCTCTCTCCGTTTGTCCCATAGGAGAACGAGGTCGCCAATTTGAAAGTCCCTGGATTTAGCTTTCTTATCAAACAGTTTCTTTACTTGTTGCTGGTGTTTAGAAATGTGATCAGCAACTTGGACACGCTTCTCTTCCAATTCGGAGAGATACATTAAGCGTTTGTCCGCAAAATTTTCCAAGGTCTCGTCTTTGATAGCCTTTGCCAACTTGAGGGCTGGAAATTCCAGAGTTATGGGTAATTCGACATTTAACCTGTATAAGAGTTGAAAAGGAGACATGCCAATTGCCCGCTTGGGAGTGATCCTGTCTGCCCACAAGGCATCATACAAAGCCTTATGCCAAAGGCGTTGATTTTCCTCTACTAGCTTTTGGATGATAGTCACTACATTTTGTTGCTCGATTCCACTTGACCATTACCCTGTGGATAATAGTCAGAAGAATGTGACAAGGTTATGCCATGTTCAAAACAAAACTCGGTGATTTCGTTTGATGAAAAGGCAAAAGCATTGTCGGCAATGATTTTGTTTGGCATGCCAAACCTGGAAATGATATTCTCTTTCAAGAATTCGCACACTACTTCAGAAGTTGCGCGCTTAGTGGGGATTGCCTCTACCCACTTGGTAAAATAGTTGGTAGCAGTCAGAACATAGACATGTCCAGCACTGGAAGATGGATTAACTGCACCTATTTAGTCTATTCCCCATTGTTGGAAAGGTTGTTCGATTACTATTGGCTTTAGTGGTAAAGCTGCTAGTTTGGGTCTGCCAACAAATTGTTGACATAAATCCCACTTACGTACCCAGGAGTACGCATCTTGGAAGAGCGTAGGCCAATAGTATTTTGCTCTCAAAATTTTGTGAGCAGTGACTGGTGCTGAGAAATGTCCCCCACATGCCAAGTCATGGTATGACTTCAATAGTTTTTCTTGTTGTCCCTTGTCCACACACCGTAGAAAGGTACCATCAATGGCGTGTTTATACAAGCCATTGTTCCATAAGACAAAATTTTCTGATTTTAACTTGACAGTCCTTTTTTCTTTTGATGTCAAGTTGCTAGGGCATTCACCGTATGTAAGAAAATGAGCAATATTAGAAAACCACTCATTAGTGGTGCTGACAAACAGCACAAGGGGTAGTTCATTGGAATTTTCTTCAACATCGGGAACTTCTTCATCCTCTGAAACTTCTTCGTCGGGGTTGTTCTCAGCAATGAGTTGACACAGGCCACGTCCCCGTATTAGTTTGGTGGGTTTGATCTCCAGATCATACTCCTGAATCTTGGCAACCCAGTTGCCTCTTTTTGTCCCGAATTCCTGCTGTGTTAGAATTGACTTAACAGTTGTATCTAGAACCAAGACCTTGACGTGACTATTTAGGATGTAAAACTAAAAATGCTTGACAACTTTGACTACGGCAAAGGCGTGCTTTTCCATCTGAGAATACTTCAACTCATAGTTCTCGAGGGGACAACTCATGAATGCAATGGGCGATTCAAAACCTTCATAGTTTTCCTGTACCAAAATGGCTGAAAGTGTATGCTTGGAAGCATAACTATACATTATAAAATCTTTGGTAAAATTAGGACAAACTAGTACAGGAGCATGAGCGATTGCCTCCTTGATGTCATCAAATGCAACTTTTCCTTTCGCAGTCCAGTGGAAGGTGGTATTACCTTTCATCATGTCTACAATATGACGAGTTTTTTCTGCAAAGTCCGGGAGGAACCTTCGCAGGAAATTTACCTTAACGAAGAACGAATGAACCACCTTCTTGCTTGATGGCAGGGAGAGGGTTCTGATGCCATTAACTCTTTCTGAGTCAATCTTAATTCCTTCGGTGGAGACTATATGGCCGAGTAGTTTTCCCTCCGTAACCCCAAAGACTGACTTTTTTGGGTTGAGGGAAATGCCATGTTGATGACATCTCTCCAAGATTTGTCTCAGGTGATTACAGTGCTCGTGACGCTTTTTGGAATATACTGTGAGGTCATCAAGATACACCACAATGAACTTACCCATCACTTCACGGAAAGCTAGGTCCATAGCACGTTGGAAAGTAGCACCGGCGTTTATCAAACCAAAGGGCATTCGGCGGTATGCAAAGGTAACCCATGGTGTTGTGAAAGCGGTCTTGTGTTGATCATCTGCGGTGACTTCAATTTGATTGTAACCGGAGAAACCGTCCAGCATGGAGAGCATCTCGGATCCGGTCACATTCTGCAAGACTTGATCCATGACAGGAAGAGGGTAATTGTCTTTAAGTGACAACTGGTTGAGATTTCTAAAATCAACGTAGATGCGGATCTCACCATTCTTCTTACACACAGGGATGATATTTGCTATCCATGTCGAATGGTGAATTGGGAAGATTATCCGTGCGTTCAGCATCTTCTAGACTTCTGCAAGAATTGTTCCAGAGATCTTTGGGTTGTACTGCCTTTGCTTTTGCTTAAAAGGTAAAGCCCCAACCTTCAGTGGGATATCGTGTTGCACTTCCTTTGGTCGAAAAGATTTGAGATCTTCATATGAATATGATAGAACATCCATATATTCTTGTAACAGCCTAGTGAACTGGATCCTTTCTTCTAGGGTGCAACATTTGCCGATGTTTACCATCTTGGGATCAGCTTCAGTTCCCAAATTGTATTGCTCAACCTCATTAGACGAATTAGAGTCGGCGAGCTGTTGTTTGACATAGCGGTCATGTTTGTCAAAGAGCCTTTCTAGAGATATCAACCCCTTAGGGATTTTGTTCCCCTTAAGTTGTAGGAATTCTTCGCCGGAAACTGGATCTATGCCGGACACAGATTCACGCAGAGGAGAATCACTTCCTTCGAAGTACAATTCATTGAAATTCTTGGCCTTTTCCAAGAAGGCAACTATTTGATTATTGTCGTTGAAGATTTGCCAGTTCTCCGAATTGTCGAGGACACTTGGATGGAAAACCAACTCGATAGTGTAGGTAGAACCTTGAAAATCCTTGTGCGGTATGAGAAGCGTGGCTGACACTGCCAAAGAGTTTGCCCAGCCATTGTATTCTCTTCGTACTGCAGAGATATCAAAAGCATCAAATTCTTCAATGCAATCCCAAACGAGATTGCGATAATGTCTAAGCCTTTCATTTTTTGTTTGGTATAGGTTTCTTACCTGACATACTATTAGCTCAGCATCACCTTGTGCATGGAGGTTTTTAATACCTTTCTTACGTGCCACTTGCATTCCCAATAGCAAGGCTTCATATTCCGTGGTGTTGTTGGTATTATCGAACTGTAGCTTGAAAGAAAAAGGGAAGATCTTCCCATTAGGGGAAATGAAAACTATTCCAGCTCCGAAACCGGTTGAAGAATAGCTACCATCGAACTCTAACAACCAAACGCCGTTTGGATTGCCGAGGCTAACGGTATCAAAACTTGAAAACTCGTCTTCTGGCAGAGTTTCAGGATCTGATATCGACGAATCATCTGGTGGTGAGTCATTCGTCAAAGAGACAGATTCAACACTCTCCAAATCATGTGCCGTTGAAGATTCACCAACCTCTTGAGTTTGAAGATAATAATTCCCCATCCCTGAAGATTCAAACAGGATTTGGGCTCTGGGATCATCTGATTGGGTCACAAAGAATTTGGCTTCCTTCTTAGGAATAAGCTTCTGCATTATGCCCTTTACTGGTATTCTAGCTTCGGACATATCCATGCTTAGTTCTCCCCCAACATCCTTGCAAAAATTCCTTTCGAGGAGAATTCCATCTGATGCTGGTACATTAGCCACCGGGACTATTATTTTGATCTTTTTATCAGGATATGCGGCAAATGCATATGCGCGTCTTTGATCTGACCGATCAAGGGAACTTGCTTATTTTCCATAGAAAAGCAACGGCTAAAAGTTTTGGTCATTTCTAGACCCAAGGTAGTGGCTACTTTGGCGGGCATCACATTGTCGGATGCACCAGAGTCTATGACACAATTGCTTAATTTGAAGCGATTAACCAGCAAGGAGATAAAGAATGGATCAATGCGTCCAGACACAGTTGGGGGTTTGGATACCAAATTATTGTGGGGTACCTTTGGTTTAGGAGCAACTGGGACCTCGGGGGGTGAATCCCGAGTTGGAGTAATTCCCTGATCCTTAACAAATTGGACAAGCCTGTCAAATTGGTCAGGATTAGCTTTGAGGTATTCTGCCTCGGACATTTGAACCTTGGTTCTTTTTGCATGGTCGATAATGTCAAAGGCTTGAAAAGAATTCTGTAAACTAGATGTAGTGACTTCACTAATCGGTTTGATGAAAGGCACGTTGGTCTTTGGAACCGGGTGATTAACTTTGGGTACAGCGGGAGTGGGAGTTGAGGAACGTGGCACATTGGCTTGTGGATTTACTGCTTTCTTAGGTTGCCAAGGGAGGGGAGATCCTCTTTTGGCAATCGTGACGGGTGGCTTTTCCTTTTTAGGTGGGGCAACAGCTTGAACTTTGTCAAGCTGGTTTTGTTGATGTCACATAAAGATAGCATAAGTGTCTGTCACCAAGTCCTCTGGTTCCTCTTCATCCATTATTTGCAAGTAGCTAATCTTGGAGTCGCTAGCCGATTCCATTTCTTCCTCTTGGAAGAGATCGGCATTTTGTTCTTCAGGATGATCTGTTTGAGCATAATCTTCTTGCTCAGTTTCATAATATCCTGCAATAGCATTGGTAGTTGGAGCTTCAAGGGCGAGCCTACCTGGTGGTGCTGGAAGACGATTTTGAGTTTTGTTCCCGGCATAATTGGGGAAAGTCCTTGTAATTCGTGTTATTGTTAGCCACTTGCTTCTTCAGAGCAAGGAGCTCATTCGCCAACCGTTGCACGATAGGGTCAGTGAAGTTGGAATTGGTGCTAGGAGTGATGGCATTGGATGCTGAAGACCCTGACGCTTGCATCCTTTTGTTGGTGTTGGAGCTGCCGTTGATTTTTATCTCTCCAACTAGGATCATATCATCTTCAAGGCTTGTAGCTAATTGCTGTGCCGCTTCAACATTAGCCAGAGTTTCCCTACGTAAGAAGAAACTTACCTTGGGTAACTGGGTATTGATGAAAAAGCACTTCAAGTTGTGATCCGTAGGTTTTGCATCTTGTGGGATCCGCGTCACCAACTTGTTAAATTTGGCCACGAATTCTCTCATAGGTTCATGAGCTTCCTTTCACATGGTTGTCAGTTGTGCTAACAAAGCATGCGCATCTTCAGCGGGCTTGAATCTCTCCTCGAACTTGGTTCGGAGAGTAGCCCAGCTAGTGATCGAAGCGTTGGGAAGTGTGTAAAACCATTCGGCAGCAACTCCTTGGAGGGATTCGATGAAGAGCCTCACAGAAACGTCTTCATGTTCAATGGCCAAAACGCCACAAACAATATAAAAGGCAGCAATGTGTTCATTAGGGTGTTGCTTGCCGTCACCGGTGAATTTTGGGAGATGATTCCTCGAAACATGCGGAAGATCATGCAGTGGTGCAGCCAAACGTAGAGGACTAAAAGCATTTCCCCATGGTCCAGTAGGTGGTGCGGCCATTACTGGTTGCACGATCGATTCTTGAGTTGGATGCTTGCTGTAGACAGACCAAATAGGTGGGAAAGCAGATCTATCTTTCCGAGGAGGAAAAATCGTAGCACGTTGCAGCGGTGACCTCGTTCGTGAAGGAGTAAAAGGAAAGTTACGTTGCAGTAACTCTTCAAACAGGGGATCTGTAACTCCTTGAGCTCTCAAACTTCGTGTATAGCTTTGGTCCGCCAAAATGTAGATCTGAAAAAGACGAAGACTTACAGAGAAAAATTTACAAGATACAATAAGAAACTGGAAAGAATATTCACTTCACTCAAAAGCTTGAGGCTTCGATTGCACGATTCATTCCCCAACAGAGTCGCCAAAAAATTGTTGGGTGAAAATAGTGTAATCAACTTTTCAACAGATTACACCATCTAGACTTCAACCATAGTTGTGTGAGATATAATCTCTCCTCTCAGAAAGGGGAGGCGCCCTTCTTACTGCTAATTAGAAGTTATAGTAAACTTAAAGAAATAATTACAAAATGTACACTGTACTCATGAAATGGGGGGGGTGTGTTACATTCATACTTCTCTCTTTTTTTAGAGAAGATGTTTACAATGCTTCACAATGAAAAGCTTTAGATCTGAATAACTTAAACTTAAACAACAATAGTAATGCCAATATTTCTATCTTGACAAAGCACAACTTAGAAATACCAGGTATGATTTATAATAACAAAAGGTAAAAGGAAAAGGGAAGGCTCACGAAGGCACAAAGTCGTTCCGTAGCCCTTTCAATGTTGAATCTGGTAGAAGTATCGTTCGTTGTATTAGAAGCACAAAGTCTTCTTAGACACAGCGATTCCTCAAACAACATGAACGATTACAAGCACAAAGTCTTGTAGATCCTTAAACAAAACCTTCAAAGATAAACAAATCCAAACGATAAATGTAACACAAAGTTTACATCGACCACTTGAAGCCCTTTCAATCTCATACACAAATCACTACTGATATAATCAACACTCAAGACAATCGATTCCAACACAAAGTCTGGTATGCAATCCTCTTCTTTATTGATTAGATTTGAATTCACAATATTGAATACAAAGTCTCAATGCTTGTTTCAAAAGAGCAGCACTTTGTTGCAAAATATCAAAAGGTAACTATTACAAAAGAAATCCCTCTTATTTATAGAAAAGAGGGAAGAGCAAAATTAGGAAATCAGATGAGTAAAAATAAGAAACCCTAATCTAACTGAGTGTAATTTATTTCTACGTAATCGCACCTCATTTTTTGGTGCAATTACTTTTTACAAAAAGACATTTTAAGATGTCAAAAACTATTTACAAGATGCATAAAGGGAAGCATCAAAATGTTCAACATTGGGAGATCAGAAATCTTCATGGTTCCTTGCTTAGGCACGGAGTCTTCATATTTCTTCTTGGTCTCCTGCATGAAATTTTCATCCGGACCAACGGTGTAATCCACAATGGTGTGAATTCTTATGATCGGCCTTCTAGCAGATGAATGGACTTTCTTGCACCTGTTGCATGGTGGCTTCTTTGTAGATCTGGGATAGTTCACTAGACTGGAAAATGTCAACTTCAGGATCACTTGATTAAATCTGGAGAGAAACTGCAAGGATGGTGAATCAATAGACGCTAGCGGAAAATGTAGCATTGGGAAGCGTGAAGCGAGCAAACGATGTGGAGCAAGCGTGAAAAAAGGAAATAAGCATGGAAAACGATGTGGGAGTGGAGAAACATGGTCCGGAGCGAAAATGGAGTGATTTGGAAGTATTTAAGGCAAAAATTGTCAAAAGTGTAATGGTGCTAAAAATCAATGCCCTTGCACTTTATGTGTAAGTTTGGCAAAAAGTATGTCAGGGCACTGAAAATCAGCACCCTGGCACTTGGGCTCAACACTTAGTGAAAAACTAGGAAAAGTGTACTTGAGTCAAAAATCACCGCTCTAGTCATTTTTGACTAAGTCTGGAAACGGTGCACTTGAGTCAAAAATCACCGCTCTAGTCATTTTTGACTAAGTTTGGAAACGGTGCACTTGAGTCAAAAATCACCGCTCTGGTCATTTTTGACTAAGTCTAGAAACGGTGCACTTGAGTCAAAAATCACCGCTTTAGTCATTTTTGACTAAGTATGGAAACTTGGTGTAAGGGCGGGAAAAATCAGCGCTCTTGCACCAAGTCATCATTTCACTTAGGTGCAGTGGCGCTAAAAAAGCCCGCCCTTGCATTTTCAACACTTAGCATTTTTTCATGGAGACTTGGTGTAAGGGCGGGAAAAATCAGCGCTCTTGCACCAAGTCATCATTTCACTTAGGTGTAGTGGCGCTAAAAAACCCCACCCTTGCACTTTCAACACTTAGAATTTTTTGTTGAAAATGTTAGAGAGCTTTTTTTCAGAACATTTGCACTTTCCGCAATTTTGTGAAGTATGAACGAGTGTTCGTGAAGATACTCGTTTCGAAGGTCTTCGTGAGACAAACGTAGAGGGATGTTCAAATGGACTATCTGAGACTTCGGAACGCATTTCGAGGTGGATTGAAAATCACCTCATTTTGCATGCATGGACATCATGAACCTAGGAAACAAACAAGTTTTGTAGGGGGCTTATCCGTGGAATAAGTGCTGCTAATTTTCGTGATAACATAACTGAAGCATGAAGGATGGGAACATCATCATATTTTATAGTTGCAGGTGTCCTTGTAGATATACATGTGAAACAGATAAGTAGAGGTAAGACATGTGAATTGTTAGAGGGGTGTGTAAAATGTGGAGTTGGATACAAGGCATGCATATATATATATATATAGCAGATTGGGTTTAAGTGAAGCATGAAGGATGGGAACATCATCATATGTTATAGTTGTAGGTGTCCTTGTAGATATACATGTGAAATACATAAGTAGAGGTAAGACATGTGAATTGTTAGAGGGGTGTATAAAATGTGGAATTAGATACAAGGAATGCAAATGTTTTCTAAAATGTTGGATGTTAGATCAGAGCATGGACGAGGCATGCAACTGATTTCTAAAATGTAGGATGTTAGATCAGAGCATGGACGAGGCATGCAAATGGGTTATGTGTACAAAATAGGAAAACACAAACTTATAAGCTTTTTGGTTTCGTTGAATACAGTGATTGTAAGATATGCATAAATGTATATGAAAAAGTGTTCTTAGCATAGAAGTTTTAGAAAAGGGCTTTTAATGGTTTCAAAGTTTCTTCATCTCCGCATGCTACTCTAGATGCTACATAAAAATACTAATTGTTGCGCAAAAAATTGATGCCATCAACATCAAGTCCACTTCCCTTGGTGTAAGAGAACATTTTCTATGTCTACACTCTCTAGATCTGCCTTAGGAAACATTTTCCATCACTTATGGATCATGATTGTGACTGATTTCATATTTCTGCACATCCAATATAATCAGTCATATATCCTGAAGGTGCAACATAGCAACATAGATTCATATCATGATAAATAGAATATGGTAACTATGTTTTCTTTTTGATTCAAAGAAATAATCTGTTAGAAAAATAACAAAGCAATATTTAGAGCCATTATTGGAATAACTGTGTAGTATTGGATGTTTGTCACTTTGAATTGAAAACTTGAAAGACAATGGATTCAGAGTATGTCTCACATAGTCTCACAGGACATCATCACAAATTCATTTGAGGCTATGCAACAATCATAGGTCCAATCGAGGAGCTCTTAAAAAAAAGAATAATATAAGTTTGTGAGTGTAGCAATAACACTTAAAAATAGATAGATCCAACCTTATGCCCGTAGATAATGTAAGGAAACATCGCCTTTTACACATTATGGGAAAAGGTATATATTTGCATGGCCTCATCCTCTTGTTTTTTTCTTTATCAATCAATATATCTTAAGAAATGTCACATCGAAACCTTTGAACGTGACTTCAAACACTTGACCCTAGACTTAAGACATATGACATTGGACCCAAGATCTAAGACACTAGACACTAGATGGTGGATACAAACCCTTCAAACATGGACCTCAAATCCTTGACCCTAGACCTAGGACGCTAGAATCTAGACCCCAAACCCAAGACAATGGACACTAGACTATCAATAATGGACCCCTGAAACATACACCTTAAACACTTGACCCTAGAACTTGGATCTTGTATGCTAGACTTGGAACATATAGCTAAACAACCTACATCCTAGACCCTAGTCTCTATAACCTAGAGTTGTGGACCATGGGAACTAGACAATGAAATTTTTACCCTTTTGCATTTAACCCCTAGATATTGGACCCTAGACGTGAGACCCTAGAGCTTAAACCTTCAATCTTGAACCTCAACCCTAAAGCCAAAACCCAAGATCCAAGACCCTTTGGCCCTAGTTCTTGAACCTAAGACATCATTGAACCCCTAAAATATGGACCTCAAACCCTTGGCCCTATACCTTAAACCCAAGACAATGGACAATGGACCCCTATAACTAGGACGTTGTATGCTAGACTTGGAACTTACACCCAAAGTCCCTACACCTTTGACATTAGACCCTAGATGCTAGAATCATGGACCCTAAACCATGAAACCTTTAACCTTTACCTTGAATGCCTAGATTTTGGACCCTTGACACTAGATCCTAACTTTTAATCTTGAACCCAAGACTTTAGACAATAGATTGTGGACATTGGGCCTTTGGAACCTAGACCTTTAACATTAGACCCTAGAACATGAGCCTTGGATGCTAGACCTAAATTAGACACTCGTAGACTTTGGACCCTTGGACCGAATACTTAAATCTTGGACCTATCTTTATTTCTATCATTCATTCTCTCTTTTTCTCATTCTCTCACATTATCTTTCGTTCAATGCCTATCTATTAGCATTTATTTATTTTTATTGTTTTTCCCATCTTTCTTTGCATTTATTTTCTTTCTTTCTCTTTATTGTTATTGATTTGTCTATATTAATCTCTCTATCACATTTTTCTTTGTCTCCATTTCCTTTTTTTTTAATCAATAAAATCAGCATCAAGGAGTCGAATAACATATATTAACTAAAGAACAAAATTATAGAGTACAAAATGGACTTTGCAAAGTACCATAAAATCTTTGAAACATGTTTACATTCTACATATTTTGCTACTATACTCAGTCACTAGCTAGCTATGAAAGGCATATAAAGTTATTTATTGTTTTCTTCACACATTGTATCTTCATCCACTATTGGGCTGGAATCCACAAGGTCTAGGACAAAGGACCAGTCCATACCATTTGCATTTGACATACCAACAACTACTTTTAAGAATTCCAGCCCTTATTTTGCCTTCTTCTTGCGAGCTTCCTCATCAACACCCACCACACAGATGATGAAAGGAATCCATGGTCCATTGTTTCTAGAGAATGGCTGGCCAAGGGCTCTGGTCGAGGTGGAACCCCAAACGAACCACCACATTCTCCAAAATTTCTCTTTAAACCCCCATGCCATACTAGCATAATTAGCATTTCAGAAACTTGATGAACACAATCCTTCTCTTTCCCTAGGTCCAATAACATTGCCACAAACATGTAGTAATATTCGAATTAACCCAATGCTTGTGGTAAAAACCATGAAAATATCAACTAAAACCATTTTCACAAAGTGTAGGATCACACAAGATCTAGATTTGTAAACTTTATTCAAGTGTAGCTCAGTAATCTTGCTATTGAAAGGCATTTGTCTCACCTTAGTAGTAAGGCACATCGTAGTATCCATCATACCCAGGACAATGCACAACCATAGAAAAAAAAAATGGAGTCAGTGTATTGAATCATCATTTGGCCACATCAAAACTGTACCACCATAGGTGGCTCTCATGAGCAAGTGTGCAAGGCAAAACCATCATAGACTATGTGTTAGTTTTCATGATCAGATAAATCAAGCAAAAAGTAATCAGAAAATGCAACACATGAGATAATAAACACAGCAAGATACCCTGGGAAAACCCTCCTCTTGAGGGAGAAAAACCCAACAAATAATCCTCTTATATAATATAGGAATAAGAGCAGAAATCTGCTTACAACTCAGGCCCAACAATGGCCAAATTTGATATAACAAATAGTCGCTCCTCTCCTAGATGCAACAGATACAAATGAATATGTTCTTCCTTGAAATCGAACTGCTGCTACACAAGTGTGAACTTCTTCTAGGGCTGCGAATTGCTTGAGTGAACTTGAATGATCAATGTACAAATGAGACCTTGTATATATACAATTGAAGCACCTTTCAATTAGGTTGGCTCTCTTAGAGAGAATAAATAAACATAATAAATGCCAAGGGGGTCGGCCCAATATAAAACAAAATATGCGAACCTAAAGAGGGTCGGCCCTTATGTTAATTAAATCATTGACACTATAAATTAAATAGCCGAAAGGCTATCATTTAATTTATGCCTTCTCCTTGAAGTGTGTGTGCTGAAAGAACAACCCTAAGCTGCTTTATAACATCACCACTCCCTCTCAGCTAGGAATGATACTTTCAGCTGCACAAAACATATCACCTCATAGTGCTACAATAGCTTATCACCTCAACGTGAAAAGCAAATAAGATATCACCTCATCGTGACATCAGATATCACCTCATCGTGATATCAACCATCATGGCTACCTCCATAGATGGTATGTACAAGTGCTCATCACTCAATGTGATGTTGTCACCTCAACATGACTTTCACCATGGCTCTCCTTGAGGGTGAAAACACAAGTACAAAATGTTGTCATGGAGTCACACACATGACATCCACCATGGCTCTCCCAAAGGGTGGAAACAAGGGCTTTCACCTCAAATCTCAAAGAGAAATGCATTATCAAGGGCTTGCACCTCGAATCTCTCTCAATAGAGAAATGCATTAAACAAAGGATCACTGATATTGAGACTCCTTCTCAGTCAAGGCTACATTCTTCACCATACCAAGATTTTCTCGAAAGTACACAAACTTGATCCTGGAGAGAGGCTTGGTGAGAATGTCTGCCATCTGCTCATCAGTGCTGATATACCTCAACTGTATAGCTTTCCTCAATACCATATCTCTGATGTAATGGTACTTGATCTCAACATGTTTTGTTCTGTCATGAAACACAGGATTGAAAGAAAGCTTCACACAACTTTGGTTATCACAATGTATGATAGTAGGCTCCATTGATTGTCCAAACAATCTTGCAAGGAGCTTACGAAGCCACATTGCTTCACGAGCTGCCATACAAGCTGCAATATACTTTACCTCGGTTGTACTCAATGCTACAGAAGATTGCTTCCTACTGCACCAAGATATCATATCAGAACCCAAACTGAAGCAACAACTAGAGGTACTCTTCCGATCTGAGACACACCCTGCCCAATCAGAATCAGTAAAGCCATGTAACTCCAGGTCCTCACCTGAAGAATATCTCAACCAATATCCAATTGTGCCACGCAAGTATCTCAGGATATGTTTAGCTGCAACAAGATGTATTTGCCTTGGTTCGCACATAAAATGGCTAAGTGCACTTAATGCATAGCAGATGTCAGGTCTAGTGTTAACTAGATACATCAATGAACCAATCAACTGCCTATACATTGTAGAATCCACTAGTTCTGAACTGTCAGCAGCCTCCTTTAACTTGAGTAAGTTGGACTCCATAGGTGTAGACATAGGTTTGCAATCAATCATTCCAAACCTCTTTAGAATGTCAATAGTATACTTACCTTGACTTAGAATCATCTCATTTGGCTTTTGCCAAACTTCTAAGCCAAGAAAGTAATGCATGAGACCTAGATTCTTCATCTCAAACTCAGAAGCTAACTCCTTACATTTTAGAATTAGGTGTTCTTCTCCAGTGATAATTAAATCATCAACATACAAAACCAGAATCAAGGCTTCACCATTTATTACCTTGAAGTAGAGGTTAGAATCTGCATCATTCTTTGAGAAACCCAGACTCAATAGGTAACGATCAATCCTTTCGTACCGAGCACGAGGAGCCTGCTTAAGACCATACAAGGCCTTCTTCAGCTTGCAAACATGAGACTCCTTCCCATGTACCTCAAATCCTTCGGGTTGCTCTATGTAAACCTCTTCTTCTATTACGCCATTTAGAAAGGCTGTCTTTACATCCATTTGGTGAATCTTCAATCCTCTAGATGCAACAATAGCAATAATGGTTCTGACAGAAGTGTATCGAGCCACAGGAGCAAAAGTTTCTTCATAGTCAACTCCCTCTTTTTGTGAGAACCCTCTAGCCACGAATCTTGCCTTGTACTTCTCAATGCTCCCATCAGCTGCATGCTTGATTTTGAAGAGCCATTTAGAAGACACCATAGATTTGCCTTCGGGTCTAGGAATGATATCCCAAACATCATTCTTAAGTATGGATTGATACTCCTCAGTCATAGCATCTTTCCAAACTTGTTGACTAGAAGCTTCTTTGACACTTGAAGGCTCTAACTCAATAATGTGACTCATCAAGGCTACATAACTAGAGAACTTATTAGATCTCTTACTTTCTCTAAAAGTTCCTCTTGGGGCTGCAAAACTTTCTGCCTCCTGCATTGTCCTTCGGGCCCAAAGAGGCCTTTTCCTTCCAATCACAATATTTGTAGGCCCATCAGTAGGTTCCAAGGGTTCAGCTGGATCAACATCTTCTTTAGGTTTTGGAACCTCCTTCTGATTCTCAAGAACATGGTCAATTTCCATATCTTGAGGAGGTTCTTCTTCATCGATCTCCATAGGGGTGCCCTTTGTAATGTCCCTTACCCGATTTTCCCTAGAATTCACTTGTTCATTAGGTTTAGGGTTTCTTCTTTCCAAATGTTCTTTTTAAGGAAGTAATCTTGGTTTGAAATCTACATTCACCATGTTAACAACATTTCCATATACACATATTTATTAGCAATCAATATCTAGATATCAAAATATGAGCATAATCATAAATGGAATTTAACAAGCAAGAGGAGTGCCATGGGTGGATCCGCCCTGAAGCCTTCTTGTTAGGCACGGGAGGTTGTTCACCACAATCCTCCTTTCCCAACGGCTTAGTACCTGCATTCTCCACACATGGCAGGACCTCAAAAAACACTGGCCCTATTAGGAGAGGAGGGAAACCCTAAGGGGCCAAGGGCCTATGGCCTACCACCTCCTATTGTAAATCTCGTGTCTCGAGCCTATGTAGGGTAGAACCCCAGGTGGGACCCCCATCCTTCATGACCAATCCCATGCCTTGGGCCTATGGGCCTGAAAGTGGGGTTTTTAGGCAATCCACTTGGCAGATGCTTCCCCCATCCTAATAGGGTACAAACACAGAGTAGACAATCTTTGGACAATCATTTGTGCATTTACTATTGAATCATCTATATGCTTGTATCATGTTTGAGAGTATTATATGGATGCATGGAAATGTAACATAATGCAAAAAAAGTATATGGATCTGTATTACTACAACAATGCCAATTCTCATCATATTTAGTTTGTTTATGATCAATGATACTATCCGATGTAATATTAACAATGATGAAAATTAAATGCTGCTATATCATACCCTTTAGTTTCATTCATGGTAATGATAATGCTAAAGGAACTATCATCAATTCATAAAACTATTATAATATTGATAACATCAAAGGAAAACATTGCACTAATAATCAAATGAGCAATATTAGTTTCTCATATTCAAAATATGCTAAATATTATTGCTAAGTGAGTACATCACCTGATCAGCTATGTCTTCCCATGTTTCCTTGTTCTTTAATCGTCTTCCTTCAACCTGTATGCCCATTAAATAATATATACATATTTAGTGGCTCTATATTCCAATGCATAACAATCATTGTTGCTGCTGTTCTGAATTGCAGATTGTATTTCTCAATGTTTTTCCCTCTTCCTTATTTTCCTTCCTTCTATTTATACCATTCGAGGTAGGTGACTCATGGGGGGGAATGTATTGTTTGGTGAAAGAGGTGAATTTTCATAAAATATATCTGTTTGTTAGACTTATTATCACAATAATATCTCTTTTTGAAAATAATACATTATTACTAATAATTATGATATTTCAAATTATATACTTATTTTGATGTTTTATTGAACATATTTTAACATTAAGGTATAATAATAAAACCAATTTGTTAATACCTTATTATTATTTTATTCTAATGTTTTACAATCTTTGATATGTAATGATTATAATATTTATTTATTACATAATAATAATAAATTGCCTATATATTATTATTATATTTGTTATTTCATATTCATATATTTTTATATTGATATGGTACACATTTATTTTATATTTAACATTAATATTGCTATTTATTTTATATGTTCTATTAATAATATTTAAATTGCTAATGTTTGTATTTCAATATTATATTTGATGATTGTAATACTATATTGTGATACTTATAATTACTAATTTTTTCTTTTTATAATTTTAATATATTTTGTTATTTATATGCATTTTCTTATGCAAATTGTATTTAAATGTTTGAGGTTATTTATTTATTTTTGTGTTGCTATTTTGGAGACATGACACCCTTGGATCTTTTGAAAGCAACATCTTCCTCAAATGTGACATCTCTACTAATCTCAATAGTCTTCTGACCTAGAATGTAGATTCTGTAGGCTTTTGATGTCTCACTGTCGCCCACCAAAATTCCCTTCTTGCCAGAAGGTTCCAACTTTGTTCTCTTCTCCTTTGGAATATGAACATACACTGGACAACCAAAGATCCTCAGATGACTAACTTCTGGTTTCACCCCTGAGAATGCTTCTTCAGGAGTTTTATTCTCCAAGATCCCATGGGGATTCCTATTCTGAACATAGACGGCTGTCCTAGATGCCTTAGCCCAAAGAGAAATTTGCAGATCTTGATCATGAATCATAGCTTTGACTGCTTCCACAATAGACCTATTCTTCCTTTCAGCAATACCATTTTGTTGTGGATTGTAAGGAACACTGAACTCCCTCTTAATCCTTGCTTCAATACAAAAATCACGAAAGGTACCAAAGGTGTACTCTCCACCGTTGTTAGATCTCAAAACCTTGATCTTTTTCCTGGACAGGTTTTCCACCCGTGCTTTGAATTCTCTGAATCTTTTTAATACCTCCTCAGATACTTTAGATCTCAAGAAATAAATCCAAGTCTTTCTAGAGTAATCATCAACAAAAATAATGTAATACAAGAAACCACTAGAAGATGCAATAGACATTGGACCACATAAATCAGAATGAATGAGATCAAGAATACATTTAGATCTACTTTCACTAGAATGAAACGTACCTTTTGTATTCTTACCTAGGGCGCATCCTTTGCATGCACCTTCATGTTCCTGGTAGAATTTTGGAAGGCCGATGACCATCTTCTCCATGATAGGTAATGCTCGAAAGTGAATGTGAGCCAATCTTCGATGCCAAAGATCACACATGCTAGAAGAATTATGCACAAGAGCTTGAAGGGGACGAGTGCATAGCTTGTAGAGACATTCATGTCTAACTCCAATTACCCGAGTAGATTTGAAGTTGGAGTTCCTTGCCCATATAAGAACTTTTCCTTTAGAAAATGCAACTTGATAACCCTTGTCTTCTAATGCTGAAATGGAGACAAGATTTCTCTTTATGCCTGGAACGAATAGTACATCATTCAACTCCAATGAAATGCCGGAATCCAAGGAAAGAGAGGAGTTCCCAACTCCTTTCACATAATACCTAGCATCGTTTCCAATAACGACTTGTTCACTAGAATCATTCTCCACCAAATTTGATAGATGCTCCCTGAATCCGGTGATGTGACGAGAGGCACCACTATCAATCAACCAAGTGTTGGTGTCGGTGGATACATTGCTTGACAAGGCTGAATAGAACGGATAATCACTTGAGTGCTTCTGCGGAGCAATTTCTTCAACATTTGCAGTGGCAACCTGCTGCTTAGGTCTGAGAGGACATTCCTTCACAAAGTGGCCATACTTGTCACAACAAAAACATTGAACCTTGGATAAGTCTCGTTTCCTTTTGAAGGCAGGAGCACCATCATTTCCATTCTCTCGATTCCTCTTGAAGAATCCTTTCTTCCAACCTTTTCCTTTCTTTGACGAATGAGAGGCAAGAACATGTATCTCTTCATTCTTTGAACTTTGACCAATGCCTCTAGCCTCTTGTCTTGACTCCTCTTGAATACAGTCGATCCTCAACCGATCAAAATTGGGAAGTTTAGATCTTGCACTAATTCCTTGAATAAACGACTCCCATGATAGCGGAAGACCATTGAGAGCAAGCATAGTCAAGTCTTTGTCATCAATCATGTGACCAATTGTAGAGAGCTGATCTCTTATCTCTGAAATCCTCATGAAATAAGTAATTACAGATTCTCCTTTTGCCATTTTCGCATGATGAAGTTGTTGCTTCAGTGCAAGTGCTTGACTGGTGTTGTCGATTTCGTACATCTCTTCCAAAGTGGTGAACATCTCCCTGGCTATATCCAGTTTGAAGACAATCGGTACAACATGATCTTTGACGGAATCAACCAACACTTTCTTTGCCCTAGTATCTTTCTTCCTCCACTGCAACTTCTCTTCTTCCTCCTCAGGTTTGGGAACTTTTGATTTCACAAACTCAGCCAAATCATTCTCTTCCAATGTGAGCATGATCCTGAACCTCCATGATGTGTAGTTAGAAACTCCTTCGAGTCTATCCTTGATTTTCAAACCATTCACCATCTTGAAAATTAAAAAAGATAGACTGAAAAAGATTAAGGTGAGTGCTGCAAAATAAATCTGATCACGATCTTTTTCAAACCCGCTCTGATACCATGTTAGTTTTTCATGATCAGATAAATCAAGCAAAAAGTAATCAGAAAATGCAACACATGAGATAATAAACACAACAAGATACCCTGGGAAAACCCTCCTTTTGAGGGAGAAAAACCCAACAAATAATCCTCTTATATAATATAGGAATAAGAGCAGAAATTTGCTTACAACTCAGGCCCAACAATGGCCGAATTTGATATAACATATAGTCGCAGCTCTCCTAGATGCAAAAGATACAAATGAATATGTTCTTCCTTGAAATCGAACCGCTGCTACACAAGTGCAAACTTCTTCTAGGGCTGCGAATTGCTTGAGTGAACTTGAATGATCAATGTACAAATGATACCTTGTATATATACAATTGAAGCACCTCTTCAATTAGGTCGACTCTCTTAGAGAGAATAAATAAACATAATAAATGCCAAGGGGTCGGCCCAATATAAAACAAAATATGCGAACCTAAAGAGGGTCGGCCCTTAAGTTAATTAAATCATTGACACTATAAATTAAATAGCCGAAAGGCTATCATTTAATTTATGCCTTCTCCTTGAAGTGTGTGTGCTGAAAGAACAGCCCTAAGCTGCTTTATAACATCAACACTATGTGTTTTAATTGTTCAATATTTCATAGTTTGGGAAGTTGATTGACAAACCTACCACACATCCCCAACCGTTCTCATCTACTTTTGACATCTTTATCAAGTGCAAAAATTGCAGATATGTCAGTTTATAGAATTAGGGAGGGGATGTGCCAACCGTTCATTCAATCAACAACTAAATCATTACCTTGCATGTCTATTGCCAAGTCTGCCAACTTGTTTGCCACACCGTTTGCCTCTCTATACAAATGCTGAATAGTAAAGTCCTCGAAGTGAGCTAGTATCTCCCAAATTGGGGGGATAAATTTAGCAAGTTTCCAATTCATAGTCCCTTGTCTTCAAATAGCATTGATGGTAATAAGGGAGTTCTCTTCAGTACAATTTTACTTTATTTAATTTTTTTTCTTAATTGGATGCCCATTATTGCAATCTAAACCTCAACTTCATTGCTTGTTCCATTTGGGAGTTAAATGCCACCATAGCAATAATCCTTTCCCTGTGGTCTTTGGTAACACATCCAACACTTGATTTCTCTATGTTACGATGCGAGGCACCATCAAAATTAACTTTATGCCATCCTACACTAGGCATAACCAATCGTGCATCAGCTTTGGACATGTCAATTGGATGATCTCGAGAAGCCCCATAAACGGGGGGACAACCATCCCCTTCCATTTCTTTCGTAATTCTCCATCCCATGCAATAAATGAAGTGCCCTTGGGGATTTGATTTTTGGTTTCATAATTTACTACCTCTGTGATTGAATTTTCTAGTTTGAGGGTTAAAGCATCTATTGTCATTTCTTTGCCTTGGAAAATCCTCTTCTTCCTCTCCTTCCATAATTCTAGATACTAGAATTGGCCACATGTTAAAAACTAATAGGCTATCGGGAATGGGATTTGGCAATTTAGCTTGTTCATCACCATTTTCCAACAATTTTCTACAAATTCACATTTTAGCAAAATAAGACCGGTTGTACCTTTCTCCTTATTGCAAAGAGTGCATCTAAACGGTCCATTAAATCCTAGGTTTCAAAGCCTTTCCCCTCTTAAGATTATATTTTGTAAAGTTGCCTAGGCAAAAACTCTACCTTTTGGGAGGCATTGACTACTCTAGCACAGATGTGTTGGCTAGTTTTTTTTTTTTTTTTCTAGCAACTTCCTCCAAAGTGTATCCAATATTTACGTTATACTTCCCAAATTTAGCACCATACCATCTAACATCTTCCATCTTTGAAATCAAGATCCTTCTTTGTTAGAGTATCTTTTTTAGTTTGTTGTCGAAAGTCACCGATATGTTCAAACTGTAAAGAGGCCTCCATCTCCATTCAATCACACCGCTGTTTTCTATTTTCCACATAATCTCTTACATGATTCCCCCAAATATTGCCTAAAATCCTCATAGCATCTATGAGATCTGGACCCTTAGTTAAAGACAGGCACTTGTTCCAAGAATCTTCCCAAAATAGTCCTTTTTGCATCTCTTACATCACATGTAATGTGATTAGTGATTAAGCTTTTGCTTGGGATCAGGAAATTCCAAATTTCCAATCCCAAGGGGGGATTGCTAGTTATGAGGATTCAAATAGGGTCATTAGAATAAAAATATTTCTGTTGAAGAACTCTTTCCCGTTTTCGCTATGAACTACAATACATATTAATGATAGCAGATTTCCACTATCCATGATAATTGTTGCTAAATGTTTTTGGATTAGATTGTGTTTGTATTATTTGCATCAAAGTTTTGGATCACACTCTGAGCATAAGGATGAAAATGAATAGTTGCAAACCAAGAATTGCATAAAAAGGTAAGAAGAGGGAGGTGAGAGAAGGGAGGCACGAGAACCAAGGCAACAAGATGGACTAAATTGACCACATTGACCATAGAGCAAGAAAGCAAAATACATAGAAAGAAAGATTAAAAGGGCCTAATACGAGAGAGAGGTTGGAAATAAAGACAAAGGAGCCAAAGGAGAGAGTTCAAAGGAGGTTTGAAAACAAATTTACATTTATATAATATCTGATATTATAAATAAAATAACAAATTGTACTTAAATAATAATAGTATAAGAACAAAGAATATAATCAAAAAATCACTTACTAACTTGTAACAAAAAAATGAAGTAAAAAATGCTATTATTAAATATATAATAAAATGTCAACAAAATAATAGTAATAAGAGGGAGGAATTATTAAATAAAAATCATACAATAACTGTTAGTGTTTCTTAGATCAGATTGAATAATGAAAGCACTTAAAAGAATTGCAACACATAAGACAATGAACACACAAAGATACCCTGGGAAAACCCTCCTCTTGAGGGAGAAAAACCCAGCAAATGAATCTTTTCTATAATATAGAACAATGGCAGAAATCTGCTTACAACTCAGGCCCAGCAATGGCCAATAATGAATGTAATGAGGTCGCACCTCTCCTAGATGCACAAGATACAAATGAATATATTCTTCCTTGAAATCAGACTGCTGCTAAGAAGTGCGAATTCTGCTATTGAAGAATAATGCGAACTTGCTTGAAATCGAATATGTTACAATGACAAAATGACCTTGTATTTATACAACACAAGGCGCCTCTTCACTTAGGTCGGCCTCTTTAGAGAAACATAATAAAAGATAAAATACAAATGAGGTCGGCCCAAACAATAATAGATAAATGCGAAACAATAGGGTTGGCCCTTTATTCTTTTATGTTTATTGTTTGATATAAATTAAATAGCCGAATGGCTATACATTTAATTTGCTTTCTTCTTGGAATTCATGCGATGAAGTGCAGACCATAGCTGCTATAACATCAACACTCCCTCTCAGCTAGGGATGAACTTCCACCTGCACAAGACACATCATATCAGAATGAAAAACAAAGAATATCACCTCATTGTGATATCAACCATTGTGGCTACCTCCACAGATGGTAAGAACAAATGCTCATCACTTAATGTGATGTTGTCACCTCAATGTGACTTTCACCATGGCTCTCCCAGAGGATGATACACAAGCATAGATAAATCATCACGGATTCCCTCACATGATGCTGTCATGGAGTCACACACATGGCATCCACCATGGCTCTCCCAAAGGGTGGAAACAAGGGCTTTCACCTAAAATCTCTCTCAATAGAGAATTGCATTATCAAGGGCTTTCACCTCAACTCTC
This sequence comes from Sequoiadendron giganteum, assembly GCA_007115665.2. NCBI lineage: Eukaryota > Viridiplantae > Streptophyta > Pinopsida > Cupressales > Cupressaceae > Sequoiadendron > Sequoiadendron giganteum. Next base: position 120,493,146 of record CM021104.1, on the reverse strand, counting down.
TCTCAATAGAGAATTGCATTATCAAATAAGGATCACTGATACTGAGACTCTTTCTCAATTAAGGCTGCATTCTCCACCATACCAAGTTTCTCTCGGAAGTACACAAACTTAATCCTGGCGAGAGGCTTGGTGAGAATGTCTGCCGTTTGCTCTTCAGTGCTGATATACCTCAACTGTATAGCTTTCCTTTGTACCATATCTCTAATATAGTGGTACTTGATCTCAACATGTTTTGTTCTGTCATGAAACACGGGATTGACAGAAAGCTTTACACAGCTTTGATTATCACAGTGTATAATAGTTGGCTCCATTGATTGTCCAAACAATCCTGCAAGGAGCTTACAAAGCCACACTGCCTCACGAGCTGCCACACAAGCTGCTATATATTCTGCCTCAGTTGTACTCAAGGCCACTGAAGACTGTTTCCTGCTACACCAAGAAATCATAGTAGTCCCCAAACTGAAGCAACAACCAGAGGTACTCTTCCAATCTGAGACACATCCCGCCCAATCAGAATTAGTAAAACCATAGTTGGAAAACTCGCCCCAAAAAAAAACTCACCAAGCAAAAATTTGGAGAGTTTTTTAAAACTCGGCAAAAACTCGAAAAAACTCGGAAACTTAAAAAATTAATTAAATTTCATTAGAAACAATTTTTTTTGCAAAGCTGAGTTTTTCAAAAAACTCGGCAAAAACTCGCGAGTTTTTCGAAAAACTCGGAAAAACTCGTCCTCGTGAGTTAAACTCAGAAAAACTCGCTTTTAAAAAAAACTTGCGAGTTTTTGAAAATTCGGCGAGTTTTTGGCGAGTCTGCCAACTATGAGTAAAACCATGCAGCTCTAAATCCACACCTGAAGAATATCTCAAACCATATCCAATTGTGCCACATAAATATCTTAGGATATGTTTAGCTACTACAAGATGTATTTGCCTTGGTTCACACATAAACTGGCTAAGTGCACTCACTGTATAGCAGATGTCAGGTCTAGTGTTAACTAGATACATCAATGAACCAATCAACTGTCTATACATCGTAGAATCCATTGGTTCTGATCTAGCTGCAACGTCTTTCAACTTATCTAGATGAGTCTCCATGGGTGTAGACATAGGTTTGCAGTCAATCATACCAAACCTTTTGAAAATGTCAACAGTATACTTGCCTTGACTTAGAATCATCTCATCTGTCTTTTGCCAAACTTCTAAGCCAAGAAAGTAATGCATGAGACCTAGATTCTTCATCTCAAACTCTGAAGCTAATTCCTTCTTGCATTTTTGAATTAGATGTTCTTCACCAGTGATAATCAGATCATCAACATATAAAACCAGAATCAAAACCTCACCCTTTACTACCTTAAAGTAGAGGTTAGAATCTGCATCATTCTTTGAGAAACCTAGGCTTGATAGATACTGATCAATCCTTTCGTACCAAGCACGAGGAGCTTGCTTAAGACCATACAAGTCCTTCTTCAGCTTACAAACATGAGACTCCTTTCCATGTACCTCAAATCCTTCAGGTTGCTCAATGTAAACCTCTTCTTCTATTACACTATTTAGAAAGGTTGTCTTTACATCCATTTGGTGAATCTTCCATCCTCTAGATGCAGCAATAGCAATGATGGTTCTGACAGACATATATCGAGCCACAGGAGCAAAAGTTTCTTCATAGTCAACTTCTTCTTTCTATGAGAACCCTCTAGCCACAAATCTTGCCTTATGCTTCTCAATGCTCCCATCAGCTGCATGCTTGATCTTGAAGAGCCACTTAGAAGACACCACAGATTTGCCATTGGGTCTAGGAACTATATCCCAAACATCGTTCTTAAGTATGGACTGATATTCCTCAGACATGGCATCTTTCCATACTTGTTGACTAGAAGCTTCATCAACACTTGAAGGCTTTGACTCAATAATCTGATTCATCAAGGCGACATAACTAGAGAACTTGTGAGGTCTCTTGCTTTCTTTGAAAGCTCCTCTTGGAGCTGCAAAACTTTCTGCTTCCTGCATTGTCCTATGAGCCCAAAGAGGTCTTTTCTTTCCAATCACAATATCTAGAGGCCCATTAGTAGAATCCAAGGGTTCAATTGGATCAACATCTTCTTTAGGTTCTGAAGCCTCTCTCAGGTTCTCTGGAGTATTGTCAACTTCCATGTCTTGAGGAGGTTCTTCTTCATCAATCTCCATAGGAGTGCCCTTGGACCTTTTGAAAGTAACATCTTCCTCAAATGTGACATCTCTACTAATCTTAATAGACTTTTGTCTTGGTATGTATATCCTGTAAGCTTTTGATGTCTCACTGTAACCTACAAGAATTCCTTTCTTCCCAGAAGGTTCTAGCTTTGTTCTCTTTTCCTTTGGAATATGAATATAGACTGGACAGCCAAAGATCCTCAAATGACTAACTTCAGGTTTCACACCTGAGAATGCTTCTTCAGGAGTTTTATTCTCTAAGATCCTGTGGGGACTCCTGTTTTGAACATAGACGGCTGTCCTCGATGCTTCCGCCCAAAGAGAGATTTGCAAGTCTTGATCATGGATCATAGCTTTCACTGCTTCCACAATAGACCTATTCTTTCTTTCAGCAATACCATTTTGTTGTGGATTATAGGGAACACTGAACTCCCTCTTAATCCTTGCTTCAATACAAAAATCTCGAAATGTGCCAGAAGTGTATTCTCCACCATTATCGGATCTCAATACCTTGATCCTTTTCCCAGACAGGTTTTCAACCTGTGCCTTGAATTCTCTGAATCTTTCTAATACTTCTTCAGATTCTTTAGATCTCAAGAAATAAATCCAAGTCTTTCTAGAGTAATCATCAATAAAAACAATATAATACAAGAAACCACTAGATGATGCAATAGACATTGGACCACACAAATCAGAATGAATGAGATCAAGAATACATTTAGATCTACTTTCACTAGAATGAAACGTACCTTTTGTGTTCTTGCCTAGGGCGCATCCCTTGCATGTACCTTCGTGTTCTTGATTGAATTTTGGAAGACCAGTGACCATCTTCTCCATGACAGGTAGAGCACGAAAGTGAATGTGAGCCAATCTTCGATGCCAAAGATTGCACATGTTGGAGCTGTCGTGCACAAGCGCTTGAAGAGGACGAGTGCATAGCCTGTAAAGACATTCATGTCTAACTCCAATCACTTGAGCAGTTTTGAAGCTGGAGTTCTTTGTCCATATAAGAACTTTGCCTTTAGAGAAGGCAACTTGATAACCCTTGTCTTCCAATGCTGAAATTGAGACAAGATTCCTCTTTATCCCTGGAACGAACAGTACATCATTCAACTCCAAAGAAATCCCGGAATCCAAGTGAAGAGTGGAGTTTCCAATTCCTTTCACAGAATATCTGGCATCGTCTCCAATAACGACTTGATCACTAGAGTTGTTCTCCACTAAGTTTGAAAGGTGACCCCTGAAACCGGTGATGTGCCTAGAAGCACCACTATCAATCAACCAAGTGTTGGCGTCGGTAGAAACATTGCTTGACAAGGCTGAATAGAATGGATAATCACTGGAGTCCTTCTGTGGAGCGATTTCTTCAACATTTGCTGTGGCAACTTGTTGCTTGGGTCTTTGAGGACAATCCTTCGCAAAGTGACCATACTTATCACAATGAAAACATTGAATCTTGGACATGTCTCGTTTTCTTTTGAAGGCAGGAGCACCATCATTTCCATTTTCTCGATTCCTCTTGAAGAACCCTTTCTTAAAGCCTTTTCCTTTATTCAATGAATGAGAGGCAAGAACTTGTATTTCTTCATTCTTTGAACTTTGACCAATTCCCCTTGCCGTTAGTCTCGACTCCTCTTGAATGCAGTCAATCCTCAATTGATCAAACTTGGGAAGTTTAGATCTTGCACTGATTCCTTGAATGAATGCCTCCCATGAAAGCGGAAGACCATTGAGAGCAAGCATAGTTAGGTCTTTGTCGTCAATCATGTGACCAATAGTGGAGAGTTGATCTCTTATTTCTGAAATCCTCATGAAGTATGTGATAATAGATTCTCCTTTCACCATTTTCACATGATGAAGTTGTTGCTTCAGTGCAAGAGCTCGACTAGTGTGGTTGATTTCGTACATCTCTTCCAAGGTTGCAAACATCTCTTTTGCTGTATCCAACTTGAAGACAATCGGTACAACATGATCCTTGACGGAATCAACCAACACTTTCTTTGCCCTAGTGTCTTTCTTCCTCCACTGCAATTTCTCTTCTTCCTCCTCAGGTTCAAGAACTTTTGATTTCACAAATTCAGCCAAATCATTCTCTTCCAATGTGAGCATGATCCTGAACCTCCATGATGTGTAGTTCGAAATCCCTTCGAGTCTATCTTCGATTTTCAGACCATTCACCATCTTGAATTTGAGAAATAAGAAATAGACTTAAAAAGAATAAAGTGAGTGTTGCACGCTAAATCTAATCACGATCTTTTTCACACCCGCTCTGATACCATGTTAGTGTTTCTTAGATCAGATTGAATAATGAAAGCACTTAAAAGAATTGCAACACATAAGACAATGAACACACAAAGATACCCTGGGAAAACCCTCCTCTTGAGGGAGAAAAACCCAGCAAATGAATCTCTTCTATAATATAGAACAATGGCAGAAATCTGCTTACAACTCAGGCCCAGCAATGGCCAATAATGAATGTAATGAGGTCGCACCTCTCCTAGATGCACAAGATACAAATGAATATATTCTTCCTTGAAATCAGATTGCTGCTAAGAAGTGCGAATTCTGCTCTTGAAGAATAATGCGAACTTGCTTGAAATCGAATATGTTACAATGACAAAATGACCTTGTATTTATACAACACAAGGTGCCTCTTCACTTAGGTCGGCCTCTTTAGAGAAACATAATAGAAGATAAAATACAAATGAGGTCGGCCCAAACAATAATAGATAAATGCGAAACAATAGGGTCGGCCCTATATTCTTTTATGTTTATTGTTTGATATAAATTAAATAGCCGAATGGCTATACATTTAATTTGCTTTCTTCTTGGAATTCGTGCGATGAAGTGCAGACCATAGCTGCTATAACATCAACAATAACTAATTCAAAAAGACTCAAATACATATACTTATATTGCAATAATTTAAATTATAAAAATTATAGAAGATATGAATGGAAAAAGAGATATAAATAAAGTAAAGCAATTAAAAGATGTAATATAAGTTAAGTAAAAAATAAAAAAGAAGAGAAAACAAAGCAAAGCAAATATTATAATATCTTAAATATAAGATACAAAGCAAATAATAATAATAATAATAAATAAGAAGAGAAAACAAGTAAGTACAATTTGTGATATTTTATTTATAATATCAGATATATAAATATAATTTTATTTTCAAACCTCCTTTGAACTCTCTCCTTTTGGCTCCTTTGTCTTTCTTACCAACCTCTCTCTCCTATTAGGCCTTTTTATCTTTCTTTCTATGTTTTTTGCTTTCTTGCTCTTTGGTCAATGTGGTCAATTTAGTCCATCTTGTTGCCTTGGTTTTCGTGCCTCCCTTCTCTCACCTCCCTCTTCTTACCTTTTTATGCAATTCATGGTCTGCATCTATTCATTTTCCTCTTTATGCTCTGTACTTTATCCTGATGATCGATCACGGAGTGTGATCCGAAATGTTAATGCAAAAAATACTAACATAATCTAATCCCGAAACATTTAGCAACTACAAACCATATTCCAAACCAGTTTAACCCCTAGGGAAATGTGTAAAATTGCTCATTACCGCAAATCAACACCCTTGGCATCTTTAGGATATAATAACCCCCTCTGATATGAGTTTTTCTTTTTTGTTTTATATGTTATTTAAATTTTTTTGTGTCTTTGCCAGGCAATGCAAGAAATAGAGATAATTGCAAAATGCTAAAGAAACCAAGGAAACACATACTGAAATGAACCCACTTAATTTTATTGTATCAAAAACATATTTAAATCATACCCAATTGATGGAGTGCAAAGTTATAGGTCTTTTTTTCTTAACCAGCAATTTGATGCTTCAAACCCTTGGATGCCACTCCTCAGAATGCCTCTTTCACACCTCAGATTCAATGCTGATCTTTTTGTAGGCCCTAGACGCCTCAATTTTGACTGTTTGTAGCCCTCAAAACTAGTTGTCCTGCTCAAGAAACCTCACACCTAGCCTAGGCTGTAGGGTCTGCTCTTGATGAGCCACACATGCCAGCTGAAGGTATATGATCTGTTGTGAAACCCACGTGCCAGCTTATGAAGGAACAAAAAACAATAATGATAACAATTATCTTCTGATCTACCAATTAAACCTCTGTATTTTCTGAAAATGATGATCTCCCGGATCCAATGAAGCTCAGATAATAACCTCTAAATGAGATTATTCAATCTAGTGCCCTTGAGTGATCTTTCGCACCTACAAACACTGTTTTTTTTTTAGGGATTTCGTTCTCAAAAAAACTCAATCTCCAAACCAACAAAACCTTGCTTAGTTTCTCCAAATTTGTACAAGTATCAATAAATAATGCAAAAGCATTTCTTTCTGCTTTTTATACTTCTCTCAATTCCCACATCCCCACTTGGCCAAATAAACATTTAAAATAATATTTGCTTTTGTTGGCATTTAATAACATTTGCTTTTTTAATAATATTTCATAAAGTAGCATCAAAATATTATAACTTTTTAAAATGCCAAATATCACCCCTTAACTCCCTATAATGGCATAGTATAAAGTTATCATTAATAAATGATATTATTAAAGTTAAATTAACTTTAATAATATAATTAACCATTAACTCCCCAGATAATACCAATGCCAACTCGTGGGAGTGATCCATTAACATTTTCCAAATATAGGTGTGATGATAGCTCATCCAAATATGACTTGCTATAAATAGCAACTATGAGCAATATGATATTATTAATAATATCATTAATATACTAGCAATATGATATTATTAGTATAGCAAGTATGAGCAAGTTATCATTAATAAATGATATTATTAAAGTTAAATTAACTTTAATAATATAATTAACCATTAACTCCCCAGATAATATCAATGCCAACTCGTGGGAGTGATCCATTCACATTTTCCAAATATAGGTGTGATGATAGCTCATCCAAATATGACTTGCTATAAATAGCAAGTATGAGCAATATGACCAAGTGACTTAGTATAAATAGTAAGTGTGGGAGAAAATATCTAGAGCGGTCTCCAAAAGGCACACCACAAATACGTTGAACCACTAAGTTGAAGAATGCTGAAATGAGCATTAAAAAGGCCTACGAAAGAGCCTCATATTACCCTCAAAGGGGTCCCCTACACACCTATTGACGGGTGTTTCATGACCACACCAACACAAAATAAAATGTCCAACGGTCACCCTATTTTCTCTTGATCAAAGTATTCCGCATGCTAAGATTGCGTGAAAGATCATGTGATCAACTCCAAGGTTCCTTATGTCGCGAATAGACTCAGTTGGTTGATGTGAATATGCTGGGTATTCCAAGGGGACTTACACAATTTGTTCAACTTTGTGAAGCAATTAAGACATGAATGATTTGACGATAATGCTCTGATTCCTAAGTTAACTGGGAAACTACTGAATCTAAAAGGAATGAGGGGGGTAGGGATTCTACAATCTATTTCTAAAGGGTGGAATGCGAGGATTAACTTCAACAATCTTCAAACCAGACTTTGCTTCGCCTCCCTTCGGACAACTTCCACAAAATTGGTGCAATCTTCAAAGGATGAGAAAGGTGTTCAAATCATGACACAACATGTACATACCATCACAACAATGCATATGGACACATGCACCACAATCGAAGTTAAGTGCCAATATTCTAGTTGACCACGCAGGGCGAACTCACCGTCAGCGAGCCTGCTAGTGGTATGGATGAAAGAAAACTTGCTTAAATCAAATGCCACATTCCACAATTAACAACTACTTGCATGGAATTAAATCTACTTTACTCAGAAAGCCAAAAAAGACTTGTCAACCACTCACAACGAAAGAGAGAATCACCAATCAATGAAGTTCTTTATATTATGAGAGTTCTCCACAACAAACTTTTACAAAAACTTTCAAAGGGAAAGCTTTTCTTTCCTTTTCAAACTACGCTAACTTCTAACTAAAAGCCTCAACTCTATCTCTAGTCTAACTTCTATCTCCTACACTCTTTGATTTCTTGATCTAATCTCTACTAGATTACAAATGAGGGGGAATGCCCCTTTTATAGTTGGCCTAGTCCAACAGACGACTTAGATTTAATTATAAAGAAGGGCTCAGATTGAGCCACATATGCCCTAATTAGGGTTTTCGCCCTAAAAATTGCCACAGAGAGGAGTGGGGCAATGAATGCACAAAATATTCTCCACTCCTCGACAGGAACCACTATTTGTAATCAATGCACACTATCATCAACAGATTCTCATCCAGAAACGTGTTCCCACTGTTCCGCCTGCCAATTCTGTTGCGCTAGGAGGAGGGTAAAAGAGTCTCTAAGATTGTCTCCAGAGTTCGTCCGCTCAGTCGTTCGCATTCATCCCTCCTGTCGTTTCAATTCCTGGACGCATTTGTAACTTTCATATTTCTCCAGCCCACTACCTTGGGCGCATTTGCCTCTTGCGCATCACATTCTTAATGCCTTTAGACAAATCTTCACTGCCATTTCCCTTTTTCAAAGTTGTAACGTTGTCTAGCTTCATCACCTCAAGTCCTCATGCCTTGGCCTCAGCATTCATCTTGCAAAACAAAAAGAAGAGCATCAGAACACTTATAACATAAATTCACCTCACTAACCTAATTTCCACGTTCTAACTTCCAAGATTTTCTGGATCCGATAAAATTCATCACTTTTCTCTGGCAAATCTTCATAACTTATCAACCTCTGCGCGCTAGGGCGCATGCCACCTTGATGTTTTCATCCTCCTGCCTTAGCAACTTCATTCACCTGCCTTTAGGAGCTTGATGACTTAGATAAAATTCCACTCATCTTGAGCTTGAGTGCATTTGACCCCTTTTGCCTTCCTTTTCCATGCCTTAGAAAATTTATCCATCCGAGCCCTAGGAAATTCATTAAACAGGTGCCAGGGAAAAATCTTTGTCGAAAATTCCTAAGCGAGGTGAGGAAAGTTTTAAAATCATCTCCCAATGGGAAATGTCCAATACCCAGAAGAAATCTCCCCTCATATATCATCATTTCCATGTGTATCCAGACGAAGGGGTAAGTTTATTCGCTAAGGTTTATCCCATTTTATTCTGGACGTATTCCACACCTGCAGCCTTCACTTTTCATGCCTTGGCATTTTCTTTGACTTCCTGAAGAATTTCCTTCCTGTCTCTGGGCGCATTTCATCTTGCCTTAAGAAAATTTTATCATCACCCCTAGGCATATTTCCTAATTTCTCCTTGTAATGCCTTAGAGAATTTTAAATTTATTTAACTTACCCATGAGGGGCGCATTTGAGGGTATGAACTTCCATTTTACCCTCTTTATCTTTCCACGCCTAGGCAATCTTGTCTTACACTTAATAATTTTCCTCCTCAAGTCCTAACTCCTTTGGGCGCATTTGACATGGTGAGAAGGAACTTGTTCAACCTTAGGTGCATATCACCTAGCGAGAAGGATTTTCATTATACTTAGAATATTTCTCAAAATCATGCCCCCCTTGCCTTGTCTTCTTAGGCGCATATAGCATGTGGAGAGGAAACCTTTGAGCGAATTTCACCCTTGGTGGAGAAACTTATGGGCGCATTTAGGGGGGTGGTGAAGGAATTCTCAACACTTAGATCTTTTGCCGACTTTTCATACCTTTTACCTCTTGGGCGCATTTAGCCTAGCATGAAGGAACTTGAGGGCGCATTTAGGGGGGTGGGAAGGAATTCCCACGCCTTAGGACATTTTATTTTCTCTTCAACCTTTGTGGGCGCATGTAGCATGGTGAGAAGGAACTTCCTTGTACCTTGGGCGCATATGAGGGGTGGTGAAGGAACTTGTGGGCGTATTTCATACATGATGGAGGAACTTGCTTATGCCTTGGGCACATTCCACCCTACGAGGAGGAATTCCAACACTTCAGCGTTTTCATCAACTTTCTCCCATGCCTTGGGCGCATTTCATGTATCTTCATGCCAGTTTTTTATCTATAAATTTCCAACGCCCTAGCCATGCCTTGCCCTTCTATTTTTAGCAAACCCGGATAAGTGGGGATTTCCAAGCATTTTTCATCTGTTCTGAGCTGGAGCAGGCATGGCTATGCCTCTACAGACTTTGCCACCTTGTTTATATCCTTTGTCCACACTGGTATGCTAGTTTTAGCCACCCTGCTATTTTTAGCAAACCCTAAAATTGATTGATCTTTGCAGCTCCGTTTGACCTAAAATTTGCTCCACTTGTCTTTGATGACTTAAGTGTCCTATTCACACCTGCCTTTGGCACAGACGTGCTATTTATAGTCATGAAGTGACTTACTAAAAATAGTAAATGCTCAGATTTCGTTCAAATTTTGCCAGTAAGCAGCCTAAAAGATGCTGATCATGGTGGTGTACCCTGTTTTGACAACTCTGTATTTCATCCCCCATTTTTAGGCATAACAGTGGAAACCCTAATTTGACTTGCATGTGTCCTGAACCGTTTTCGTTTGACTTGATTTTTGTTGCTTGTCGCTTTGCTTGCTGAACCGAAGTGTCAGGGAGCTGCCAGAATGAAATTTGCTATTTATAGCCCTGTTCTGGAGATGACTTACTATAAATAGTAAGTGCTCGGATTGCACCCAAATTTTACCAGTAGATTGCCTGAAGGATGCTGATCGCAGTAGGATACCTTCGTTTTTCGAAATTCTGGCTTTTAACCCCTCTTTCTAGGCATCGAAGCTAGAAACCCTAAACTGACTTGCATGTGCCTCAAACGGTCTCTATTTGACTTGATTTTTGCTGCATGTTGTTTTGCCTGCTGAACTGAAGTGTCGCGTGGCTACCGGAGTGAACCTGCTAAAAATAGTAAGCGCCTAAAAAGTGATCAATCTGATGTCGGATGAGTTTGCATGTCAAATTGCCCGTGGGATCTCAAAAAACCCAGAAAAACCCAGAAAACTAGCCCTCATGCATGCACTGGCTAAAAATAGTAAATCCTTGGAAAATGATCCCCTCTGCTTGCATGTCACATCGTTGCGAAGCTCTTGAAAAACCCATAAGGAATATCTTGACATGCACTTAAAAACTCCACATGCAAACCACAAAAATAGCTTCTGAAGGTTGAACTGCTGAAAGTCCTCATCCCGGATTGCATGTTATATCATCACGAAGGTCTTGAAAAACCTAGAAACATTCTCCAGACATGCGTTGAAGAATCGTACCTGTGCACCCTGAAAATGGCTTTTGAAGCCTGAACTACTAAAAATAGCAAGTTGTCCAATTCTACTCAAATTTTGCGTGCAGGCACCTTGAAGTTACCTGGATGTGCCAAGGCAGTCAGATTCCCAAAATCTCGAGGAAAAGACCTCAGATTGAACACTTACTAAAAATAGTAAGTCGTCAGAACATGATGAAAATTCAGTGGGATCCTGCCACGAGCTCTTTGATTGCAATGCCAAGCTCAAATGTCAATTAGCCAACTCAATTTAACTTCAAACTGGCTGAAGAATGAAAACCCTAATTTCACAGACTTAACCGATATTTCCAACTTAGGTCAAATACAGAGACATCCCCAGACGGACAGAAGATCAGAGAGAGACACACACAAAACAAAAGCCAAAAGACCAAAATGGAGCAAAAATTAGGGGGTCCCCATCTTGAATGGGGTGATGTGTGAAAAGGTCACAACAACACCATGTTAGCCTACATCAGCTACCTTAGAGCTCTTTCTATTAGTACATCAATTTCCTCTTTTTGCAAAATCACTATCATCTTCTTGATCAAAGCAGTGGTCAACTCCATTATTGGATTGCAGTAGAGGTAGATTTTACTTGTTCTCAAAGTCTTTGTCGCAACCAAACAACTTCAAAGTCCTATCAAAGGTTGACAAACCACTCAAGGCGTTGTAATGTCCCCTTCTCAATTGTAGCCAATTGTTGTGCTGGGTAGCCTATTCCAAAGTTCCCGTAGGCTGATTGGAGGTGGTTAGGGGATTCCAAGATTCTTGGAGAGCTTAGTATTGGGTTTTCTTGGCTTCCAATGGTGTTTTGGCGTTTAGATGGCACTCAAGTTGGCGGTGGTGCTTTTTGTAGCCTTTTTGGTCATCTGGGTTGTTCTCCACATTTCTTGGAGAACATGGTTATTTTTAGTAATGCTTGCTTTAGCACCTAATATCTTTCTTTGGCATCATTGGCTTCTTGTTGTGATTAGTTTGTGTTTTCGATGTCTTGGCGGTGCATTCTATAAGGAGGTTGGGATTGTTTTAATATTTGCACTAAAGTTATAAAGTAATGTTCTATTATTCACTTTAGTGTTAAATATTATAAAGTAATATTATGTTTCCTCAAGTTGTATGCCTAGGGAAAAGTGATATGGGGACTTAAGTTGATTTTTAAATTGTTAAAGGGGCCTTTTCAAGGAAAAGTGAAATATTTGAATTTTTAAATAGCCATTTTTCCCTCCAACTATGTATAAAGGGGTTTTGGCTCTCATTTTCATTATTCAAGTTTGTTCACATAATAGGATGTTGTTGGAGTGGACATTGAGCTCTTCCAAAAGTTGATTGAGGATGAAAACCCTCGCCAATATTCACTAGTTTCGATGGTGCAAGATCCATCCTAGTTGGTTTGATGTTTCACACAGGAAGCACATTGGTTTTCATAGTTTCTATAGTTTGTAGTTTCAAAAAAATGAGGATTTTTGAAGTACTTTGATTGTGTGTTTTTGGAGTGTGATTTTGTTGTTTATGTAAGGGGTTTTTGGTGCAAGACTATTGTGCATCAGATGATTTCCTATAAGCTGTGCAGTTTGTGCAAACAAGCAATGCCCTAGTTGGCTGGAGGCAATGTTTGGTGATTAGTATCATGAAATCCATCAAAGAAGACCTGGAAGTGTTTCTTGAGGTTGGGCGACCAGATTTGAAGGATTTTTAACCCTGTTTAGCAAAACCACAAATTCCAATGCAGGTCGTACCACATTGCAGGCTGCTTGGACATGGGGTGTGAGACTTTTAGACTGAAGTGCCTAAGTTTGAGGGTGGATTGCATCATAATGAGTGGCGCTTAGGCTTGGTTCATTAGTTGCAGGTAGTTTTGGCTTGGTTTCATCACATTTGCAGGAGTTTTGGTGACTTGTTTCCAGCCGCCCTGCCTCTAGTGCACAGGTTTATGGACTGTGCATGACTGTTATTAATTTGCTGTCTTTTCCTTTCATTTCTCTTCCATGGCTGAGGTGTTTTATGTTGTTGGTAATGAGGTTGATTGATATATATCCCTGTATACTTGAGCCCAGCTCATAGCTGTATGTTTTGGTGAGATATCTGGAGAAGTTTGATGACTGTCATGACTTGTAGCAGCAGCAACAGACCTGCAAACTGTGTAACAGACCAGCAACTATGCTCTCCTATCCTTATTTCAATTTTTTTTTTGTTCATTTTGATGATGAAACTTCCATTTCAAATACTTATCTTTATAGCAGCAGTGTTTGTAAACTGAAAATACTGTAACAGACATCTCTGATTTGCAAGAAACTTTACTTGTAATGTTTATGTTATTCTCCTTCATTGGCTTTGTTATACAAAAATAATATAGGGGTGTATGTTACGGGCCTCTTTATCTACTTGGGTCCTGCGGGATAAGTTCTTTAATTCTTGCAGCCTGGCTTCACCTCTTAATCTTGCTTCCACCTTAGGGGTAAATTAACCTTTCCTTCTGTATTTAACTTCTCATTCTTTCTAGACACTGTCAAGTTGTTCTTTGACCTGTCTTCCAGTAGACCATCGTTACCGTAAAGAGAAGGATGTTCTTGTTGGTAGTAGTTCTTGCCATCTTGAAGGGAAATCTTGTGATTTCATACCATCCTGCCAATCACAAGGCCAATTGTGGTTGCATCATCTTGCATATATGCCACTTCATCATCCATCATGTATCTTTTTTTCTTTCATGATGTCTTTTGTGAATTCATTCATTATTTATGTATTTATGTCTTTTTTTCTTTTTCTTTTTAATTCACTGATTTTTTTTGTTTGTATTTGTTGATCTTATTTCTTTATTTTCTTATTGTATTTCTTTCCATTGCCTATGTTTTTTTGTTTCTCCTTCTTTTGCTCTTCTCTACTACACTCTATTTCTTTTGTTCTCTCTATAATTCTTTCTTTATTAGTTTTTTCTCATATTTTTCTTTCAATTCTCTCTCTCTCTCTCTCTCTCTCTCTCTCTCTCTCTACCTCGCTCCCTATATCTCACTATCTTCATCTTCTTTTTACCTAACTTATTTGGCTATATCTTTGTCATTTTATCCATCTCTCTTTGTCTTTCTTTAGTTCCCTTTTTCTCTCTCTTGACTCTTTCTTTTTTACTCGCTTCCTTATTTACTTTATTTCATTATTTCACTCATTCTTTTTCTTTCTACTTCTCTGTATCCATTTTTTCCGTCTTTTACTACCTATTTCTCTTTTTCTACTTAATTTTCTATTTTTTAGGTCTAGTTTTATCTCTTTCTCTCTTTAGATATTTTAAAGGATTTAGAACTTGTTTGAAGCACCCTTTATTAAATAAACCTTAAAGACACAATACCATCATTAAATAGAAGCAAATTTGATCACATACACAAGTATACATCGATCACATAAGTATAAAGTATACAAATTGTAGCTGAGCTGCTGAAGGAAATAGCACACTTAGATATATAAATATAGTCAAATGTATACAAAATTCATGGAATATGAAATCCATGACATCAAATGTTCCAAAAAAATATGAAATATCAAAACAATAACTACAAGTCTATGGCTCAAAGGAGCCTGCATCCTTCCTACGGAGGTATCTAAGGTGGGTCCTAGATGATGTAACAACTACAACCATAGTCTCTGCTTGTGACTCCATGCCACCCTCACCAACATCAGTTGTGGATGTGTTTGCTCATGCTGTAGCCTCCTCGTTTTCCATGGCTACAGCCTCAGCCTCTCTATCTGCCCGGTCAACCCAATCAAGGTCCTAGTCACTAACACAAGTATACATCGATCATATAAGTATAAACACAAATTGTAGCTGAGCTGCTAAAGGAAATAGCACACTTAGATATATAGTCAAAGAACTCAAATGTAGACAAAACTCATGGAATATGAAATTCATGACATCAAATGTTCCAAACAAATATGAAATATCCAAAGATTCAAAAAAATAACTAGAAGTCTATGGCTCAAAGGAGCTTGCATGCTTCTTATGAATGTGTCTAAGATAGGTCCTAGATGATGCAACAACCATAATCTCAAGTTTTAGGGAAATTACGCTAATGGGGTTAAAGGGCAACACCCCTTGTGGGGGTGTAGGGGCAGTGCCCTTAGTGGGGTCAAGAGGCGTTTCCCTTTGCGAGGGTTTGGGGGGAAACACCCCTTGCGAGGGTCTAGGGGCAGCGCCCCCAGTGGGGTCAAGGGGTAACGTCCCTTGCGATGGTCTGGGGGTAGTGCCCCCAGTGGGGCCGCAGGGCAGCACCCCTTGCAGGGTCCCAGGGCAGCCCAAATTAAGATCTCCAAAACCATACAAACCTTCATGGCATACACCATTTTGCATTCACAATAAGTAAAAAAAGACAAGTTGTAACTTTAAATTCCATGTAATTTTTGTAGTTTTTCAAACCTGTAACGACCCCAAAATCGGGTAAACAAATTTTTTCTACTTTCACTAATAATATAGAAGGAAATACATTTATAATGACAAAGTAAATAACTGTTCTTTTCATTCTAATTGAACATTTCATCATAAAGAAATAAATGACACAATACATCATTGTTCTATTTTCCAAGTAAATAACAGAGTACGCTTTCATCATTACTTTTCTTTCAATTAAAAAGCAAGGTAAGAATCTTACAAGTTTCAAACATAGCTCGGAAGCTTTTGAGCAAATAGGAATAAGACTGTCCAGGATCTTCCCTTTCAAACCTTGGTTCATCAGAAGTCTACTGTGGAGGAGAAACATCACTCAGGTGCTTTTCCACCAACCACGAACTTATATTGCGGTCCCCCGCACGTTTACTATTAAGTAGACGGCCCTCCCTTCTACGAAGAGATTGGTTGGGTAACCGATTCTGTATGACCAACTGAGCATAGTGTGTAATCCTACATAACTAAATCCTTGTGCCCTCACAATCTCAATCTAGCATGTAACCTGGATTACTGTGAACTGACAGTGTAATTCGTCTCACAGTCTAAGTGGACGTTAGGTATACTACACTACTTTGGCCAAAGCATTTCGGCAGTACTTAAACTGACGGTCATCTATCACTTGCACTAAGTCAGGTTCAGTTTGACTTAAGGCTGCCTTATCCTACGCGTAGGTTGAGTCCTTTCCGTGGGTAGTCAATCACCCTAGACTTCCTACTTCAACTACTTAAACAGGAAATGGAGTACAGTCAACAAGGGGTCCCTCTGGTACCTCCTAACATGGAAATCTTTATCCATGGAGTACATAGCTTTCTCTAGTTAACCTATTTAACTCTAAAGCTTTAGACTACCTTGGTACTGAATCCACCCTCGTCCTAGTATTTAATAACTAGTTCCTTTTCCTTTATTTAAGGAGTTCAAGCAGTATTCATATAATACAAAACATAAAGTACTTTTATTAAGAAGTAATCAAACATTTCCCTTTTATGCTATTCCTTTTCAAACTCTCCTATGAAATCAAACTATTTCATTTCAACAAGCTTTTAAGCTATTTCCAATTCAACAAGCTCTTAAGCTATTTCTTAATTCAATAAGCCTTTTCTAATGAGATTTAAGCTATTCCCAATTCAATACAATTCCTTAGAACAATAGAGGCTTTTCTAATATTTTCATTTCATACTACAACATAATGCAAAGCATAATCAAGCAACAAATAACTCATTTTTAAATCAATGACAGAAATTCTTCAAAACATTTCTCATGCCTGAATTCCTTGCTGCGAAATGAGTTTGATCGGTAGCTTCAACTCTTCCTCCACCGTTCTTCACAGCCTTTACCAGCTACTTCTCACAGCATGAACAAATACAACTCTCAGGTAAATGCAGTTCGGTAATGAGGGAATGTTGCTCTCAGCAATACAGTCACAGCAAGATGATAAATGGCTCTCAATAAAATTGTAGATGGCTTTCACAAAATTGTATATGGCTTTCACAATCTAAATAGCAATGATGGTTTGCAACTCACAGTAAATGCAAACAGTAGTGATGGTGAACTAAGATTCTCACAAAATTCAACAGCAAAGAGGGATTGCAACACACAGAAAATGCAACAGCAATGAAATTTGTAATTCCAATGCAAAGGAAAGTGGTGAATTTAGCAATGAGAGTGAACCTATATATAGGTTTCGAATTCTCATGTTTACTACATTGTAGGATGAGAATTCGACACCTCTCCTATTGACATTGTCAAAATGCACAGTGGCAAACAAATAACCAGACACTCAGCAAATTTAAGTGATGAATCAAACATATTTTCAAAGAATGTTTCAACTATCAGATGACGAATTCGTGAAGCATCCACGTACAGGTTTAGTTACTGAAAATGCCCTCAAAAATGGCGGACTGTATGAACAAATGGCGTTTTAAGTTTGCTGTTGAAAACGTCAAGGGTTACATACAGCCGTTTTTGGCTTTCTTTTGCCCACGCATCCAGGATGGTGGCGTACAAACATCCGCGACCAAGTCTAAGATATGCGAGCTAGGCGCGGGTTCATTCTCCATTGTTTCCATTGTTTTCTGGTTCTCATAGTCGCGCGATTTCTTCTCGTGAAGAAATCCGCGATTTTTAGCTTAATCAATCATTTACTTTAAATCTTTAAAAAGTCTATAGTCTCAAACATTCATATTTCCTTTAATATTTTTCATGAATTTCCAATGGTAAATAAATTTCAAAATTCCTTTCCCGAATAATACTTCCCACGTATTTTCCAAAGGTTTGAAAATTTCAAATTCTTTTATTCCAAATGACAAATGTATTATAATTACCAAATAACTATAAGTCTATTTCAAATCTTTCCAAGCAAAGTCATTTTAATATATATTTTAAAATGTTATAAATACATTTAACACTATATTTAATATAAACCATTATAGTTTAAAATATATGAATATATCTATATAATATCCAAATATTAATATAGATATACCAATATATTTCATTATCAATTAAACTATAATAATGTCTATATTAAATATATTTATAAATATATCCACATTTACATTTAAATATATCTATACATGTTTATTTCCAATTATCCAATTACGTGTATTATAGGCCAGTCAGAGCACCTTTAATATACGTAATTGCACAAACATGTATATGTACATTTAACTGTAAATTCCAGGCGTCAGTATAACTTATCAGTTCACATTTCACATTCAAGGTTCATAGAACAGTAAGTCAGTCAATCAAGAAACACCACTCATAAAGCGTAAAGAAGTAATCAGAAACTCCTAAACCTAAGGATGACTTATCATGACAACTCAATTTGACTCAGTTCCCAAAACCCTCAGTGAAGTGTGTGTATGCTCATATGATCAACTTTACTGGTTAGCCGACCAAGTTCCTCTCCCGAGTGATGTTTCCCCTCCACCTGGAGGAATATTTTTTGTTCCTGCATCCATGGCACAAAACCACGACAGTCAATTGCTCACAATATTTGCAGTATATATAAATCAAATATATAAAACAAGACTAATTACTTTCCTCTATGCATTGCTTATCCAAGAATAACATCAATCAAGAATACAGAATGAGCCAATCATAACATGTAAACATATTCTCAAATTGATAACAAGGTTCAATCACATTTTATTCATTCAAAATCTTCCTTACAATTAGAATGCTCTAAGCATTACTAGAATAGTAACTATACAAATTTCAGGGGTGTAACAAAACCCTTCTTGCCGAGTCTTGCTGATGGGACTCACTTGGACTTGGCAAGTTTGGCGAGTATGCTAGACTCGCGAGTCTAGCCAAGACTCGTACAGACTCGGCCAAGTACGATTTCGATCCCGCAGGTTTTGGCAAGGGTGTCTCGACTCACGACTCGTCGAGTCCTGGCGAGTCTCGTTACTGTGGGTGGATACTGAACCCTTAGAATATGGACCTCAAACCCTTGAACTTGTACATTAGACCCTAATATCGTTGACTATGGACCCTTGACCTTAGAACTTGGACATTGTATGCTATATTTGTAACTGATAGCCAAAGACTCTATACCCTAGACCCTAGACCCTACATCCTAAAGTTGTGGGCCATGGACATTACACCATGAAGCATTTACCCTTTACATTGAACCCTTGGACACTAGACCCTAGACCCTGACCTTCTATAACATCAAAAACTGTATACCCTTGCAATAACACATTACGTTTTGTTCTTGTTTTGTTGTCCATTTCTTAGTGTGCTTCCATTCTTATTTTAGCCCTCACATTAGTCTTTTTACCTCCCATGGTGTGGAGGCCTTGTTTCTCATGGTCTCTTTTTTTCAAGTTGATGTTGCATTTATGTTGCCCTTGTGTTTTTCTAGTGCCTTGTTGTTTTCAAATCTCAAACTGTCTGGACAGTAGCATCTCGTGATAGTTTCTTGTTTGGTTTTCATTTCCAAGTGTTTTGCCAGTTGCCACCTTCTTAGGTTAGTGGTAATGGCTTGGGATGAATCTTGCATCGTCAAGCTCTCTCACAACTTTCTAAAGCTGGGGTTCCTCTTTTTGAGCACATCAACATTCTTCCTACAACACTCTTATCTCTTTGGCTTCCTCAAGCCTTCATAGGTGATATTGTTCTTTTATTTTCATTGCTTGTTTTCTTTATCCTTTCAATGTTATTCCAACTTCTTGTTATTGCACCCCTAAGCACCTTGGGATATTTACATTTGGGTGATTTCCTTCATTCTAGTTTACTATTTGGACAATCATTGCTCTTACCATTCCTAGATACACTTGGGATAGGATCATATGCACACAAATATTTCCATCATTTTTATTATTCGCTGTCTGTGGAGGTAAAAGGACCACTACAAGGGTTTGACCGAAAGGCAAGCCCCCCAACTCTCATGACCACCTTCTTAGTATACCTTACCTTATTTTATTATTTTAAAATATATGCATTTTTATTTTGAAAAAGATTAATTTAAATTAGCAAAATAAATAAACAAACAATAAATAATAACTAATTAAAATAACACGTGTAAATAGTAAAATTGAATAATAATAAAAAAACAATAAATAACGCATGTTTAAAACTTACCTATCTTTCCCTAGTTTAGGCATGAAATACTCAAGTCATGGCAATTAAATAAAATAAAATAAAGAATATAACTCCTATTTTAATTAAGCATTAGTATAAACTATAAACAATATGATACCCCCACTAACATCTTCACAAGAAAGATACAAAAATGTGTGAGAATAGGCGCGAAAGTGGAAATTTGAATTTTGTTCCTGCAAATGATGGCGAAGCGGATTTTGAAAACGATGATGGTGGTTGGGAGCTTGCAGATAGTGCCTTTCCCTTGAATTTGGTTGCTATGTGAGGTTGTTTTGGTGTGTGGACCTACTCATCCGTTTTTGGTTGTTTGCGCTTTCTTGCTTGCTACCTTGGTGTCTGGTGGAGTGGCGGTTCTAGGTGTCTTGTGGTTTTTTGTGGGGTGTGACTGGGTTTGCGTTGGCATTGGTAGGGCTCTGCTCCTTCCTTTTGCTTGCCTATTCTCCCCCTTTGTTGGTTGGTTTGGGCGATTCTTGTCTTTCCCACTGGGGAGGGTTTTCTGGTTACTTCTCTGTGCGTGGTTTGGGCATGTTCCTCCCCCTTTTTTGCACTCGTGGCCTTTGGTTTGGTTGGCTTTGGTGGCTTTTGATCCTTTTGGAGCTACTTGCTGTTTTCTTTCGATTCGGGTTTGTTTTCTTGCTCCTTTTTGTTAGCCCTTACGTTTTGGTCTGGTTTTGCTTTGTGGGCTTTGCCCACCATTCTGGGTTTTTCTAGTCAGGGAGTGGTATGGTTTTGGGCCTTTGATGGCTTTTCTACTGCTAGTTTTTTTGGTGGGAAAAACTATTTTCTTGAGCTTGGATCTTTCTAGCTCGTGGCTGAGTGGTGCTTTCCCTGGTTTCTTGTTGTTTTGGTGGTTTGGGCCTCTACTTGTGGGTTGATTCCGTGTTGGTGGTTGTAGAGGTGGTGTTTTTTATGGCCCTTGGGTGGTTTTCTTCCTTTGGTTTTGTGTTTTCGAGGCAACTTTGTTTTTGTTGTTGGAGGGATCGTCTTCTGCTTTTGGAAGTGCATCAGAGGTAGCTCTATTTTTCATTTGCTTGGCTCTTTCTAGTTGATGGTTGCGATGTGCTTTCCTTGGATCTCGATGTTTTTGTGGTTTAGGCCTCTACTTGAGCATATCTTTAGTGATGGTTGTAGAGGTGGTGTTTTTTAATGGCCTTGGGTGTTTTTCTTCTTTGAGAATGGTGTTTTAGAGGCAACCTTGTTCTTGTTGATGGATGTAGCCCTATCTTGTAAGAAACAGTATGGGTTTGTTTTGCGGTTGGCTAGGGTGCTGTCAAAGTCTTTCCTCTAGTACCTATTCCTCTTGATGTCTAAGGAGGAGGTGATTGCCATTTCTACTAATGTGGTTTCTTTCTGCCAAGTTCTACAATTGCTATTTTCTATTGAGGTGAAGATTGCTCCTATTGAGGTGGAGCCCTTTCCTATTGAGGTGGAGTTTGTTGCTGTAGTTCTAGTGGGAAGTACTCTTCTCTTCTGTTGGTTCCTATTGAGGTGGAGATTGTGTGTGTAGGAGAGTGGTGTTTGTGGTAGTAATGGTTCTTACTTCTTCCTCTCCTATAGAGGGGAGCTCTCCCCTATAGAGGTGGAGTATGAGTTGGTGACTCAGGTTGGATGGTGCTGTATGAAGATTGATGCCCCTTGGTGCTCTAAAGTTCTTTGGGCTCTAGATCCCATTAAAATTTGTATGAACTGGTCTAAAGTTCGGGTTGTCTTGCCCACCCATGGGGTGGTTACTGATGTACGGGTTGTCTTGTCCACCCTTGGGGTGGTTGTTATTAAAGGTTGCTGTTTTTACAACTCGATAGGTGGCATGGTGGCTTGTTATGATGGTCGTGAGGGCTGTTTTGAAGTTTGGTTGGGTTTTAGGAACCATTAAAAGTTGCATGTAATGGTTTGATATTCGTTGAGCTTTTCCACCCTTGGGGTGGTCGCTGTTGATGGCTGCTATTTTTCAGCTTTGTGTGTAGCCTGTTGGCCTGTTTTGTTGGCATTGTTGCTTGTTCTAATTTTGCAGCTCTGTTTGGTTTAGATCTGTTGGCAACGGGATCTGTTTCTTGTTGATGTCTTGTCTTGTTGTTGTTCCTTACCTTTTTTTTCTTATTGCTGAATCTTTCTTGATGTAAAAGGGATTAGGGCCCTTTCAAAATCCCTACTTACTCAATTAAAAACTCTTGTTTTAATTAGGCACCATGGACTTTGCATAGTCTGCTTGCATGTCACTCAATTGACGTTCAATCAATTTGCACGTTACTCATCCTTTTGGGGCGCAACATAAGGGAGATTGCACTTGGAAGAGGAAAGATAAATAAATGGGAGTCATCTATTATTTTGGGTGTTCAATATTCAATTGTAAATCTTATTTATCACCTAAGTTTGTTAGTAGGAAATTAGTAATTAGTTGGGATCAGGGTTCTTCTTTGAAGGATTTATACAGTCTGGGCATGGGCCAATGATTTTTGCATAGTCTACTCCTACATCACTTAATTGACATTCAATCAATCTGCACCTTACTCATCCTTTTGGGGCACAACATAAGTGAGACTGCACTTGGAAGAGTAAAGATAAATACAGGGGAGTCATCCATTACTCTAGGTGCTCAATATTCAATTGTAAATCTTATTTTATCACCTAAGTTTGTTAGTAGGAAATTACTAATTACTAGGCAGCAGGGTTCTTATCTAGAGGATTTATACAATCTTGCCATGTTACCCTTGTCATTTGTCACAAAAATATCACTTTGATGACATACAAAATAATTGAGAGCAATCTCCCTTCTTGAAAGTAGAACTGTAGATAGTATTGCATGGAACTGTGGCTTGAATTGCTACTGCTCAAACAAGAACTTTGTTACATGATATGCACAAAGTAGATTTGTTGAAAATGTTCTTAGAAAATACTAGAAAAATGCAACTGGTGGGAACAAAACGAAACCACATAACTTTTTACTAGTATGTTTCCTATCTGTGCTCATTGGGAGTTTTTGAATAGCATATAGACATCCATTGAAGCTTAATCAATAATGGATATCTGTTCAGACATCATAGTCGCAACCACTTTTTTAAATATATGTAAAATGTGGAAACTTAGAAAAAATACAAACTTTTTCATATGCCTGTAAAACGTAGAAGCACAGTCGTGATAGTGGGCAAACTTCTTGACAAAATGTCTCATATATATATATAGCAGATTGGGTTTAACTGAAGCATGAAGGATGGGAACATCATCATATGTTATAGTTGCAGGTGTCCTTGTAGATATACATGTGAAACACACAAGTAGAGGTAAGACATGGAATTGTTAGAGGGGTGTGTAAAATGTGGAGTTAGATACAAGGCACATATATATAGCAGATTGGGTTTAACCGAAGCATAAAGGATGGGAGGTAAGACATGTGAATTGTTAGAAGGGTGTGTAAAATTTGGAGTTAGATACAAGGCATGCATATATATATATATATATAGCAGACTGGGTTTAATTGAAGCATGAAGGATGTGAACATCGTCATATGTTATAGTTGTTATGCAAGTTATTGGTAAAATATTTTTTATATATTCACAATGAGCAAGGTGCTCAATAAATAGTTTACAAGATTTACAAAATAAGCAAGTTTCTAATATAGAAACTGCAGATAAGATCAGAAATGATCTTATCACTATATTTACAATAAGATACAATATTGAGCATTAAATAAATAACAAATATTATTTTAATACCCTCCCTTAATGCTCAATCTATCAACTAAACGAAGATGCCCCCTGAATTTTACAAACTTATCTGGACTGAGCGACTTGGTGAGAATATCCGTTGTCTGCTCCTCTGTCAGAACATACAACTGAACTAGTCCGTCTTCAACAAGCTTTTGAATGAAGTGACAATGAGTTTCCACATGCTTGGTTCTTTCATGGAAGACTGGATTCTTGGCAAGTTTGAGAACTCCCTGATTATCACTGAACAAGGGAGCCGGACCTGTTTCAGATATTTACATATCTGCAAGCATCCAATGAAGCCAAATTGCCTCGCAAGCTGCCTTAACAACTCTTTGATACTCTGCTTCTGTCGAGGAGAGTGCCATTGCTTGCTGCTTCTTACTAGTCCATGTGATTGCACCAGATCCCAAACTGAACACATACCCATATGTTGATTTCTTGTCATCAACCGAACCTACCCAATTTGAGTCTCTAAAACCACTAAGTCTAGAATTGTGACTCCGAGTGTACAAGAGTCCATAATCAGAAATGCCCTTCACATAATGCAACACACGCTTCACTGCTACCCAATGATCAGCTTTGGGGGCTGTCATGAACTGTGAAAGGTAGCTCATAGCAAAATTGAGGTCAGGTCTAGTGGTAGTGAGATAAATGAGACTACCCACTAGTTGCCTAAACAATGATTCATCAACTACCGGTGAGTCTGACCTAGCTGACATCTTAAGCCCTTTTTCCATGGGTGTGGAGGCAGATTTGCAATCCTGAATTTGGAACTTATCCGGTAGACTTCGAGCATATTTGGACTGGGAGATGATATTGCTCATGGTCTGCCAAACCTCAACACCTAAACAATAATGCAGAAGTTCTAGATCTTTCATGTCAAATGTGCTGCACAAATCTTGTTTGATCTAGCGATCAAATGTGTTGAGCTGCCAGTAATGATCAAGTCATCCACATAGACAACAAGAATAAGGATATCACTACCAGTATGTTTGACATACAGATTAGAGTCAGATGGACTCCTCTGAAAGCCATGATCTATTAGGTACTTGTCAATCTTGATGTACTAAGTCCAAGGAGCCTATTTTAGGAGCTTGTTTCAGGCCATAGAGTGCTTTGACCAATCTGCACACCTTGTATTCTTTACCAACAACCTTGAACCCTAGAGGCTGCGTCATGTAGACTTCTTCCTTCAACTCACCGTTGAGGAAAGCACTCTTAACCATAGTAATGAGACTCGGACTCGGCTCAGACTCAGCTAGGGTGACTCGACTCGGGACTCGGACTCGGCCCAGACTCGGGATAATGAAAAAAAGTTGAAAAAAACCTAGAAATTTAGAGATTTTTAAGGATTTAAAACTTGTTTCAAGCACCCTTTATTGAATACAATACAAATAAAAGCAAATTTGATCACATACACAAGTATACAACGATCACATAAGTATAAAGTACACAAATTGTAATTGCGTTGCTGAAGGAAATAGCATACTTAGATATATAAATTATAAAACTAGTCAAATGTATACAAAAGTCATGGAATATGAAATCCATAACATCAAATGTTCCATACAAATATGAAATATCAAAACAATAGCTACAACTTGTTGGCGTAAGAACTAACACCTCTGGAGTGTGAGTTTGTATGGACAGCTATGCACACTACGTAATGAGTGCTCTTCAAATTAGGAGGGGAAGCTCCCTCGTTGTGCTGGAATGCATGAAATAGAAAACTAAACTAATGTCCTATCTTTTTGTTCTCAGCTGGTAGAGGCACAAGGTTAAGAAAACCTAGAACGTTGCAGCTAAGTATTTTCTGGTTTCGCAGATCATGTAACTACAACTAAGCTAACTTCTTTAATATCTATCCAATTTCCTCAAGAAACAGAGCATGAGGAAATGGAGCAGGAATGTATTGTACGATAAACTCCAGGTGCGGGCTCACAACATGAAGGCAAGGTAGGCGCAACTATTTGCTAATCCGGGAAGAAGTTTATTAAAACAAACAAATGAACGGTAAACCTGGTACAGCTTCACAACATGAAGGCAAGGTAGGCGCAACTATCTGCTTGGCTGAATGAGTCTACTATAACACACATCATACGATAAGCTTTGAGTACAGTTTCGCAACATGAAGGCAAGGTAGGCGCAACTATTTGCTCTTCTGAATAGGCTTATAATAAACAAAACAAAAGGTAAGCAACTGGGACAGTAGATTGTATAGACGCAACACGCATGCAATAACGATCAAACCAGCAACCCCATTTAACTAAGGTCGAATAAACACCATGACAATAACATGAAGGCAAGGTAGGCGCAACAATTTATTATAACAGCAATTACTCTTTGAACAGATACAATAATAGCAATACTACAGGCAAGGTAGGCGCAGCATGTATGCTATCAAGCAAAAGTTCTAATTTACAAGGGTGAACCAATCTTGAGAATAGGCATGTTGCCGACAACGCAGCAATTCTCTATCACCAGGAAAAGCTAATTACAAATGAGCTGAAAGCTCTTATTTATAGACATCAAGGTGTAGGCAACCCTAAAATCACCTTGAGTCAACTACAGTCTTGCAAGACATGCAAGATCTTATTCTCTAAACCTAATTGAATGAACCTACACAGTTAACTGGGAAACTACCATCAGTTAACTGAAACATCTAATCTAAATGGACAAGGTGCAACATGCACGTCCTTATTGAAAGCAAGTCAACTGGAATGCTATCATCAGTTAACTGAAAGATCTAATCTAAGCTCCAAGTGTACGTAGATGTTTCCAAGAAAGACATGCATGCAATGTGTAACAACCAGTTAACTCGGAAAGAAGCCTCGAGTTTACCTCCTGTGTCTAATGTCTATCTTGGAAAAGGTGGGACGCCTTGAACTGAAGTTCACTGACCCTGATCTCGAGCAAGTAACCCCTCCACGAGGTTAGTGACTGCATCACCATCTAAAGGTCGTCACATGTCTCAACTATCAATTCACTGCTTCTTAGCAACTCAAGCAAAACTGAAAATCTCTGTATACTTAAACTGGTCCTTCACTGGCTGGTAACTATGGCGGCTTTGTAACTGAAGTGATGGCCACTGTTTCCTCTGCAGCTTGATGCTTCTCACGTTTTTCATGCTTTTCTTTATGGAAGAGTGTTGCATGATGAAACTGCGAACTCTTTGGTTGTGAAAAATGCAAATGAACATGCTGCATATACAGAAACCCAACAGTATCAACCCTCTAAACTGGCCTTGGAAGACAATCAGCTATACGAGACATGAAACCATGTGAACTTGAGTGACTACTCTTGTCAACCTTTCCGATGCGCTTGATACAAATCAATGTCAGCTTTTCTGATGAAATCATGAATTAAGATTGACTTGGTCTTGAATTCGTTCTGCGTGAACTACATCCTGAAAAACTTGCCTGTTGATTGTGAACATGGCTATATTCTGACAACTTCTCCAAAAAACCAAAAATCTCTTCTAATGAGGCTAAAAATAGCTTGTCGGAGGGCAATTTTCACAAAAAAATCTAAGACGTGGGTTTTATGTAGAATCAAATTCTAAGATGACCCACAATGTCAGAATTGTGAAAAATGGTGATTTAGGCCCGCATGCAAAAGGTTTTCAGTTGAGATCTGAGGGGCTGTGAGGACATTTTTCTCGAGAAAATCTGAGATATGGGTTTTGTCCAGAAGATATTTCTAAGACAACCCACAATGTTAGATTCGAAAAATATCGACTTCTACTCCACCATGCAACGGAATTTCACTTCAAAAAATCAAAGCCTCAAGAACTGATGCTCTGGAACAAATTTTTCTTGAAAATTTTAGCACATGGGTTTTGCTGAGAAAGCAATTCTGAATCAACCCAGATGATTTGTTTTGCCAAAAACGCCAATTCTTCAAACATGTGAGAGAATTTTAAGACGAGAAGATGGAAGAAATCTAGAGAAGAAGAAAGATGTTTTTTAATTTTTATTTATTTATTATCTTCTTCTGTCAAAATCGCCACTCTGCCTTGAATTCTGTTAATGAATCTTGACTTGTACCTGCAAAAGAATATTTTTTATGCCTTCACAACTGACCGCTGAAGAAATTCGCCCAACTTTGGAAAGAATTCACCTCTGCTTAAGCTAGATGAATGAAATGATGAATGCCATGCTTGCATAACTAGATAAATTCATACCATCATGCATGGAACCCGCTCAAACCCTAACTGTGAAGGAAGAATTTGATTGGCCCTTCAGTAGCTGAACTGCCACTGTCTCCGAGTCTTAGATAAAAATAATATTTTAATTTCAAAACATGCAAAAAACTAAAAATGGTGCCAATGTCTGTCTGTCTGTGAAGAAATTCGTCACTTTTCAATGCTTTGCATGCAAAATATTTTTTTTTCATTTTTTGCCAAAAATCGCATCTTGCTGTGTTCAACACACTTCCCTGATTCCAAAAAGTCAAATTTTGATCTTTTAGGCTTCCATTTGCAAGAGTTATGAGATTTTTGAGAATCTCCTATTTTGTAGCTGACTGCAAAGTTACAACTGACCCTGTTCAACTCTGATCTCCGGATGATTGAATGATCCTGCAACCGTGCTGAGATATCCACCGCGAAGCTTGCATGACAAGGATGAAATGTCTGCTGGGAGCAACAACTGCTAAAATCATCATTTGATACCTTAGAAAATTAGGCGCCTCTAATTAAATTGATGTTTTGACTCCAGACTTAGCCATTTCTTAGTTTTGCCTTCTGATGCTTCAAACTGCAGCTGATGGTGAATAATGAACCCCACTGACTGAATAATGGATTCATTGCGTGACTAGAAGTACTCTGCATCCAATGACTGTATGTGAGGGATCTGAAAATTGTATTAAGAACCCCAAAAGAATGAGCGCCCCTATTCTGTGATAGCTCAAACACCATTTTGACAAAAGTGTGATTTTCATCTGAACACCATATTTTGACCCTTGATACCGGGAACTGGAATGTTCCGATACGCATGCCGCTTGTCTTGCTGAACAGTTTGGTCAACTTGCAAGATATGTTCTTGGAGACGACGAAGCCAGAAAATTGCTTTTAAGGCCTCTAAAAGAAAATCGCCTGTTTCAAAGAAAATAATATTCTTACACTTAGTCATTTTTTGAACTGCCTTCAATCAGCTCTTCTTCACAGCATTATCATCTTGACCTCGCACGTACGAGCATTCGCCAAATCCCGGAGGCTGTCGGCTAGACTCGTTGGATAGCTTGAGTAATTGCACACAAGTCTTGTGAAGACTGTAATTGCAAATAACCCCGTCTGGCAGGCCTAAAGGAGAATCGCCCCTAGCCTACAGCTGTGCAGCTTTGTGTAGCTACGCTTCACCATCCTCTATTTTACGTGCTTGGTAGGACCTCTGCCACAGTTACTCAGAATGCCGGATCGTCTTATGAACGGGTGCACTGCAAAGCTGGACTGAGCCGGAAGAGATCTCAGGAAGACTTCAATTGCAAATTCATCCATCAAACAGGTCTTATTCAGGATCGCCCCTGGGCTACAGGGGAGCGGATTTGCATTTCTAGAAACCTCATCTGACATGTATCTTGCCTGCAATTTCCACTTTAAACGCTGATAACTGGATACGCTTCCGCTTGATAGCTCGTTGAAAAGCCAAACTAATTCTGCAAAGACTGAAACCATCAAAACACACATGCATCTAGATCTGGGCCTTCAAAAAGAAAATCGCCCTTGGGCTAGAAGGGAGCAGATTTGCATCTCTAGACTGCCTCCTTGTGAGAAAACACTCTTCGCAACCTCTGGTTCTGTCTTCGTTTGCCGGAGTTCTGTAACTCGGATAATCTTGCTTCATGGCTAGTCGGAAAGCTGACTAAAAACATAAAACAATGAATGTATCCTTCATCCAAAACACTCAAATCTTGACCTTCAAATGGAAGGGCGCCCCTAGGCTAGAGGGGAGCGGATTTGTTTTGAATTCATTGATTTTCACCATTTTATGCTTTGCAAACGCTGTATCCATCCCTGCGGTTGACCATGTCGAAGCGTTGTGACTGCTGAGGTGTGTGGATGACTATACTTCATCATTTTCACATGTACGGACACTATAAAGTTGATTTGCACGTTGATTGCGCAAGTGTCTACTACGTTACATAGTGAAAAGTTCCTAGACTTAGAATATTTTAGCACTTTTTGCCAATCTGAAAATCCCCTCCATCAAAAAGCATTATTTCCAACATCTTTTATCGTAGAGCGTTCCTCTTTGAGTTTCAGGCTTAGATATTGATACCTGGTACTGGCCGACTGCCATTGATGACCCCGAAGATCCTAACTTTTCTCCTGAAAAAGTGAAAACTACCCACCAACCTTAAACTGACTTTTAACTGAAACTGACTTCACCATTGTGATTGTGATGTGAAATAAGCCAATCAAAATTAATTTCAGCCAATTCTAACAAGTTCCTATTTTTTAAGGTTTCGAGCTAAAAATAGATTTCAGAAACCCTAATTTTCAAAATTTTCAAATTCTGCCAGTATCTTCCTGGCATCACACTGACTAAAAGCCCATACTTTATTTGCCCAAAAACTGAGTTTTGACCCCACTTTTACAAGGTTTAGACCATTTTAAGCAAAATGCCTTAATGAAGCAAAAATTTCGGTTTGGGTACAACACAACTCTATGACTTATGGCATAGTGGAGCCAACATCCTTCCTACGAAGGCGTCTAAGGGTCCTGGATGATGTTGCAGCTGCAGCCATAGTCTCTACCTCTATCTGACTCTCCATGCCACTCTCACCAACAACAACTACGTCTCCTCGTGCTCTAGCCTCCTCTTCAGCCATGGATACAACCTCAGCCTCTCTCTCTGCCTGGTCCACCCAATCAAGGTCCTCGTCACTAAAGACTACATCTGTAGCCTCAGTGGTCCACTCAGACTGTGGGTCAACCTCATCTAGATTGATCAGGGTGTTGTCATGGTCAAAAAGCTTTCTGTATCTGAGCCAAAGGTTGTAATGAACATAGACCAAGTCATTCATCCTCTCCACTGTCAATCTATTGCGCTTCTTGGAGTGTATGTGCTCAAACATATTCCAATTGCGCTCACAACCAGATGAACTGCATGGCTAGCTCAATAGACGAATGCCAATATTTTGCAGGTTTTGTGTATCAGAACCAAACAACCCCCACCAGCTATCTGAGATGAGAAAAAGAAACAAAATCAATCTCATTTCAAGTTTCAAGTTCAACATTTAATAATAAAATACAATATAAAAAGATGACAATTATGCCCTTAAATATATTTTTACCTGGTAGTAATGTTGTCCTACTGTCTTTGCTCATTTGAAGCGCAAAGAAGTCTCCTTGTGCCTTAGTGAAGGCATCTATCTCCTGCACTATTTGTGTAGTAACAGCAGGCAACATCTGCTCTATCGTCGAGTAGAGCCCACTAAGAATTTCTCTATCTCCACGGATATCACGGCGGAATTGGAAGGTCGGATTTAGAAAACATGCGGCTGCATGGATGGGCCTATGAAGTTGGTTTTGCCATCTCCTATCAATGATTTCCCAAATGGGACGATACTTCTCCTCAACTCCACCATAGGCTGATCTAATGGCCTCTTTGGCCCTATCCATGCCCTCATATATGTAGCCTAGTGCGGGCTCCTCCCCATCCGCAACTCGTAGGAGAACTAGCAAGGGCTCAATAAACTGCAAAGTGCAAACATGTTTCACAAATAAGTGTGAATGAAAATAAACAAATAAAAGATATGATTAAAAATTAAAACATTATAAAGAATTAATTTTTACGTTCACAATCTCCTCCACTGGTGTCCAAAACCCTTGCTCATCAAAAATGCAATTAGCCACACCAATCCCTGCAGTGCTTGTAGAAAACGATGAGAAAGACCACTCCTCACCAACAAACATGCGCCTTAAAGCTGCCTTTGATCGAATCAAGGATTGCAACGTGATAAAATTTGTTGCAAACCTAGTGATGCCAAGACGAGACAACTCCCTCAACCCCGTGTATTGCCTCATAAGGTTAAGCACCCATGTGTGATTGTGTAATGTCCCCTTCCCAGCTGTGACCGTTTCAGTTGACCGTTGGCCTATTCCGGAGACCCGTAGGCTACGCGGATGGTGAAATTAGGGTTTCCTGGTTTTGAGGAGGTTGTTGCTTGAGGTTCGGGATTCTGTTTGCGGATTCTTTCTAGGTTTTCAGAGAGCTTCGCAGTGATGTGTTCAGTTTGGCATTCCGGGCAACTTCGCGAATTTACTATTTTTAGTAAATTCTATTTTTGGCAGTGGACAGTTTGGGTTCAGTTCAGTTGGTCCTCTTTTTCAGTTGGTTCAGCTGGCACTTCAATTCTTGGCTTTGGGCGCATATTTCTTGGAGAGATAAGTATTTTCATTATAATATTATATTTTAATATTATACCCCTTGCCTAGCAGTACAACTTTAAGTTGTTTTTTAAAAGGGGGAACTTTGAGGGTCTAGGCGTCATGGAGAGATAAGTTATATCTTTTAAATGTCAAATATTGAGATGAAGAAAGGGACGCCTATTGAGAGAATTGATTTTATTTTAAAAGAAAATACAAAGTGAAATATTTCATGGGTGAAAAAGGACGCCATTTCTTTGGAGGGAAAAGGTGAATTTGAAATTAGGGTTTGGGCGCCTTCTGGAAGCTTCTAGATGTTTCTCTCGTCTATTTAATTAGGCCTCAGCTCTTCATTTGGTATTTTTTGTCTACTACACCGTTATGCTGCTGAATTGTCTTCAGGCACTCGCTTCGAGGAAAGCATCCCTTCTAGCATGGGCTCATCTTCTTGCTTGAAAGATAGCAACTAGTTGAGAGGTTATCTTGTAATGGGTTTGAATTGCATTTCCAATTGAGTCATTGCATTTTGGGAGTTCTAGTTTACATTTTCTGTCATATTTTGATGTTGCTGAATGTCATTGAGGAATGTAAGATTTGCTCACAGCTCATGAAATAAAAATGCTATCATTCTGGGTATTGAATCTATCAATCTGTTTATGAGGGGCGACCATTCCTGCCAATTTCCAGATTTTATTTGGGTCTCTTTGATTTTATAGAGGAAATTCGCCCTTGCAGTTGGGCCGTACCATCTTGAAGTGCATCAAAGTTTGTGCAAAAATAAATAAGGCTTGTTTTGGGTGGTTTAGGAATTGCATCTTGGGCGCCTATATCAGTATAGTAATCTGCATTTGATTTCTCGTCAATAGGATGTGTTTAGAGTGAGTTATGTGCATTTTCGTGAATGATTTTGTTGCTGTTCTACATTAAATCTGTCAAATCAGTCATAACAGATTTAAGGAAGTTCATTAGTTGTGCGAGGGGTTGATATTCAAAGAGTTTGTGATTGTAGAAGAGGGATCTTATCTTGTTATAGCTTTGGAAGTTCTTACTCTTATGATATTTGGCAAGCTCTCTAATTTGCTGTAAGCTGAACAGTAGTACTGTCAGCAATTCATTCCCTTCATTTTGAATTTACATGTAATCCCCACTGAATAAGTGGAAGAGGCTGGCTTGCCGCCTATTTGCTTTCAGTTGAGTAGTTTAGGGACCCTCTGACCATATGCTCGCCATCCATCGGCGCCATTCTTGGTTAGGGTTACATTCTGTCATCATGCATTGATCCTCTGACCATATGCTCGCCATCACTCGGCGCCATTCTTGGTTAGAGTTCCTTCAGTTTGCATTGCATTGATCCTCTGACCATATGCTCGCCATCACTCGGCGCCATTCTTGGTTAGAGTTCCTTCAGTTTGCATTGCATAGATCCTCTGACCAATGCTCACACCTTGCCCACATCGGGATCCTGGTGTACATTCTGGTTAGAGTTACTTTCCGCAACGTTTTGGTTTGTGCTAACCTTAACGGGTGCGTGTTGCATTGTAATCAATTGTGAAAAAAAAAAAAAAAAATTTGGTCCGGTTCATTACAGATTGTATATAAATTTGCAAATGTTTCTTGCTACATCCACACATGTTTTGATCCATGGGAGCTTGCCAAGATCCTCCATCATGAGGTCAATGCAATGGGCGGCACATGGAGTCCAAAATATAGTAGGGTGCCTCTCCATCAATAATCTACTAGCAGCAACATAATTTGTTGCATTATCTATCACCACTTGCACTACTTTCTCTTCCCCCACATCAGCTATCACCTCCTCTATAGCCTCACACATATATGTGGCATTTTTGAATTGGGCAGAAGCATCGATGGACTTAATGAAGACGGTGTCACCTGAAAGAATAAGCGAAACCAGTTATTCAATAAATTAAAAAACAAAAATCAGCCATATTAAATTATTAATCACTAAATCAAATTCAAATTTCAATGCATTGAGGGAAGTACAATTACCTCTGAAGGACACTAGAAAATTAAGCAGCGTCCTATTTCTCCTATCGGTCCAACCATCAGTCATGATAGTGCAACCAATCCTCCTCCACTGCACACGCTGCTCCTCTAATTCATCTTCAGAAGGGGCTTTGAACCCCGGCCCACATATGGTTATGGCATCAACCATGTTTTGCCAAAAAGGTGACCTAAAACATGTCATAAATAAATTAATAAGTTACTTACATAAGTATTGTAAAATGAAAAGTTTTAAGATTTTAACTGCACTAAATTTGAATTTGATAATGAGATACATCTAGATTCTAAAATAATAAATTTTAAAACAATTAAACGAAAAAGAATTACCTAGCTACATGGAAGGGAATGGTGCAGTAGTACCAAAAGTCTGCAATTGTCTTTTTTGCTACATCATGTGCATCCTTGTTCCAACCCATGCTCTCAAGCGACGGTTGGGAACCAGGAGTAGTGCGTGGTACAAAATATGAGTCCACCCTAGATTTACGAACTCTAGGGCCAATGCTAATACTGCCACTACCACTAGCAGTACTAGTGCCACCAGCAGTAGGAGTATGCACAGGGATAGCTGGTGCAGAAGCAGTACCACTAGCACAAGCACTAGCACTAGGACGGTATGGAGGCATGGAAGAAGCATCTCCAACAGCACCAAGTCCCTGTCCAACTCCCAAACTCACCAATTCATGCTTCTGTCTTTTTTTCATTTCTTTTTGCAATTCAAAAGTTTCTAATTGCACCTGCATTTCACGGACAACCTCAGGAGGTGCTATAGGGCAGCCCACTGCATCATGGATGGGTATGCGTGCAATATGGTATTTTAATCTATTTATGCCTCCATGATATATTGTTTTGCAGTATTTACATTTTGCTTCTCCTTTTTTCATTTCGGGAAAGATTTCAACATGTTTCCAAGCAGGGTCTTTTTTGCCTGGGGTTTGAGACATTGTGAAAATAATAATATGTTTTGATTTGCAAATGAATGTGGCTGCAATAACAAGTAGGGTTTATAAAATTATTTATATTGCAAGTAGGGTTTGTAAAAAAAAATGCAAACTAAAAAAAACAATGATTTTTCAAATTACAATGAATTATTTGTTAAAAAAACACAAAAAAAACCAATAAAAATCAAACTTACCTCTTATATTTGGCTTGGAATGCAATGCAAACTCCTTCCAATCAGTGGTAATGAGCTCTCAATGCACCTCTTTGCTGGTATGAAGTTTCCCAAATGATATATGGCCTTGTATTTGTCTTCAACAGCTTGCTGGTTGCCCTCTTTTGTCCTCCTATTTTTCTTCACAACTCTCTCTTCTCCTCCTATTTTGCCAAATGAATAAAATGAGGTTGCTTTTAGGGTTGGGGAGATAATATAAGGCAAAAAAAAAAAAAAACTTAAAAGTCAATTTTATGCTGCTGTCGCCGGCGGCGTCCAGGGCTCGGGACTGTTCAGGAAGTGGCGAGTCCGGCCAGGACTCGGCAGGACTTGGCCGCGCCTGGGTCTGGGCTCCCAGGACCCGGCCAGGGGTGCTCAGCTCGGGACTCGCCGAGTTTGGGCGAGTCCCGTAACTATGCTCTTAACATCCATCTGATGGAATTTCCAACCAAACTGAGTTGCTAAGGCAAGGACGAGCCGAATGGTACTCATCATGGCTATAGGAGCAAAATTCTCCTCATAATCAATGCCTTCTTTCTATGAGAACCCCCTAGCAACAAGACGAGCTTTGTACTTGTCAAGGGTTTCGTTAGCTTTGTATTTCATCTTATACACCAATTTGCAGCTAATGGGCTTCTTCCTTGGAGCAAGATCAAAAAAGATCCAAGTGTGATTTTTCTGAAGACTCTGGTATTCAACCTCCATAGCCTTTTCCCACTCAAGAATTCCTTTAGCTTCTGAATATGTCTGAGGCTCATAAATGCTGTGAATGTTGGCCATGAGAGCAAAATTAACTGTATGTTGTTGTTTGCTCTTGTTTCTGGATGATCTCCCCTCAATGAGCTCATCATCATGAAGATCTCCAATAGTCTTAGCCCACCATTTAGGCCTGTGAGAAGAAGTGCCAACATCAGATGCAACAAGAGGAGCTAGAATTGGTTGTGGATTTGGAACTGGTTCAACAGGTAGAAAATCAAGATTTTTTAGAGGAAAATCAGGTTGAGCATCATCAAAGATAGAATCTGCATCATCACTTCCATCAGGTAGACCTAACAGAAGACGGATGCCCAAATCAGAAGCCTTCAATGGCTGATCCTCTGAATGTTGAATAGGCGAGGAAAAGTGAAACAGTCTTTGTTCTTCATCAAAGACAACATTCTGACTGAAGACAAGACGTTTAGTGTCTACATCAATTAGCCGGTAAGCCTTATGGTTGTCACTGTACCTTGTGAACACAAGCTTTTGACTCTTGGAATCCAACTTAGAGCACTTGGCATCTGGAATGCATACATATTCCAAAGAGCCAAAAATATTTAAATGACTGATCTTGGGTTTTCGACTAGTCCAAGCTTTCTCAGGAGTCTTCCCTTTAACAACATGGGTAGGTAACTGATTAAGGAGATAGATTGCAGTGAAAACTGCTTTTGCCCAAAATTTGTTAAGAACACTCTTGTGTTACAACATGGAGTGGGGCATCTCAACAATTGTACGATTGCGCCGCTGTACAACACCATTTTGTTGAGGAGTGTAGCGTGTGGTTAACTGGCGTTTAATCCCATGTGTATCAAAAAATTTGGAGAATGCAGTAGAACAAAATTCCCCCCCCATTATCTGACCTAAGAGTGATTATGCAAGAACCAAACTCTTTCTACTGAGGCCTTAAACTTCTAAAATACATTAAACACATCTGATTTCTGTCTAAGAAAATACACCCACATTTTTCTACTAAAATCATCAGCAAATATCAAGAAATATTTACAACCAGTAACAAAAGGAGTATTCATAGGCCCACAAATATTAGCATGAATTAATTGTAGTACCTTAGAAGCTCGCCATGAGTCACCATCTAGAAACAGTGTCCTGTGTTGCTTCCTAGCTTGACAAGCTCCACACGCACCGTGATGTTGAGTCTGAATATTAGGTAGCCTTCCTATGGACAGATAAAGCAGAAGGAGTCTTTGATAGGTTCAAGCAGAAGGAGTCTTTGATAGGTTCAAGCATATCATGAGCTCGTGTCTAGTATTGGCTTTACTTGATTTCAAGAAGCCTTTTGAGTTACAATGTGATGCTTCAGGTGAAGGAGTAGGAGCTGTTATCATGCAAGACAGACATCCTATTGTCTTTGAGAGCTGAAAATTGAGAGGAGCAGAAAAGTTATACTCAATTTATGACAAAGAAATGCTTGCCATTATGCATGCATTGTCTAAGTTTCATCAATATTTGGTGGGAAGAAAATTTGTTGTTAAGACTGATCACAATAGTCTTAAACATTTTATGCGTCAAAAGGATTTGAATGAAAGACAACATAAGTGAGTAAGTAAGCTCCAAGCTTATGACTTTGACATTGAGTATGTCAAAGGGAAAAATAACATAGTGGCAGATGCTTTATCAAGAAGACCCCATTTGCAGTCACTTTGTGAGCTTTTAGCAGATTGGAAGGAATTAATTGCTGCTAATTATGCAAAAAATCAGTTTGCAACCAACATAGTAGAAGGTCATTTGGATGATGAAAGGTATAAGTTGGTTGATGGTTTTATTCTCTATAAAGGTAGGATCTTTCTGGTGCCTGAATCTAAGCTTAAAAAGAAGATTCTACAATCTTTTCATGATGTACCCCTTGCTGGTCATCAATGTTTTTCAAGACTTATAAGCAGATCCGAGAAAGGTTTTACTTGGAAAGGGATGAAGGAAGAGTTCTCGAATTACATAAGAGAGTGTTCTATTTGTCAAAGGAATAAAAATGAACACTCTTTTCCAGCCGGATTGTTGCAGCCCTTGCCAATTCCAAATAAAAAATGGCAGAGCATTGCAATGTATTTCATCATAGGATTGCCTAAGGTGCAAGGATGTGATTGCATTTATGTTGTGCTAGATAGATTAACTAAATTTGCTCATTTTTATGCTATAACAACTTCATTTACAGCAGCTCAAGTAGTTGAATTGTTTTTTAGAGAAGTTTTCCGTTTGCACGGGTTGCCTAGAACTATTGTCAATGATAGGGACAACAAGTTCCTAAGTGCTTTTTGGCAAGAAATCTTAAGATTGAGTGGTACAATGCTTACCCCAAGCATTAGTTATCACCCACAAATGGATGGGCAATCCGAGATTGTAAACAAGTGGTTAGAAGGCTACCTGAGAAATTATGTTTCAGGGTAGCAAAGAGCTTGGGTTAAGTGGCTTCATTTGGGAGAGTATTGTTATAACTCTTCCTATCATATGTCAATTAAGATGTCTCCTTTTATGGCTCTTTATGGATATGATGCTCCAAACTTTTTAGATTGGTGTTTGGTGATAGTAGAGCTCCACAGGCAAAGGATATGCTTCAGTAAAGCCAAGACATCTTGAAATCTCTAAAGGAAAATTTGCAACAAGCTCAAAACCAACATAATTTATATGTTGACCAGTAGCGTGTTGAGTGATCTTTTGAAGTGGGAGACATGGTTTACTTGAGACTTCAGCCCTATAGACAATCTTTTTTTAAAAGGAGTGGCGTGGAAAAGTTAAAGCTACGTTTTTATGGTCCATTCAAGGTCGTCAAAAGGATTGGAGAAGTGGCATATGAGTTGGAGCTTTTAGCTGATAGCAAAGTGCACAACATTTTTCATGTGTATCGCCTCAAGAAGGCACTTGAGCACAATGTGGTGGCTACTTCAGAGTTACCTCCATTAGATGAGGAAGGTCAGTTGGTGTTGATTCCAGAAGAGATTTGTAATGTCGCCATTTTTAGCACTACACTTTCCAGTGACTGTTAGCCTATTCCCGGATGCTCGTAGGCTAGTCAGAGGCAGAATTAGGGTTTCCTGTTGCTTGAAGGTTTTCTTTGAGGATTCAGGGGTTTGCATGTTGGAGTTTTGCAGTCTGGTTGCGAGATTCTTTCTGGGTTTTCAGAGAGCTTCACAGTGGTATGACATGCAACTGAATCAGAGAATTTTTCCGGACTTACTATTTTTAGTAAGTTACGATGACTGCATGTTGGGGTTTTACAGTTCGGATTCTGGATTCCTTCTGGGTTTTCAGAGAGCTTCACGACAACATGACATGCAACTGAATCAGAGAACTTTTATGGACTTAATATTTTTAGTAAGTATGACGGTTGCTCGGATTGTGGTTAAAATGAGTTTGGAACAACTTACTATTTTTAGCAGTATGCTATTTTTAGTAAGTTCTATTTTTAGCTGTACTATTTTTATTAGGGTTTCTGCAGTTCAATTCAGTGGCTATATCTGGCATGTCAATTTGAGCAGTTTGGTCTCCATCACCCTTGGTGCTATTTTTGGCAGCGTTTCAACAATTTGGTATTATGGCTATTTCTGGCAAGGCAGTATATTCAGTTGGTCTCCAACATTTGAGGTGATTATTTTGGCAAGTTTGATATTTGATGAAATTATTATTTTAAGTGAAATATTTAAAAGGCATGTTTGGATGCCTTGGAGAAATAAGTGGTCAATTATATTTATATTTCACTTTAATAAAGTGTTTCACTTTATTATTATTTTGGATGCCATAATATACTTTATTGACATTTTAATAAAGGATAATACTTCTTGGAGGAGGACGACTTGGAGAAATGAAATACAAATGACACAAACGGGCATTGTGAATTTAAGTTTGGTTTTGGCGTCCATTTGGAGGGAATTTGAATTTGAATTTGGAACAGAAAATGTTATAAATAAGAGCATTGGGCTCTTAGTTCATTATCTCATATCTACAGTAATGTTATGCTGCCGGAATGGTTAGTAAGTTGCTTTGAGGAATGCATACCTCCTAGCTTTGGCTTGACTTCTTGCTTGAAAAATAGCAACTAGTTGAGATTTGGCTGTTTTCAATCCTTGAGAACAGATTGAGCACATTGTAGCTGAGTTTCTTGCAGTTTTATCAGTTTTTGGTGATGCTGGTGTGGTGCTTGGCTGAAGCACATTTTTGATCATAGCTCCTTGCACAATTTTTTGTTGGTTCTGGGTATTGGCTTATTGTTCAAGTCTACCTGGGGCACCCCTTCTTGCAAGTTTTCAGATTTTTCAGAGGTGATTTGGATTTTATCTTGCTGGTCACCCTTTCTTGGAGGTTGTACTTTGCCTGCCATTGCATTGGGAAGCATGCAAAAATTATCAGAGGTTGCTTGCTGCTATTTCTTGGTTTGTACTTGGTCGCCCTTCTCTTATGCTTCCTTTGCATTTGGTTTCACATCAATCGGAGGTGTTTTGACGAAGTTATGAGCATTTTGGTGATTCTAGGGCTTGCTGGTATGAATTTTTGATTGCTGCAATTTTTATATCAGACCTGGTATTTCAGTCCTTTTTACTATATCTCATATGCTGGATAGCTTGTACTTGTTTGGAGTTCATTCCTAACATTTTGGAGTTCATTGGTTATCTATATCTCATTGTATTTGCAGATTGCTCATCGCATTGTAATGCTGAATCAGTAGTACTGATCAGCTCTTTACTTTTTGCACTTTATATTTTGTATCCCCACTTTTGTGGAAGAGACTGGTCATGTTTAGTCTATATTGTATTGCATTTGCATATTGCTGATCGGTTGAGCCGTCAACACACTCCCGCTGAATAAGTGGTCGAGTTGCATATTTACTTTCAGCATTGTACTTCTCTTTCTCTTCCTCCCGCTGAATAAGTGGTTGAGTTGATTGTTACTTTCAGCAATGTAATTTCTATCTTTCCAGTCCTCTCACTGAATAGGTGGTCGAGTTGATTGTTACTTACAACAATGTAATTTCTATCTCCAGTCCTCCCGCTGAATAAGTGGTTGAGTTGATTGTATCTTCTTCCTATTACTCTTCCAGCAGTTTCAGTTATGCTAACGATCCCCTTTTGAGTATGCTCTCAACCTTGCCCGCACTGGGATCTGGGTTGATCAGAGGAAAGGGTTCCCTTCAGTTGGATTGAGTTTTCATTAATGTTAACGGGTGAATTTAGTGTTGAAAAAAGGAAAAAATTGCCCGATATATTTCAAGATTCTTGACACTAGGGAGCACTCCTTGAGGAGAAGAACAATCAAGGAGTATCTGGTAAAATGGAAGAACTTGCCTATTGAGGATGCAACATGGGAAGGTGAACTTATCTTGCAGGATTCTTATTTGCGGTTGCTTGAGGACAAGCAATCTCGAGGAGGGCAGACTGTAATGTCCCCTTCTTGTTAGTGATCAGCTCGTTAGCTCATCAGCCTATTCCGAAAGCTCGTAGGCTCATTGAGGTGGAATTAGGGTTTATTTTGATTGGAGGTTTTTGGCATTTATCAAAATTTACTATTTTTAGTAAATTCTATTTTTGGAAGTGATCAGTTGTTATCATTTTAGTAAGTCATTTCCAGTTGGAGCAATTGCTTGGGTTTGATTTTGGCTTTAAAAAAAAAAGCATTATTTGGTGAAATAATATATTTCAAGCATTAATGATTTAATTTCAAGTTGACCCCTTGGCCTAGTTCATTAACTTTAAGTTGTGTTTAAAAGGTGGCCATGAAGGGGGATGCCTTCATGAAGAAGTTATTAAATATTTAATAAAGTTTTATTGTGCCTTGAAGTGGACGCCATTCTAAAGGAGGATTTAATACTTTTGAATTTTAGAATATTTCAAAAAGAACTTTTGGCGTCCCATTCTTGGAGGAGTTTTGGGAATTTGAAAATTCACCTCTTTTCTTATAAAAGAGAAGTTTTGCTCTAGCTTTTATCATCCATTGTTATGCTAATGTTATGTTGTCGGAATGACTTCATGTATTTGGCTTCGAGGAATGCTTACCTCCTAGCATTTGTCCAATTTTGTGTTTGAAAGATAACACCTAGTTGGTTTTATGGCTGCTTCTTATCCAGACTAGCAGATTGAACTTCATGGTAGATGAATTTTGGAGATTTTTCATAGTTTTGGATTGCTGGTTTCATCATGGTTGAAGGACGTTTTCATTTACAGCTTTTGGAGTGATTTTTATTTTGTTATGGGTGTTTTCTCTTTCCATTTATAGACCCAAGGCGACCATTCTTGGAGATTTTTAGATTTAAATCTAAAGTGTATGATTTTATTTAGTAAAATCGCCCTTGCAAGGAGGCCATACCATTTCAAGAGGGCATTGGAATTCGTGCCAAGTCAGATGTTGAGTTTTGATGCAGTTTTGGTGTTGTAAATTGGGTGCCAACCTTCTAGAGAGAAAACACAATTCGTTTCAGCTCAATTGGAGGTATTTTGAAAGAGTTATGAGAATTTCATTGATTTACAGTTTGCTGATTAATATTTTCAGTATGGTGGTTTTAATTATCAGACTTCAATAAGTTCAGTTTTGGGCTTCTATTTCAGTATTGGAGTGGTTTAAAACTTGTAAGATTCATCCTTCTCTTTCTTGCATTGATTCTGTAATGAGCCTTGCGAATTCTGACCCAAAACTTCTCAAACTTGTCCTTGTAAGTTTGACAAACAGTTGTCTTGCAACTGCTGTAGGTGCTGATATGCAATGGCTGATTGTATATTTTGAGGTTTGATGATAAAATGATAATGAAATTAACTCTACAACTGTTGCTAATATGAAAATGCACTTGTTTTTGTATTTTGGAATGCAAATACATGAACTAATTATAAAAAATATGCACCTACAACCATTAGGCATTTATACAAACACTTGGCGAACATCCTCAATCGTGTACAAGATATCAAATGGAAGCAATGCAAGACCTTCTT
This sequence comes from Sequoiadendron giganteum, assembly GCA_007115665.2. Classification (NCBI taxonomy): domain Eukaryota; kingdom Viridiplantae; phylum Streptophyta; class Pinopsida; order Cupressales; family Cupressaceae; genus Sequoiadendron; species Sequoiadendron giganteum. The sequence goes on along the minus strand of CM021104.1, from coordinate 120,449,815 downwards.
ATCATTGTCTGGAATGTATCGTGATGTTTACAAAATATGGCCAAGACTCATGGCGTGCAAACCCCATATGCAAATATGAAATTACTTTCATGACAGTCCCTTACATCTGATATGGAATGCTTACAATCTGATTATCAATGTTCAAGAGCATGAAATTACAATGCATACAATACCTACTAAGCCAATACCCCTAAAATTATGATGCAAGATACTAAGATAGACAAACTGATGTAATCGATGGAACTTGATGTATGATGGAAGCTTCCTTGAATTATTCGATCTGCCTTGCTGGTGAAGTTATTGCCCTCCTAACTGCTGCGCCTAGTCTTCTCATATTCCAGCAACCCTTCTTGAATTATATTGGAATTTATTGCTGCTCAAAACATGAAATCACCGCCTCTATATGTGTTGCCCCTGTTTTGTATGGCAGACATGAACAAACATATGTAGTTCTCAAAATTGCCTACCAAAGCAATCTCCAAATTCTTCAATAAAGTGCGACTAATCCTCCAAGAAGATCCAATGCAAGAATGAGCTGATATGCATGAAATCATCCCTTCTGAGATGCTGCAAGTGACTGGAAATAGCAATCAGAACTTAGCTCTCCAAATTGCATTACTCAAAATTGGCCAATGGCCATTAATTTTGCTCCAATGTGAAAGATGGAGTTATCTTCCACTCCCAACTAGCTAGGGTTGGTGTCACACAACCGAAACCAACAATATAAGAAGGTATAAACCCTCAAGCTATGTCAAGCTCTCAAGCTCTCCAATAATCAGACGTATGTTCAAGTCAAGATGTGATTGAATGTCTAGTGATGAACTTCTTATATACTTTTCCAAGGAGAGCCCACCCACCTTACTTGTCAATGTGGGATTAAATATATTTTTGACTTAAGTGACTTTATGATATATTTTATTTAGTCACTTTATTAAACTAATTAAATATAAAATCTCCAACACAGAATGTTAGCAAACATGTTAGCAAACCTATTGGAAAACCTTACAAGTAATTAACTTAATGCTTCTTCTTATTGCTCCAAAATGGGGATATGACAGATTCTATCATTGTAACACTTGTAAATCTAGTGTAGAAAATGAACTTATTAATCTGTCATTGTACCCATTGAAAAGTGGTGAATTTCCACTCATGAGTGGATGCCCGCCGTAGCAGATGAATTAGTTTGTTTGTTTTCTTTTTCCCACCACTGAATAAGTGGAAGTGAGGAAATTGTTCATGGCTGGTTCACCGCCTCTTTACTTTCAGCTGTAACTTACTATCAGTTAGTGAGCATTTACCTCCACCATATGCTAGCCCCTCATCAACATCGGGTCTTAGGGCACATTCTTGGTGTTGAGTATTTTCAGTTTGCTTATTATTTTTGAGAGCTAACACTAATCAATTGGCTTAGTGCTGGTTGTGTTGTGAAAATTCAAAGAAAAAAATTGACTAGCACATTTCACTTAGCTGCAAATGCTCGCTCTATAGAGGATGAGGATTCACTACTACCAAACTGTTGTTTCCAGCGATTCTGCTGCAAAAGGATAGTACAAAGCTCTAGAAACTTCAGGTCAACATTAGCAAACATAATGTTGGGAGTCTCTATGAAATGTTCATAAGACTTAGGTAGGCTTTTCAAAGTGATTACGACCATGTCTTCCTCGTCCATTTTCCGACCAATAGCCTCCAACTGATCTTGGACCTCCTGGATTTTGTTCAAGTGCACCTGCAATGTTGTTTTCTCATCCATCATGATAGAAAACAACATAATTTTCAAGAAGAATGCATGACTTTTGATAAAAGTTTCATGCAAACCCTTCAGATGGTCCCAAATCTCCTTTGCTGATTTTCCAAGTGGGATCTGAGGTAGCTGATCATCTGTGACTGAAAGCTTAATGAGCATCACCGCTTCACGATTCTTCTCATCAAACTTCTCCTGGATTTTATCTGTAGTGGTGGGTTGAGTAACATTGCCGAGAATCATCTGATCAAGGTAGGGATATTAAAAAATGGTCATCATTCGCTTCTTCCAAGTGTTATAATTTCTGCCATTAAAATGTTGACTACCTTCCAACATAATGTTGGTCAATGAAGCCATCTTCATGCTTTTCGAGGCACGAAAAATGAGGTACTGAGAAGATGTTGATTGCATAAAATCCGAGGCACAAGTTTCAATACATTGAGGTAGGTTCAGGCATGAAAAACAATACAAATCCGTTGGCACAAAATTCAAGGCATGGAAAACAATGCACTCAACAAAATCGGAGACCAACGCAGTTGAGATCTTGAAAAACCCACAAGGAATTTGCAATCGAAAAAAAAATTCGCCTTGAAATAGAGGGTCAAAACCCTAGACGAATTTTCTGGAAACTTAGGCCACCATGAAAGCAAAAAAATTGCAAAAAACTTCTGGAAAGTGAGGGCAGATCAATGCTGAAAATCGTGCCTAGAAGGACGACTAAGCTAGGGCATGAAACGCATTAAAAAAGGAGGCACAAATGCAACCCAAAATATTCAGAAAATGTGAGCAAGAAAACATCTGGAGAAGAGCCAAAAACGCGATTAAAATTGAAAACGCGGCCAAAATAGGGCTCAAAATTGCACCAAATCATACCAGGAACAATGAAGAATCCACGACAAAACAAGCTTGAGCAGAAGTTGTTGAAAAACATGAGCTGAAAAATGTTGTTGGGTTTTCAAAAACGCTAGCTAAATACTCAGATTTGGCCACGAAATCATGTCTACCAAAAACATGCAATCCAGAGAAAAGCCCTTGCACAAATTCGCGTGCCAGAAAAACGCGTCTAGAGGCCCTTGACGATGCACGGGTTTCAGATGAGGATGATCGCATAGGCAGGGAAGGAGGTCATGCACACAGAGAAGGAAAAACCCTTCCCATGACAAACACCCTTCAAATGATCCAAACCGGGAGCTAAGGAAAAAAAAACATGAAATCTTTTAAAATTTGTCTTTCAGAAAAATTAAACTTTTCAAAATATTGATAAAAACCTCCTTTCAAATTTTTTTATTGAAAAACAAATTTTCTGAATTTAAAAGATTGTAGGCTTTGATACCATATTACGCAAGTAATTGGTAAAATATTTTTTATATATTGACAATGAGCAAGGTGATCAATAAATGGTTTACAAGATTTACAAAATAAGCAAGTTTCTAAAATAGAAACTGCAGATAAGATCATAAACGATCTTATCACAATATTTACAAGAAGATACAATATTGAGCATTAAATAAATAAATAACAAATATTATTTTAATAATAGTTGTAGGTGTCCTTGTAGATATACATGTGAAATACATAAGTAGAGGTAAGACATGTGAATTGTTAGAGGGGTGTGTAAAATGTGGAGTTAGAAACAAGACATGCAAATGTTTTCTAAAATGTAGGATGTTAGATCAAAGCATGGACGAGGCATGCAAATGTTTTCTAAAATGTAGGATGTTAGATCAAAGCATGGACGAGGCATGCAAATGTTTTCTAAAATGTAGGATGTTAGATCAAAGCATGGACGAGGCATGCAAATGTTTTCTAAAATGTAGGATGTTAGATCAGAGCATGGACGTGGCATGCAAATGGGTTATGTGTACAAAATAAGAAAACACAAAATTATAAGATTCTTGGGTTTGTTGAATGCAAGGATTGTAAGACACGCATAAATGTATATGAAAAAGTGTTCTTAGCATAGAAGTTTCAGAAAAGGGTTTTTAATGGTTTTTTTGGTGTTTCAATTAGCACCTCTGGAGTGCTTATTGGAAACGGAAAAGTTATTGCAAGTGTGTTAGTACATGCTCTTTGGCTTATAGAGAGAAAGATCTCTCTTTGCTGATTATTTCTATGTAAAAAAGGGGGCGTACTAAGATTCCTATCTTTTTTACTTAGCGGTAGGACACAAGGGTGCATAAACACTGTGTCGTAGCTATGCCTTTTCTCTGGTTTCTGCAGATTTTTAACTATGACTAACTGCTTCTAGACTATCCTACCTCAAGATAAATAGAGCATGAGGGTGTAGGAGTGAAATGGATGGGTTGGATTACTTGAATCCTCCATCTTAGTGGAATATGGCCGAGGCTCTGAACTCTCGGATATATACCAAGATAAGGTTTGATGCAAGTAAACACTCTATACGGTAGGCTAGATCTGAGACTTGCCAAGGAGGGGGAATCCCTGTCTGAGGTATAGGCTTGGAAACAACTTACTGGAAACAACAAGGTACGATGATCTGGCTAACAGTATTCCCAAGGAGGTGACGACACCTGTCCAAAGTGTAGGCTGAAAGAAAATTCATTTAAACAACATCACATGATAATGATCGATAACAAGACATTCGAGGAGGAACCCCTGTCCGAGGAGGAGATTGAAACAATACACTATTGAAAACAAGACTTTGAAAGAACTCAAATATTTAGATCAAGCAACATGTGCCATCTGATTTTTCTTCTTTAAGTTTCTTCAAAGAATTACAAAGGTTGGGACAACGAAGGCACGAAATCATGCACAATTACAATCGACCAACAAACTCTCATCCAAGAGTGAACAGATATGAACAAGCTAACTCTGGCAACAATGGCACATCAATTTTGCCTAGTAAATAAAAGTTAAACAAATAATGAGCCTAAGGCTCTTATTTATAGAAACTCAAAGGAGTAGACAACCCTAAAATCTCCTTGAGTTAACAAACAATTCTTGCCAATCAGCAAGATTTATTCCTATGTCTAAAAGTAGGTGAGCAAGCAGTTAATTGGAAAACTACTTCAGTTAACTGATACTAAACAAAAGTCAAACTAGGAGTCTACCTCAGTTGATTGACACCTAACTAAAGTGAACTAAAATTACATATGTGTCTCCAAAATAGACATCCACCTTTAAAGGAGATCTGAGATTCATAAATCGTGGGAGTCAATTAGACATCCTAGATCAGTGGGATTTGACATGCATGATCTGTGGAGATCTGGAGTCAACTTGGAAAGGGGCATCAAGTTGACTTCAGTCGTAGTTATTGCTATTTTGGAGGGTAGGACGTCCTTCTTTGGTGCTTTACACCTTTTCACCACCGGTCAACAAAATCTCAATCCAGTCGTTGACCTCTTCAGGCCCCGGGAAATTAATGCTTCACAAGATGATTGCGTGGCGTCTCAACATTTCTTCGCTTGTCACAAGCTGTTGCTAATAGCTTATGCATTGGGTAGCTGCTTTGTTCAACTGGATAAACATGGCTGCAATTTTGGCTAACTTGCAACCATTGGGTTCTTCAAGGAATGAACCACAAATGATGTCTTGAAACTGTCTTTGTACCATTCCCAACTCAATGTATTCTCTTCCCTCATTCTGATATTTTACTTGAGGGAAGGATATTACCAACGTTCTTGCGAAGTTGATAATATTAGCGACAAAGTGTCTATAGTCAATCGGCTCCTCTAAATTGGCATCGTAGGCTCTCACCTTGTATGCCAATTGTTCTTTCCAATCAAAGAGATGGCGTTTGTTCTCAATGGTTGTAACTGATTGATATGCTTGTTGTAGATCAGCAACTGTTGCTTCCTCTCTCAGCCTCTCTTCTGTTGCCTTCAAGTTTGATTGCTGGATCTCTACTCGGAGTCCATGTGCTCTGTCTCTCAGTTGTTATGCCTCTGCTAATACACACCGTCCTCTGACAACAAACTCATCCACTTGACGTCTCAAGTGTTTGCCGTATCTGATCAACTGATGATGGTTTCTCTCAATTGGGAGATCTAGCAACTCTTGAGGCAAAGCCGAGGAGTTAGGAGTGTTGTGCATTAAGCTAGAAATGTACATTCTTAATTGCCGGTTTTCAGCCTTCAAGGTTGCTTGCATCCTTCCTCATCCTTCCCTTGACACTCGCTGAGGCAATTCCGAGAAGGTCTACCTCCATTTGATGAGTGGTCTTTTTAAGGTTCACCTTTGATAGCGTGAAATCCTCAACCCTCACATTATGTATGTCTTTATCTTCAGGTGGGGTAGCAATCTCTATGGCAACCTCATTCTCTGCATTCCTCTCTACATGTGTTTGCTTCTTCAACTTCTTAGCCAACATGTCTTGAGGGACATGGTCAAACTCTGTGAAGTTAAGCTGATAAGAAGGTGTTTCCATCTTTCTTCCAAGTGAGTTTTCAAGCCATATAGAATGTCGGCTAGTTTCTCTGGAAGGAGGAACATAGGCCCCCTGAATGCTGAAAGAACGAGATTGTACCGTGGCGATGCCTCGTGGTGGCGAGTCTATGTCAATGGGACTTTGCGACCTCTATGATGGTGGTGAAGTTGGCGGCTTTGTTTCTATCACAGGCACCGTTTCTGCTGCAACTGCTTCTGCAATGGGTTCCATCTCTGCAGTGATTATATCAATCACTGGCTCTAGTGTAGTTGCAGCGTTCTCAACTATTTCAGGTAAATTGGTGGTTGTCTCCACCTGTACCTCTTGCTGATTTGCACCAACAATTCCTTTTCTTCCCCATGTGGTTCTGGACATTCGCATTCCTTTGGGAATGATGCTTATCTTCTTCTGTCTGGGTTTCTTCCTAGACGTGGAAGGTAGTGTAGACTGAATTGTTGGTGGCTTTGATTGGGGAAGTACTACCTTCCTTGTCTTTCTACTGTCAAGGTAGAGTCCACTGTGTCTGACTAGTCTACCGGTTCTTTCCTCTATAGATGTACTCTCTTTCGCGTACCTATCTACTCTGCTGAGTGGTTGTGCATCCACTTGATCTGTGAAGAAGGAAGAAAGAATAACTTCTTCTTTGTCATTAGATGAGCCCTTGATGTCCTTTGACACGAAATCTGCAATTTGCGAGAGCTTGAATCTGCTATAATTCCTTCTTCTCACCTTGAACTCATCGTCGCAGTTGATCCAAAAATCTTCTATGGAAGATTCATGTGATGATCGTTGCTCAAGATGCGCTGCGAAGAGTCCTCTTGGATCATATGATGACCTTCGGTCAATGAGGTACTTGAGATTAAATCTCACTGTTTCTTGGCTCATCAACCTAGCATCGATTGCAGTCTTGCATCTGTAGAGTCCCATCTGAATGGGAAAGTTTGCAGCTGACTTCTTCTTTTGGTGAAGGTAAGAGTGAACCTCGACCAACTGCCTTAGGAATTCCATGAACACTACCTTGTCTGAAGGGTAGCCTGGCATCATGGTGGGGTGGCCATTATAGTCATACACGTGTATGTAGGTGAAAGTAGGGAATTGGATGAACCAATCCGCCCAGTCCACCATTGCCACCTTGGCTGCTGGTGAAATACGTACACGCATCTCATTGTCTAGCTCGTGCACGGTGTGCATGGTGAAGAGGTCCTTCATCTTCTTGAAATGTCTTTCCGCTTGAGGAAAGTATTATTGGACCTTCTGCACACCCAAGGTTCCCACAGTGTTTAGTATTTTGAGTTCGCCTCGGAAGGCTATCAGGTATACCAGGTAGGAACACATGTGGAAACAATGCTCTTCTAGAAACCTGGTAAATTGTTGGTGGAGCGTGTCACTGATCAGAGAGGCCCAGTCGTAATGTTCTTTCTTGCTAATTATTTTTCCAATGATATAGAACATCCACTGCTGGAAATGTTTTCCCTCTTCCTGTCTAGTGACTCTGCTGAGTAGAGTGATTAACACTGCGCACTCATCTTTGAATTCTCCTCGCCCAACCAATTTGGGCAAGCTGGTTTTCTTCACTTTTAACCAATGTTCGGCCATTATTAGTGAACACTTTTCCTTTGAAGCCTCAAATGCCTTTCCGCATTTTGTCACAGATATGACCTTACTAGAAGGGCATTGTGGAATTGCAAAACACGTCTCTATGCCCTTCGGCTTTAAGCTGCAAATCACCTTTCCGTCCACTGACAGGATTTCTCTTGTGGTGGGGTTGTAATGCTTTGTGCAAGCAGTTACAAGCTCAATGCTCTGTAAAGTGATAGGAATGGATGCAACATGGAATAAGCTGGACTCTTCAATGTTTTGCAATGTAATTTGGTTCATGCCCTCCAAGTCCTCAGAATTGACTTCTGGGTTTTTCTGCCATAAGTCCGTGTCAGTTATTTTCAGATAATCATGGTACAAGACCGTCTTGGTCTTGTATTGTACTTGAGAGTACTGCATTCTACAAGACTTAAAGATTGACTGGGCATTTGACCTTGTTCTGACACTTTCTCGAAACCCTTAAATATAGCGCTTGCTTGAGAAGTATTTTTTCGAGAAACATCTAGCACATGGGTTTTGTTTGTGCTTGGAAGCTAAACAAACCCAGTTCCTTGGATTTTTGATCTAGAGACTTTTTCGGAAAGATCCCTAAAAATAGGGGTAGCAAGTTTGTTGATTCTGGTAAATCTGAAAAGATGGGTTTCGCTGGAAAAAATTCGCTGATCGTACCCAGTTGGTTAGATCTGAGGTAATTTGTCGTTTTTTGTGACATGCAAAGAATTATAGACAGAAATAGAGGAAGTAGACAGAAGGTGGATTGGAAGTTATAAACTGCCACTTTGCAAAAATCTGCCTCTGGAAACAATCCTTGGAGAAGAATACTTTTACTGCCACTGATCTTCAAAAACATCGAAGATCCGTCCAAAAATTTTGCCAGATCTTGAAAATATGTTCTTGGGAGCAATTTGTTGTTTTATCCTTCAACCTGCAAAAGAATAAGGAAGAATGGGACGCCTAGCATGATAACATGACGATTTGAGTTGAGATCCACTAAGTATGGATGCCAACTCGTGATTTAGGTCAGATTTGGAGTTTAAAAAGGTGATTTCCATTGATTGTGTAGTGTTTGGCCTCTTTTTGCCTCCAAATTTGCTAACTCAAGTCAAAATTTTGCTTTGACTTCTTTAGGCATCCATCCTTTAATTTTTGATCTTTTTTATCAATTTTGCAGGCTAAAGTGCCTTCGTTTGATCTTCGATCCTGGCTTCTTAGTTGATCTTCGGCAGTTGCTAACGAATCCGTTGTTGAGATGGCATTAGCTTGACGAGATATGCCTGGGAGAGATCAACTCAGAAAATTGAGTTTGGACCTTTAGAAAGAAGGGTGCCTTTCTTCAAGAGGGGCGCTTTTGGCAATGCCTTAGTCAATTTTCATTGACTGTTCTTCGTTTTGGCCTTTTTAGACACTCTATGCTTTGATCTGGTATTCCCGTTGATGGATGAGTCTGATGACTCTGCTTGACGATGCATTGGGTAGCCAGCTCAGTCCTGCATTGGATGACTGACTTCTCAGCTTCAGATGACAAGTTCAGATCCTTCAAACTCAAGGGCACCCTTGGCCAGCAGGGGCGTCTTTGACCTTCTTGACTGATTTTATCCATGTTGGAACTGTTTGCTTTGATCTCCACCATCAGATGACTGATTTGTTAGAAGTTCTCGTTGACAGTCTTATTGTCGAGATTGATCGTAGCTGAGAAGGTCATCCTGGAGAGCAGTGATCAATCAGGTTGCATCTGCATGCCTTAAAGGAAGGGCACCTTTCTCCAAGAGGGGTGATTTTCTTCTGTCTTTATCCAATTTTTGGTTTGTCTTTTCAGTCTCCAGTTCTAGCTTTTTTTGCTTGATCTCAACTCGTGATCGTCTGGCGTGTCCAATGGATTTGCTGTTAGATTGATCACGTAGTTGCGAGGAAGCTGAAAATATGCCGTGTATGGAGTAGCTGCTTATGGATTCATCTGATGCCTTCAACTAAGGGGCACCCTTGGCTAGCAGGGGCGCTTTTACCATGAAGCTCTCTGATTTGACATATTTACTGCTTGTAGATCCTCCATACTTCGCTGATGATTGGCCATTGATCCCTGAATCAAATGATTTGACTGATGGTTGCGTTGTCGAGACAACATGAACATGAAGGAGATGAATGATCTGAAGATGCAAGGTGATTTGATTTGCCCTCTGAGATCCAAAGGCGCCTTTCTTCAAGAGGGGCACCTTTTTGAACTGTAGACTGTGTTTTGCCTTGGTAGCCAAAACGTGCACCTTCCAGAGTTAGCCAAATTTTGGCCTTTTCCATTTTGAGAAAACTCCTACGTTTGGACAACATATTTTTGACCTTTTTTGCCATGGCTTCTTCATTGGAGCTTTTGAGGTTTAGCTTTTAGCACTTGGTATTGGCCAATCTGCCATTAATGGCTGTGAAGCTCCTAACTTCATTCCTGAAAAATAGAAATAGACCCACCAGAGGAAAACATATCTTTTGATGTTTCTAACTTGATCAGTGTGATCGTCAAGTCAATTAACCCTATCAAAATCATTTTCAATCATTTCTGGGAAGGTCCTATTTTTTAGAGTTTCCCTAAAAATAGGGGCATAAAACCCTAATTTTCAGTTTTTCAGAATTTTAACCATAGGTTCCTTGACAGAAACCCACAAAGACCTCATGTTTGGTTTGACCTAAAACATACTTTTGACAACATTTTTACATTATTTAGCTCAATTTAAGCAAAATGCCAAAAAATTATTTTGGGTACAATAGGTTTCAAAGTTTCTTCCTCTCCACATACTACTCTAGATGCTACATAAATATACAAATTGTTGCTCAAAATCTTGATGCCATCAACATCAAGTCCACTTCCCCTAGTGTAAGAACATTTTCTATGTCTACACTCTCTAGATCTGCCTTAGGAAACATTTTCCATCACTTATGGATCATGATTGTGACTGATTTCATATTTCTGCACATCCAATATAATCAGTCATATACCGTGAAGGTGCAACATAGCAACATAGATTAATATTATGATAAATAGAACATGGTAACTATGTTTTCTTTTTGATTCAAAGAAATAATCTGTTAGAAAAATAACAAAGCAATATTTAGAGCCATTATTGGAATAACTGTGTACTATTGGATGTTTGTCACATTGAATTGAAACTTGAAAGACAATGGATTTAGAGTATGTCTCACATAGTCTCACAGGACATCATCACAAATCCATTTGAGGTTATGCAACAATCACAGGTCCAATCGAGGAGCTCTTAAAAAAAAAGAATAATATAAGTTTGTGAGTGTAGCAATAGCACTTAAAAAAGGATAGATCCAGCCTTATGCCCATAGATAATGTAAGGCAACATCGCCTTTTACACATTATGGAAAAGGTATATATTTGCATGGCCTCATCCTCTTGTTTTTTTCTTTATCAATCAATATAGCCTAAGAAATGTCACATTGAAACATTTGAACGTGACCTCAAACACTTGAACCTAGACCTAAGACATATGACATTGGACCCAAGAGTTAAGACACTAGACACTAGATGGTGGATACAAACCCTTCAAACATGGACCTCAAAGCCTTGACCCTAGACCCCGGACGCTAGAATCTAGACCCCAAACCCAAGATAGTGGACACTAGACTATCAATAATGGACCCCTGAAACATACACCTTAAAACCTTGACCCTAGAACTTGGATCTTGTATGCTAGACTTGGAACATATAGCTAAACAAACTACATCCTAGACCCTAGTCTCTATAACCTAGGGTTGTAGACCATGGGAACTAGACAATGAAATTTTTACCCTTTTGCATTTAACCCCTGGATATTGGACCCTAGACCTGAGACCCTAGAGCTTAAACCTTCAATCTTGAACCTCAACCCTAAAAAAAAAACCCAAGATCCAAGACCCTTGGCCCTAGTTCTTGACCCTAAGACATTGGACACTAGACTATGGACATTGTACCCCTAAAATATGGACCTCAAACCCTTGACCCTATACGTTAAACCCAAGAAAATGGACAATGGACCCCTATAATTAGGACGATGTATGCTAGACTTGGAACTTACACCCAAAGTCCCTACACCTTGGACATTAGACCCTAGATTCTAGAGTCATGGACCATGGACCCTAAACCATGAAACCTTTAACCTTTACCTCAAATGCCTAGATTTTGGACCCTTGACACTAGATCCTAACCTTCAATCTTGAATTGAAATATACTCTCTCAGTTTTTTTTAATTTTTAGTGAACATTTACAATGTAACCAGGCACCCGTTAAGGTTAGCATAACCCAAAACATGCATGAAAGAACTCTAACCAAGAATGCGCCCTAAAATGTGCACTCAAGATCCTTTGGCAGGTGAGGTGCTAACATATGGCAGAGTACTAATGCTGAATTGAAATGTAACAAAGGCGGATAAGTAGCCAAAGGGACTTTCCGCGCTACCACCAAACAGTGGGGGGAAAATATTACAATTTAAAATACTTCTTCTGCTGCAGCAAGCATCCACTGAAGAGTGGGAATTCACCACTTGAAAGTGGGTATGAAAGAGATTACAATTCAATTTATCCTCACTGGCGGTATACCATCCAGGGGTGCTTAGTGTGAAACTAATTAGATAATGTAGCAATGTTAAAAACTGAAACAGTACTACTGTTAACAGTTTGTACAAATAAGAAGGCTGCAAATTACAATGTTTTTCACTATTTTTCAAGCACCAAGTTATACATTGTTTCTATGTCAGAACATAATGAGAAAATAATAAGAAAGAAGAAACAACAAATGATTTAATTCTGTTTCAGCAAACTGTAATTCTGGAAATGTCAAATCAGCAACTACAGAAAATTATCAAATGCTCATAATTCAACCGAATTACCTCCAAATTGCGTGATACCAAGTGCAATGATCAAATAGAAGATAGACAGCCCTGCTGAGATGAAGAAATAGCCTCAAAACACCAACTATTATTTATGGCACAATTCCCAATGCAAACTGAAATGTATGACCCTCCTTGAGGGGCGATTTTGCTCTTAAAAAATCCACACTCCAAATTAAATTCTGAAAATAGGTAGGAATGGTCGCCCAGACCTTAGGAATGAATTGGCAAACTGCCCAAAACAAAACAAAAACCACTCACTCGACTATGAGTAAATTCGACTTTCAGCTGTGTGCAAACAACAATTGCAAAATTGTAAAAACTCTCCAAAATTTCATCTTTATCTCTATCTGCTAGTCTGATTGAGAAGCAACAATAATTCAATTAGGTGTTATCTTGCAAACACGAAATTGAGAAAGGTACTAAGAGGTTAGCATTCCTCGAAGTGCAAAATGAGAATTCATTTCGACAGCCTAAGTTTAGCATAAAATGAGATAAACCATACTTTTAAAGAAAGAGAGGTGACTATTCAATTCCTTTAGATGGGATGCCAAAAGCCATCTCACATTTCTATTTTCAAAAAAGACAATTCTCTCAAAAAGGCGTCCAACTTGAGACAAGAGAGAATTTAAATAAAACATTTAAATTCCTTCATGAGGCGCCACCCTTCAAGTCCCTCTTTTAACACAACTTTAAGTTAACACCTTAGGCCAAGGGGTCAACTGAAAATTAGAACAATTTGCCTTTTAATGAAGAATTTCATTAAAGTAATATTTTCAAAAGGCCAAAGCTTAATTTTGAATAATTGCTCCAGAGGATATGATGTACTGAAGATTGACAACTGCTAACTGCCAAAAATAGTATTTACTATAAATAGTAAATATTGAGGAAAGACCATAAAACCTCCAAAACTTGAACCCTTTGATTTACCTCAACGAGCCTACAGGAATCCAAAATAGGCTGATGAGCTGTTGACAGGATCACTGCCAAAAGGGGAACATTACAGTCCGCCGCCCTCAAAATTGCTTGTTCTCAAGCAACTGCAAAGCTGGATGCTGCAAAAAAATTTCACCTTCCCATGTAGCATCTTCAATAGGCAAGTTTTTCCATCTTACCAAATACTCCTTGATTGTTCGCCTCCTCAAGGATTGCTCACTACTGTCAAAGATCTCTTCTGGAAGCAGCACCAACTGCCCTTCTTCATCTAAGGGAAGTAATTCTGAAGTAGCCACTACATTGTGCCCAAGTGCCTTCTTGAGGCGGGACACATGAAAGACATTGTGAACTTTGCTGTCCGCTGGAAGCTCTAACTCATACGCCACTTCACCAATCCTTTTGATGACTTTAAACGGACCATAGAAACGTGGCTTCAATTTTTCCGCACCATTCTTTTTGAGGGAAGATTGCATATAGGGTTGAAGTCTCAGATAGACCATGTCTCCTACCTCAAAAGAACACTCAACATGCTGCTGATCAACGTATAACTTGTGCTGATTTTGAGCTTGCTGCAGATTTTCTTTTAGCGACTTCAAGATGTCTTGATTGTGCTGAAGCATATCCTTTGCCTGGGGAGCTCTACTATCATCAAACACCAAGTCTACAAAGCTAGGAGCATCATACCCATAGAGAGCCATAAAAGGAGACATCTTAATTGACATGTGATAAGAAGAGTTGTAACAAAACTCCCCCAAATGAAGCCACTTAACCCAAGCCCTTTTCTACCCTGAAACATAATTTATGAAGTAGCCTTCTAACCATTTGTTGACAATCTCGGATTGCCCATCCGTTTGCGGGTGATAACTAGTGCTTGGAGTGAGCACTGTACCACTCAACCTAAATATCTCTTACCAAAACACACTTAGGAACTTGTTGTCCCTATCAGTGACAATGGTCTTAGGCAACCCATGCAAACGAAAAACTTCTCTAAAGAACAATTCAGCTACTTGAGCTGCTGTAAATGAAGTAGTGATAGCATAGAAATGAACATATTTAGTTAATCTATCTACCACAACATAAATACAATCGCGGCCTTGCACCTTGGGTAAACCGGTGATGAAGTCCATAACAATACTTTCCCATTTCTGATTTGGAATTGGCAAGGGCTGCAATAAACCAGCTGGAAAAAAATGTTCATTTTTATTCCTTTGACAAGTAGAAAATTCCCTTATGTAGTTCATGACCTCTTCCTTCATCGCTTTCCAAGCAAACCTTTCTCTTATCTACTTGTAAGTCTTGAACATGCCTTGATGACCAGCAAGAGGAACATCATGGAATGACTGAAAAATCTTCCTCTTAAGCTTGGATTCGGGTATCAAAAAGATTCTACCCTTATACATAATCAAACCATCAACCAAATGACCTTCTATAATGCTGGTTGTGAACTGATTTTTTGCATAATCAGCAGCAATCAACTCTTTCCAATCTGTTGAAAGCTCACAAAGTGATTGCAAATGAGGTCTTTTGGACAAAGCATCCGCAACTACATTGTTCTTCCCCTTGACATACTCAATATTGAAGTCATAGGCCTGGAGTTTTCTTACCCATTTTTGTTGTCTTTCGTTCAAATATTTTTGGCACATGAAATGTTTAAGACTATTATGATCAGTCTTGACCACAAATTTACTTCCCACCAAGTATTGGTGGAATTTGGACAAAGCATGCATAATGGCAATCATCTCTTTGTCATAAATTGAATATAAATTTTCTGCTCCTCTCAATTTTCTGCTCTCGAAGACAATAGGGTGTTTGTCTTGCATGAGAATAGCTCCAAATCCTTCACCTGGAGCGTCACATTGCAATTCAAAGGGCTTTTTTAAATCAGGCAAAGCCAATACTGGACATGAACTCATAATTTGTTTGAATTTATCAAACACTCCTTGTGCTTTATCTGTCCATTGGAAGGCTCCCTTTTTGGTGAGATCTGTGAGAGGGGCTGCCATGTGAGAATACCCCTTGACAAACCTTCTATAAAAACCACACAAGCCCAAAAATCCCTTCAAGTGAGTCACATTTTTTGGAGGTGGCCAATCAATAATGGCTCTAATCTTCTCAAGATCAACTTTGACCCCCTTAGAATTGATAATGTGGCCGAGATAGAGAAACTCAGTCATCCCAAACTTACATTTGGATTCTTTAGCAAACATGCATTCAACCTTCAAAATGCTAAGCACTTCCTCCAAGTGCTGAAGGTGCTCCTCCCAAGACTTACTAAAAACGAGAATATCGTCAAAGAAGATGAGCACAAACTTCCTTAGCTGTTGCCTGAAAGTCTTGTTCATACAAGATTGAAATGTTGCTGGAGCGTTAGTCAAAGCGAATGGCATGACAAGGAACTCAAAGTGCCCATAGTGGCATCTAAAAGCTGTTTTCTCAATATCCCCTTCTCTCATTCTGATTTGATGGTAAGCGGATCGAAGATCAATCTTCGAGAAGAGCATAGCCCCATGAAGCTCATCTATCCTAGGAATAGGATATCTATTCTTGATGGTCTTTTGATTCAATGCGCGATAATCAACACACATACGCATTGTACCATCTTTCTTTTCGACCAATACTATTGCTGAAGCAAATGGGCTTTTGCTTGGTCGAATGAACCCTGCCTCCAAAAGTTCTTTGATAGTCTTTTCTATCTCATCTTTCTGCTTCTTTGGATAACGGTAAGTAGTGATGACCGGCTTGGCACCCTCTTCTAGTTGAATCACATGCTCAAACCCTCTTTCAGGTGGTCTTCCCGAAGGTAAGTCACCAAAAACCTTGCTCTTTTTAGAAAGTAGAGCTTGTATATCAAGTGGGTATTGTCTCTTCTCTACAATTGGATCAGCTGGTAAGATCATACACTCTGCTGCCCATTCAACTCGATCATGACGGATCAGCCTCTCCATTCTTTTCAAGGACACAATTCGAGGACCTCCATTGGACATCCGTCTCAAAACAACCTTCTTCCCATCAACTTGGAATTTGAATTCCATGGTTTGCAAATTCAAGGTGATTTCCAAGAGATCGCAGTCATTGTATTCCCAAAACAACATCGGTATCACCAATGCCAACTACATAGAAGTCATCCTTCACCTCATAATTTCCCAATTGCATGGAAAGATTAGGAATTTTCTTTGTGCAAGATATGGTAAAGCCATCTGCTACCATTACCTTGAATCCTTCAAACTCTTCGGTCTTCAATCCTCTTTTGGTAACTAGGCCTTTATCAATGAAATTATGAGTTGCTCCTGTATCAATTAGAGCAATAATCCTTGAACTAACCACTCCACGAACTCGAAAGGATTCATTCTTTTGGAAACTAGATAGTTGGGCAAAGGCACTACCATCTCCAACTTTTGGTTCCTCTTCTGGAGCTTCTTCTCCTTCATTGCTTGCTGTTTCATATTGCTGATCATATGGATCAGATTTTGATCCATAATCAAAATAGCCCTCCATTTGTTGTGCTTTACCTTTCCCATAACAACGGTGACCTCTTGCCCAAGACTTTAGACAATAGATTGTGGACATTGGGCCTTTGGAACCTAGACCTTTAACATTGGACCCTAAAACATGAGCCTTGGATGCTAGACCTAAATTAGACACTCATAGACTTTGCACCCTTGGACCCAATACTTAAATTTTAGACCTTTCTTTATTTCTATCATTCATTCTCTCTTTTTCCCATTTTCTCACATTATCTTTCGTTGAATGCCTATCTATTAGCATTTATTTATTTTTAATGTTTTTCCTATCTTTCTTTGCATTTATTTTCTTTGTTTCTCTTTATTCTTATTGCTTTGTCTATATTAATCTCTCTATGACATTTTGCTTTGTCTCCATTTCCTTTTTTTTTTAATCAATAAAATCAGCATCAAGGACTTGAATTGTTGATGTTCAGTTTGGAGAATTACTTTGAGCCCACATTAAAAGCAATTTAAATAATAGCCTGTTGACTATTTAAATTGTAAAGCGATTGACCTATGAAGGGACATGTTTTTTATTTATATGAAATAATAATAATAATAATTATTTAAATAAGGCCGACTTTGTGAAAAGTTACGATTTTCTTTTTGAGAAAATATTATTGTATTGGGCCGACCTTTTGGTGTTAAGAGACACACCTCTTCATTAATACATGTATAAATAAGAGGTTGGAGATCATTCACTTCAATCATCAAGTTCATTCATCATAATTCGCATTCAGTGAAGAAGTTCGGGTCTAAGCAGCAGGCCATTATCCTGTAGCAGAAGATCATCACATTGTAGCAGCAGACCATCATTCTTGAGCAACAGATCATTTTTTAGCAGCATATCATTGCAGTGTAGCAGCAGATCATCATTTTGTAACAGCAGGTCATCATTCTGTAGCAGCAGATCTATTTCAAAGAGAAACAAATTCACTTGTATCTGCAACTAAGAGAGGTGCTTATTATTCATTGTATCAATATTGGCATTGTGTTGTGCCTGAGTTGTAAGCAGATTTCTGCTCTTACTACTGCAATATATAAGAGATATAATTGCTGGGTTTTTTTCCCTCAAGAGGAGGGTTTTCCTAGGGTATCTTGTGGTGTTCATTGTTTCATGTGTTGCATTTTCTGATTACTTTCAGTTTGATTTATCTGATCATGAAAAACTAACACGAATAACGTATATTAACTAAAGAACAAAATTATAGAGTACAAAATGGACTCTGCAAAGTACAATAAAATCTCTGAAACATGTTTACATTCTACATATTTTGCTACTATACTCGGTCACTAGCTAGCTATGAAAGGCGTATAAAGTTATTTATTGTTTTCTTCACACGTTGTATCTTCATCCACCATTGGGCTAGAATCCACAGGGTCTAGGACAAAGGACCAGTCCATACCATTTGCATTTGACATACCAAGAACTGCTTTTAAGAATTCCAGCCCTCACTTTGCCTTCTTCTTGCGAGCTTCCTCATGAACACCCACCACACAGATGATGAAAGGAATCCATGGTCCATTGTTTTTGGAGAATGGCTAGCCAAGGGCTTTGGTCCGGGTGGAACACCAAACCAACCACCACATTCTCCAAAATTTCTCTTTAAACCCCCATGCCATACTAGCATAATTAGCATTTTAGAAACTTGAGGAACACAATCCTTCTCTTCCCCTAGGTCCAATTACATTGCCACAAACATGTAGGCAATATTCAAATCAACCCAATGCTTGTGGTAAAAGCCATGAAAATATCACATAAAACCATTTTCACAAAGTGTAGGACCACACAAGCTTTAGATTTGTAAACTTTATTCAAGTGTAGCTCAGTAATCTTGCCCTTGAAAGGCATTTGTCTCACCTTAGCAGTAAGACACATCGTAGTATCCATCAATACCCAGGACAATGCACAACCATAGAAAAAAATAAATGGAGTCAGTGTTTTGAATCATCATTTGGTCACATCAAAACTGTACCACCATAGGTAGCTCCCATGAGCAAGAGTGCAAGGCAAAACCATCATAAACTATGTTTTTTAATTGTTCAATATTTCATAGTTTGGGAAGTTGATTGACAAACCTACCACACATCCCCAACCATGCTCATCTACTTTCAACATCTTTATCAAGTGCCAAAATGGCAGATATGTCAATTTATAGAATCGGGGAGGGGATGTGCCAACCGTTCATTCAATCAACAACTAAATCATTACCTTGCATGTCTATTGCCAAGTCTGCCAACTTGTTTGCCATGCCATTTGCCTCTCTATACACATGCTCAATAGTAAAGTCCTCAAAGTGAGCTAATAACTCGCAAATTCGGGGGATAAATTTAGCAAGTTTCCAATTCATAGTCCTCTGTGTTCAAATAGCGTTGATGGTAATAAGGGAGTTCCCTTCAGTACAATTTTTCTTGATTATTTAATCTTTTTTCTTAATTGGATGCCCAGTAATGCAATCTAAAATTCAACTTCATTGCTTGTTCCATTTGGGAGTTTACATGCCGCCATAGCAATAATCCTTTCCCTATGGTCTTTGATAACACATCCAACACTTGATTTCTCTAGGTTACCACGAGAGGCACCATCAAAATTAACTTTATGCCATCCTACGCTAGGCATAACCAACCATGCACCAGCTTTGGACATGTGAACTGGATGATCTTGAGAAGCCTCATAAACGGGGGGTCAACCATCCCCTTCCTTTTCTTTCGTAATTCTCCATCCCATGCAATAAATGAAGTGCCCTTGGGGTTTTGATTTTTGGTTTCATTATTTACTACTTTTGTGATTGAATTTTCCAGTTTGAGGGATAAAGCATCCATTGTGATTTCTTTGCCTTGGAAAATCCTCTTCCTCTCCTTCCATAATTCCAGATACTAGAATTGGCCAAATGTTAAAAACTAATAGGATGGCGGAAGTGGGATTTTGTAATTTAGCTTGTTCGTCACCATTTTGCAACAATTTTCTACAAATTCACATTTTAGGAAAATAAGACTTGTTGTATCTTCCTCCTTTTTGCAAACAGTGCATCCAAACGGTCCATTAAATCCTAGGTCACAAAGCTTTCCCCTTAAGATTCTATTTTGTAAAGTTGCCTAGGCAAAAACTCTATGTTTTTAGAGGCATTGACTATTCCAGCACATATGGGTTGGCTAGTTTTTTTTTTTTCTCTAGCAACTTCCTCCCAAGTGTATCTGTTATTTACGTTATACCTCCCAAATTTAGCATGACACCATCTAATTACATCTTCCTTCTTTGTAAGAGTATCTTTTTTAGTTTGTTGTCCTAAGTCAACGATATGTTCAAACTGTAAAGAGGCCTCCATCTCCATTCAACCACACTATTGTTTTCTATTTTCTACATAATCTCTTACATGCTTCTCCCAAACATTGCCAAAAATCCTTATAGCATCTACGAGATTTGGATCCTTAGTTAAAGATAGGCGCCTGTTCCAAGAATCTTTCCAAAAGAGTCCTTTTTCCATCTCTTACATCACATGTAATGTGATTAGTGATTAAGCTTTTTCTTGGGATCAGGAAATTCTGAATTGGCAATCCCAAGGGGGGATTGCTAGTTGTGAGCATTCAGATAGGGTCATTAGAATATAACTATTTATGTTGAAGAACTCTTGCCCTTTTTTTCTATGAACTACAAACCATATCAATGATAGCAGATTTCCACAATCCATGATAATTGTTGCTAATGTTTTTGGATTAGATTGTGTTAGTATTTTTTGCATGAATGTATTGGATCACACTTTGTGATCCATCATCAGGATGAAGTGGAGAGCATAAGGAGGAAAATGAATAGTTGCAGACCAAGAATTGCTTAAAAGGTAAGAAGAGGGAGGTGAGAGAAGGGAGGTACGAGAACCAAGGCAACAAGATGGACTAAATTGAACACATTTACTAAAGAGCAAGAAAGTAAAATACATAGAAAGAAAGATAAAAATGGCCTATTAGGAGAGAGAGGTTGGAAAGAAAGACAAAGGAGCCAAAAGGAGAAAGTTCAAAGGAGGTTCGGAAACAAAATTACATTTATATAATATCTAATATTATAAATAAAATAACAAATTGCACTTAAATAATAATAGTATAAGAAGAAAGAATATAATGAAAAAATCACTTACTAACTTGTAACGAAAAAACAAAGTAAAAAATGCTATTATTAAATATATAATAAAAGGTCAACAAAATAATAGTAATAAAAGGGAGGAATTATTAAATAAAAATCATACAATAACTAATTCATAAAAGATTGAAATATATACACTTATATTGCAATAATTTAAATTATAAAAATTATAGAAGATATGAATTGAAAAAGAGATATAAATAAAGTAAAGCAATTAAAAAGATGTAATGTAAGTTACGTAAAAAATAAAAAAGAAAGAGAAAACAAAGCAAAGCAAATATTATAATATCCTAATATATATATAATAATATATAATAATATATAATAATATATATATATATAATAAAAAAAGAGAGAAAACAATTAAGTAGAATTTGTTCTTATACTATTATTAATTAAGTACAATTTGTGATATTTTATTTATAATATCAAGCTATATAAATATAATTTTGTTTTCAAACCTCCTTTGAACTCTCTCCTTTTGGCTCCTTTTTCTTTCTTTCCAACCTCTCTCTCCTATTAGGCCTTTTTATCTTTCTTTCTATGTTTTTGCTTTCTTGCTCTTTGGTCAATGTGGTCAATTTAGTCCATCTTGTTGCCTTGGTTTTCGTGCCTCCCTTCTATCACCTCCCTCTTCTTAAGTTTTTATGCAATTTGTGGTCTGCATCTTTTCAATTTCTTCTTTATGCTCTGCACTTCATCCTGATGATGGATCACGGAGTGTGAACCAAAATATTAATGCAAAAAATATTAACATAATCTAATTTGAAAACATTTAGCAACTACAAACCATATTCCAAACCAGTTTAACCCCTAGGGAAATGTTTAAAATTTCTCATTACCGCAAATCAACACCCTTGGCATCTTCATAATATAATAACCTCCTTTGATATGAGCTTTTCTTTTTTGTTTTATATGATATTTCAATTTTTGCGTGTCTTTGCCAGGCAATGCAAGAAATAGAGATAATTGCAAAATGCTAAAGAAACCAAGGAAATAACATATTTAAATCATACCCATTTGATGGAGTGTAAAGTTATACGTCTTTTTTTTCTTAACCAGCAATCTGATGCTTCAAATCCTTGGACACCACTCCTCAGAATGCCTCTTTCACACCTCAGATTCAATGCTGATCTGTTTGTAGGCCCTAGATGCCTCAATTTTGACTGGTTGCAGCCCTCAAAACTGGTTGTTGTGCTCAAGAAACATCACACCTAGCCGAGGTTGTATGGCCTGCTCTTGATGACTCACACATGCCAGCTGAGGTATATGATCTATTGTAAAACCCACGTGCCAGCTAATGAAGGAACAAATAACAATAATGATAACAAATTATCTTTTGATCTGCCAATTAAACCTTTGTAATTTCTGAAAATGATGATCAACTGGATCCAATGAAGCTCAGATAATAACCTCTGAATGAGATTATTCAATCTAGTGCCCTTGGGTGATCTTTCACATCTACAAACACTCCCCAAATAATACCAACACCAACTCGTGGGAGTGATCCATTCACATTTTCCAAATATAGTTGTGATGATAGCTCATCCAAATATGACTTGCTATAAATAGCAAGTATGAGCAATATGACCAAGTGGCTTACTATAAATAGAAAGTGTGGGAGAAAATGTCTAGAGTGGCCTCCAAAAGGCACACCACAAATAAGCTGAGCCACTAAGGTTAAGAATGCAGTAATGAACATCAAAAAGGCCTACTGAAGAGCCTCAGATTACCCTGAAAGGGGTCCCCTACACACCATGTTAGTGTACATTAATTACCTTAGTGCTCTTTCTATTAGTACGTCAATTTCCTCTTTTTGCAAAATCACTATCATCTTCTTGATCCATGCAGTGATCAACTCCATTATTGGATTGCACTAGAGGTAGATTTTACTTGTTCTCAAGGTCTTTGTTGCAACCAAACAACTTCAAAGCCCTATCAAAGGTTGACAAACCATTAAAGGCCTCGTAATGTCCCCTTCTCAATCCTAGTCAATTATTGTGTCAGGTAGCCTATTCCAGAGTTCCCGTAGGCTGATTCGAGGTGGTTAGGGGACTCCAAGATTCGTGGAGAGCTTAGTATTGGGTTTTCCTTGCATCCAATGGTGTTTTGGCATTTAGATGGCACTCAAGTCGGCGGTGGTGCTTTTTGTAGAGTTTTTGGTCATATGGGTTCTCCACATTTCTTGGAGAACATGGTTATTTTAGTATTGCTCGCTTTAGCACCTGATATCTTTCTTTAGCATCATTGGTTTCTTGTTGTGATCAGTTTTTGTTTCCAATGTCTCGATGATGCTTTCTATAAGGAGGTTGGGATTATTTTAATATTTGCACTAAAGTTATAAAGTAATGTTTTATTATTCACTTTAGTGTTGAATATTATAAAGTAATATTATGTTTCCCCAAGTTGTATGCCTAGGGAAAAGTGAACCACGACCAAAACATGAGCTCACACTGATTGGAATGCAAGATCAGCTCATATAGGATTGGATTGATGTAGGTCTAGGATTTCAACGTGACATATTTTTTCGAGAATATATGGATGTTCATGCTAGGATGAGGCACATGCCCAACAAAGGCCATAGTGGGCATCATAATGACTTGCGGAGGGAAGTTGGGAAACTTAGCCTTCCTTATTTTGATGGGTTGGGTGAGACTTCAACAAGAGCATGGGTTCAAAAGGTGGACACATACTTCAATCTAAACCCCATGCCTGAAAAATAATTCATAAAATATGTTGCTATACACCTTGATGGAGTTGCACATGAGCAGTGGCATCATGGGATGATTACAATGGGGCATGCCCAAATTACGTCTTATGCAAAGTTTACTGAGAGAGTCATAGAGAGGTTTGATAAGAAGGATCCAAAACTTCATTTTAATGAGTCGGAAAAGTTGAAACCTAACTTGTTCAATGAAGAGTTGGTGGCTGAAGAGAAGTTTCATAGTAGAAAAATCTGATGCAGTGATTGCTTTGAAAGGTGGTTTAGATTGAAGTTCATGTGAGACAGAGCCTCAAGATGACTCTTTGGCCATGCATGCAACTACTATGGATAAAGTTGTGCATGAAGGAAAGGACAAAAAGAAAGCCTTGGATCCTAGTTTGAATTCATCTGGTGATGACTCTAAGTCTAATGACTACCCTAATGTTTCTAGTGGAGCAGATATTGATGACGAGTTCACTAATGTACCTTCGGATGATGAGCATGGAGAAACCAAAAATGGTGATGTTTTCGATCTTGGAAAGAAATCTGATTTCACATTGCAAGTAGCTGATCTTCAGTAGAGACCTTGTGGCCTAGTTGATTTGGATTCACAATCCACTATTGGGGAGGATAAGGGAGAGATGTAGGTGATATGGGACAACCTTGGAGACTTTGATGACAGGTATGAGTCTTATTCTGATTTTAACATGCAACATAACAATGGTTTGTTACCTTTGTTTGATCGTGACTGGAAAAGATAATTCTTGGTATTAGCTGAAACTGAAGTGCAAACTTTATCTAAATTTGATGGCATTAAGGGTCTAATGGAGAGTTACATTTTAAAAGCAAAAAGAAATCAGTTTGAACAAGTTGTTTCCCTTGCTAATTTGCACATGATAAAAGGCACTATGGAGGAAATAAAATCAGTTTTCTTCCACACAATGCATGATATAGATGTTGCCACCAAGCTTACAGATGAGACCTTGTCCATGACTAAGTAGTTAAGGGGAAAAGTTAGTGAGCTCACCATTGAGCTTAATTCCATGAAGCTTGCTTTGGAAAGTGTCCAATAGTCACTTCTTGAAGCAATGAACAGCTCTATGAGGCCAAATAGTTCGAAGAGTGGGAGAATAGAGTAAGGGCCAAGGAGATATAATAGGTAATAGAGGAGCTCGATTGCATTTATGAGAAGTATGATCTTGCACATTGTCCTAAAAATTTAGAAAATAGGAGTTTTGGATTAGTAGGAGGATTGGTCTGATTTTGAAGTTGAGGATAATCTTCAGTTTGTTGATAATCCTTTATTTGAGTGGGATGTTGATTTGACTCATGATAATCCACTTTTCGAGTTGGATGACGAAGACCTAACCAATTTCAGTAATGAGAGTGGATTTGATTACAAGATTTGGGACCTAGTTGCAGTTTCTAGCCATGAGGTGTTGTCTCAAGATTGGAGTAGTAGATCAACTTCTAGTGTTAGTATTGTTGCCCACTTTTCAATCAGCTTGTACATGACTTTGGATTTTGATTCGCAGATGAGTTAGATGGTTTCTTCAGACCAACAGTTGAGTAGTTCATGGTTGAGGTTGGATGGTAGAGGTGATTTGATCATAGAAGATGATTTTGTTGCTACCTCCATACTCATCTTTCCTATGTTTTCAGTAGGATTTTAGTTTGATTACCACTGCCCTTACATTTTTTCGTTGCTCATGGTGACATCTTTCGATGAGCAGATTGATTCAAGCTTTGGCAGATTTTTGGGGAGCTAGCTATGAGTGTTTGCCTACACTTGGAAGTCAAAATTTGATATTGGGTATTTTTTCAAAGCTCCTTCTCAGCCTGGGCAACCAAGACAAGTACCAAATAGCAACCAAAGATGCCTTATTTTATTTTATTTTTATGGCACAAATTCCAAGGTGGGATGGCTAAGGCTGGAGACAACATGTGCAGCAAATAAACTCATAGATCTGCATTTTAATCATTGGAAAAGACTTCCAACAAGCCGTACATATCCTCTAATGCATAATGAATGCCAATGAATGAAGACACCAACTCCCACGTGGATTACTGGGCAAATACAAGGTCCCACGTGCTGGTTATTCTAGCAAAAACCTGTAATAAATAAATTTGAGAATTCTTTATTTTCAACCTGAAAATAAGAATGGAATTTTTCTTATTTCTCTTCTCAAAACACTCTAAAATTGGAGCACAATATTGCCCTCTAAATGAAGACAACTCTCAAGGAGCCTTGGACAATATCTCACACCTGTAGCACCTATTCTAAAAGAGGGTATCCATCCTCAATCAGCCATGAAAGACAAAACTTGTAGTAGCAGCTCACAAAATTGATATAATATTCTCAATGTTGAATAATGAGCTCATATCCTTTTCTTATGGAGAAGTACACCCAAAATAGGGTTTCGACCTTTGACAAATGCAAACATAAATATCTCCTCTTGATTTCAACACCACTTTCAATAGCTCCTTTTATTTTAATATTAAATCATTTGTTAAAACTGCCTTTCACTTAAATACTTCATAAAGTGACTTTTCACGTAAATATTTCATAAAGTGACTTATTTCACTTAAATACTTTATAAAGTGACTTAAGATATTCTTTTAATAAAGTCACTTTCACTTTATAACATTAAATCACTAAATCACTTAATAATAGAATATTATTAAATAACGTGACTTAATAATTCCATAACTCCTGGCCCGGATATTGAAATGAACCCTTGCGAGTGTCCCATGACCAAGATCAACTGCAAGTGTGCCATCACTAATCCCAAATGTCACTTACTAAAAATAGTAAATAACAAGGACAAGTCTTGAAACCCCTCAGAAAGATTCCCTAATCATTTAATTAGCCTATGAGAACCATAGTAATAGGCTAACCTTGTTCCTCAAGCCATTGACTAAGAAGGGGACATTACAGTCCGCCCTCCCTGAAATTTCTTGTCCTCAAGTAATCTCATCATAGGATGCTACAATATATCCTCATTCTCCCAAGTTGCATCCTCTTATGGCAGGTCCTTCTACTTGACCCAAAATTCCCTGATTACTTTGCACCTCAAATGACACTCTCTAGTATCAATGATAGCCTCAAGAATTAAAATCAATTTCCCCTCCTCATCCAAGGGTGGTAATGTTGTAGGAAGTGTCCCATTATGTCCCAATGCCTTTTTGAGGCGAGATAAATGAAATGCGTTGTGAACCCTTCTCTCTACCAGTAACTCTAGCTCATAAGCCACTTCACCAATTCGTTTGGAAACTCAGAATGGACCATAGTACTGTGGCTTGAGCTTCTCTGAACCACTCTTCCTCAAAGTGGATTGCCTATATGGCTGCAGCATAAGATACAACATATCCCCCTCCTCGAAGGAACGCTCCACTCTATGCTGATCTACATATTGCTTCTGTTGATTTTGTGCCTTTTGAATGTTCTCCTTCAAAGAACTCATAATATCTTGGGTATCCTATAACAAACCCTTCACACTCGACACTCTACTATCTCCCATAGAGTGCCATGAATGGTGACATCTGTATAGACATGTGGTGTGTAGTATTATAATATTACTCGCATAAATGCAACCACTTGACCCATGCCTTCTGCTGCCCTGCAATGTAGTTCCTCAAGTAGACCTCCACCCATTTATTAACTATCTTGGTCTGTCCATTTGTTTGTAGATGGTAGCTCATGCTCGGAGTGAGTTCCGTGCCACTAAGCTTGAAGAGCTCCTGCTAGAAATGACTCATAAATCTGCTATCTTGATCACTCACTATATTCTGAGGCAACCCATGCAATCGGAATATCTCTCTGAAAAACAAATTAACAACTTGGACTGTTTTGAAAGTAGTTGAAATCGGGAAAAAGTGTGCAAACTTCGTGAGTCTATCAACCACAACGTAAATGCAATCCTTGCCTTGGGTTCTGGGTAAACCCGTGATGAAATCCATGGATATGCATTCCCACTTCCGACTAGGAATGGGTAGAGGCTATAGCAGTCCTATCGAGAAAGTGTGCTCTTGCTTGTTCTGCTGACAAGTGAGACACTCTCTAACATACTTGAGAACCTATGATTTAAGCCCCTTCCAAGTGAACCGCTCCCTAATTTGCCTGTAGGTTTTAAAGTAACCTGGGTGGCCTACCATAGGGGCATCATGAAGAGCTCTAAATACCCTCTTTTGCATAGAGGATCTTGGTACAAGGAAATCCTCCCTTTGTAAATGATGAGGTTATTCACAAGGGTGTACCTATCATTTGCAACTATACCATCAATGAACTCAGAAGACCACTTATCCTCTGCATACTTGGCTGCAATTAGACTCCTCCGATCCTCTGTCACTTCAACTAAAGAACACAGGTAGGGTCTCTTTGAAAGGGTATCGACAACTATATTTTTCTTACCCTTGACATATTCTATGTCAAAATCATAAGCTTGCATCTTGCTGACCCATTTGTTTTGCCAATCATTGAGGCCATGTTGATTTAGGAAATGTTTTAGACTATTATGATCTGTCTTCACCAAAAATTTGTTGCCTACCAAATATTGCCTGAATTTAGCCAATGCATGCATGATGGCTAACATCTCCTTGTCGTAAATGCTATAACCTCACTCAGGTCCCCGAAGTTTCTTGCTCTCAAAAGCGATGGGGTGCTTATCTTGGATCAAGTCAGCACCAATCCCCTCTCCGGAGGCATCACACTATAGTTCAAATAGCCGTGTAAAATCTGGAATAATGAGAACCGGACATGAACTCATCAACTGTTTGAACTTCTCAAAGCACTATTGTGCTCCTAGGTCCCAATCAAAAGCCCCCTTCTTCGTCAAGTCTATAAGTGGGGTGGCTTGTTGTGAAAATCCCTTGATGAAGCAGCGGTAGAAACCACATAACCCAAACAATCCCTTTAGCTAAGTGAGATTCATGGGTGGATGCCAATCGACTATAGATTTCACCTTCTCAGGATCCATCTTAACCCCCTCGACATTGATGATATGCCCCAAGTACAATAACTCCCTCATGCCAAAGTCACATTTTGATTCCTTGGCGAATAGAGATTCACTCTCCAATATGCCCAACACTAATTCCAAATGTGCTAAATGATCCCCCCAAGTCTTGTTGAAGATTAATATATCATCGAAAAAGACGAGGATTGTCTTCCTTAATTGATCTCTGAAGATCCGGTTCATACAAGACTGAAAGGTAGCTAGTGCATTGGCCAGGCCGAAAGGCATAACCAAGAACTCATGGTGACCATAGTGGCATCGAAATGTCGTCTTCTCCACATCCCCCTCTCTAACCCGGATCTGATGGTAATCGGATCGAAGATCAATCTTGGAGAAGAAACAGGCTCCATGTAATTCCTCTATCATCTCATCAATGTGTGGAATGGGGTACTTGTTCTTAATGGTCTTTTTATTCAGGGCTCTATAGTCAATACACATCTGTAAGGTACCATCTTTCTTTTTCACTAGGACAACAGAAGATGCAAAGGGACTTTTAATCTGTCTGATGTGACCCATATCCAAAAGTTCCTTTATCGTCTTCTCGATCCCGTCCTTCATCCTCTTGGGATGCCTGTAGGGAGTAATGATGACCGACTTAGCACCATCCTCAAGCTCTATAATGTGCTCAAACCCTATGTCGGGTGGTCTCCCATAAGGTAAACTCTCAAACACCTTACCGTGTTTGTTTCTTAAGGCCTATATGTTGGGAGAATACTCATGCTTCAGCTGCTCACCCTATGATGGCAAAGTATAACACTCTGCCGCCCACTCCACTTGATCATGCCTGATCAATCTCTCCATTCTCTAGAGTGAGATAACTCGAAGGCTCCCATCTAACATTCCCCTCAAAAACATGCCTCTTGCCATTGGCTTCAAATTTCATCTCCATCACCCGCAAGTTGAGGGTAAACTCCCCAATAGCATGAAGCCACTTCATGCCAAGTACAACATCCAACTCTCCCATGCCTACCACATTAAAATTTGCCTAGAACTCATAATTGTTCAGTTGCAATGTGAGATTTGGAATCATTCGGTTACAACTAAGTGTAAACCCATCAGCTACTCTCATTTTGAATCCATCGAACTCTTCGGTCTTGAGTCCACACTTTGCTACCAAGTCCTCATCTATGAAATTATGAGTAGCTCCAGTATCAAGCAAGGTAATCACCCGTTGCCCACCCATAACTCATCTAATCCTGAAGGATCCTTCTCTCTGAATGCTTGAGAGTTGGGCTATAGGTAGAACTTCTTCCCTTCCCCTTTCTGACACCTCGAAGGCATTATCTTCCTCCTTTCCGTCCTCATCAACCTGCTGTTCTGAATTTTCAGAATCTGATTCGTCTGCATAGTAGTACTCTGACTGATTCATTTTCCCCTTAAGAGGACGCACATGTCCTTTTTCATACAGCCCTATGTAGGTGAAGCATAGTTTTTTCCTTCTCAAGTTTTGAAGGATTTCGTCACTGAGTTTTTGGAAAGGTTTTCTTTGTTGGTTTGAAAAAGTATTTCATGCTTTATCCTTTGATGAAGAGAATGGTTTTTGCAGATTTTTTTTTTTGGGGCAGCAAGCTCCATATCTCTTGCCTTCTTCATAGCATCTTGTAAGGAAGGTGGATCAAAGGCTTTGATCCAACCTCGTAAGGGTTCTAAGAAACCCTCATTGAAAAGCACTACCAACCTCCTCTCTTATATTCTTGTGACCATCACGGATATCCTTTGAAACTTTGAAATATAAGCTTCTAATGTCCCAACTTGCTTAAGTTGTGCAAGTTCTCGGAAGGAGACCTCAAGATCTCTCCTGTCAAATCGTTCAATGAGTTTGTTAGTAAACTCATCATAAGAAACAATTGACCTATGACTCAAAGTAATCAAACCATGGTACCACCACTCATGAGCTACACCATCCAGATGTAGTGTGGTGAACCTGATTGCCTCTTCTCCAGCCATGGGCCTCAAGGAGAGGAAGTTATCTAACTTTTGAACCCAACCACGTGCGTTGCAACAATGCCCTCCATCAAAATGTTCCAAATTAATCTTACTCATTGCCTATTGGAGATCTCTAGTCCCTTGTGGTGCTCTAGTCTCAAGTCTGCCAACCGCCACTACCCTTCGTCTCCTTTGGTTTAGGAATTGGTCAAATGTCAATACATTCCTGATGTCAGTAGGTAGTGAAGTGTACTCTACATGGCTGGTCCTAATTTCATCGACCATGTTTGTTGGTTGCTCCAAAGGTCGTTCCTGATGAACAAGGGGTTTTAACCCTCCATGTAAAGGTAGGTTGCAAAGGCCTAGATGTGGTATTGATAGAAATCCTTGCCCTCTCCTCAGGTTGAGAATTAGAACTACTGGAGTTGTCATGCTGTCCTGTGTGACCAAGATTAGGAACTTGGTTCATCTTATGAAAGAAATCAGCCAACATGTCCATCATAGTGTCAAACTTCTGCTCTCTCCTGGCATCTAGGCTAAGAGAACTCAAAATTGCTTTGTCTCTATCTCCCATAGTACCTACAATACTCTCACTATCACTAGATAGAGCTTTGGTTATTTCCGGTGAATTGTAAATACCAAAAACCTCTAAAATGGTTTCTCCCTCTGACACCTGCGAAGGATACCACGGCTGTGAACCCCTATGATAAGTTTGTTCTTTATCACTCATGAAATAATCTCACAGGATGGCAAGATATTAAGCACTTTGATACCACTAAAACAACCCCTATGGTGTTTGAATATGACTTTTTGGTTTTGTTTGATTTTCTGATTTTTTGTGTTTTGAAAATCTAATGTTGGAAATTGAAATAATGAAAGAATACCAAATGGAAAGGAAATACATAAACTAAAAGCAACCTAGATGATTTTTATTGATTTCAAATGAAATTACATCATTACCCATTTGTTGGTTTTGACTGTCCTGAATTTTTTATTTCTGGGGCAGCAACCTAGGAAAACCAATGAAATGCACGCCTAGCTCCTAGAAGTCAATCTAATCATGGGTATGTTTTCAAAGCTCCTTATCTCAGCCTGGGCGACCAAGATAGGTACCAAACAGCATCCAAAGATGCCTTATTTTATTTTATGTTTATGGCACAAATTCCAAGGTGGGTCTACTAAGACTGGAGACAACATGTGCAGAAAATAAACTCATAGATCTACATTTTAATCACTGGAAAAGACCCCCAACAGGCCGTACAGATCCTCTAATGCATAATTAATTCCAATGAATGAAGACACCAACTCCAACGTGGATTATTGGCAAAATGCAAGGTCCCACGTGTTGGTTATTCTGGCAAAAACGTGTAATAAATAAATCTAAGAATTCCTTATTTTCAACCTGCAAATAAGAATGGAATTCCTCTAATTTCTCTTCTCAAAACACTCTGAAATTGGAGCACAATACTGCCCTTTGAATGAAGACAACTTTCAAGGAGCCTAGGACAATATCTCACGCTTGTAGCACCTGTTCTAAAAGAGGGTATCCATCCTCAATCAGCCATGACAGACAAAACTTGCAGCAGCAGCTCACAAAATTGATATAATATTCTCAATGTTGAATAATGAGCTCATACCCTTGCCTTACGGAGAAGTATGCCCAAAATAGGGTTTCAACCTTTGACAAATGTAAAACATAAATATCTCCTCTTGAAATCAATGCCACTTTCAATAGCTTCTTTGATTTTAATATTAAATCATTTGTCAAAAGTGACTTTTCACTTAAATACTTCATAAAGTGACTTTTCACTTAAATATTTCATAAAGTGACTTATTTCACTTAAATACTTTATAAAGTGATTTAAGATATTCTTTTAATAAAGTCACTTTCACTTTATAACATTAAATCACTAAATCACTTAATAATAGAATATTATTAAATGTGACATAATAATTCTATAACTCCTTGCCCGAATATCAAAATGAACCTCGAGAGTGTCCCATAACCAAGATCAACAGCAAGTGTGCCATCACTGACCCCAAATGCCACTTACTAAAAATAGTAAGTTACAAGGACAAGTCTTGAAACCCCTCAGAAAGATTCCCTAATCATCCTATTAGCCTACAAGAACTATAGTAATAGGTTAACCCTGTTCCTCGAGCCATTGGCCAGGAAGGGGACATTACAATGATGCTTAATAAAGTTACTTCATGGAGATGATATGCATAAGTTTAGGTGGTGTCTTAATGATTGCAGTGTTTTGGGTGTGTTGATGTGTTCGAAACCTTTAGTTTGACACTTGGAGGTTAAGTGTCAATGTTATGTTTTCGATTTGCAATAGTAGAGGCATTTCCTGGTTGGCAGATTTCAGAGATGTGGTAGTGATTGACTTGCTTTATGTTTGGGGCATCATGAGTTGTGATGTTGGGGTTTTTTTATGGTTGAGCAAGGTGTCTTTTTTGTTGCCCAGGATCATGATTGGAAGTGAGTTTGCTGATATGGTCTTCTTTGAGTTGTCTTGGCAAGATATATTTCATAGCATTGATTTTCGTATTGGTTTTGATGATGTTTACTACTCGGGGTTCCCTGAGAGGAGAATGCAGTCTGGGCATGATGGTCAAACATGTATGATCAGAGTGGTGCAGTGTCAACTGTTGATGCTATAGCAGTGGAAGATATCTTTCTCTCAAATTTAAAAACGATGGATAAACAATACCAAGGCAAGTCGGACTTCTATATATATAATAATTTTATGAAGAGTCACCTAGTTTCTTAAAAGAGGCCAACCGAAATGAAGAGTCACCTAGTTTTGTATAAATACAAGGTGATGATCATTCATTTGATCATCACGTTCATTCATCATAATTCACATTCCTAGAAGTTCATACTTGAGCAGCAGATCATTATCTTGTAGCAGCAGATCATCATTTTGTAGC
Organism: Sequoiadendron giganteum; assembly: GCA_007115665.2. Classification (NCBI taxonomy): domain Eukaryota; kingdom Viridiplantae; phylum Streptophyta; class Pinopsida; order Cupressales; family Cupressaceae; genus Sequoiadendron; species Sequoiadendron giganteum. The sequence goes on along the minus strand of CM021104.1, from coordinate 120,416,061 downwards.
AGCAGACCGATTTCAAGGAGAAACATATTAACTCCGTATTAGTGGTTGTCTCATAATCCTCACGAATCTAAGTACCCATTTCATTTGTGATAGAAGAAGCACATGAAGAATCAACGGTATCCATTTTTTTAGAAGTGTCGAAAACTATTTCCTCTCCTTGTACCTTGCTACCTTCATATTTTGTGTACCACTAAGGGAAAATTTTGAGAATCTTCCTCCCATTCATTTTCTAACTTGATTCTTTCTTGTTCCTTTTTATTCAATTGAGGTTTTAATTTTTCCTCACACTGTTTGAACACTTCGTGAAATAATGTATACACAGATGAAGAGAGAATCCATTCTTGTTTCCAAATAGTCCATAGCTTAGATGTGATGGGTTGGGGAATAACATCTGTCTCATTGATAGTTAGAATTAGAATATCTTTCATGCCTTCAAAAAAATTATTATCATGTGTGTTTGTGATCTTAGTGAGGAAATGATGGAACATTTTGTAGACCAGATCTTGCAACCCCAAGTTCACAAGAAGGATACTTGTCTTGATTTTCACAAATATCTTCAATATGGTCGCCCTTCTTGAGTAATCCTTACTATTGGTATCATCTAGATCTTCGAGACTGTCTACAATCAGGTGTACTGCTTCTTTCATCGTGTTGTCGTAATAGGGCACTAGAGGTACCAAGATTCTCATAATCTCACTTAAACAAGAGGTCACCAAAAACTTGATCTCCTCATCACGATGCTTCAACCATTTGTGTTGTTTCAAGGTGCTCACTATAGGAGTTAGAGCTATATATAGCACTTCAAAGGATGACTACTCAATATGGATTAAACAATCTTCCACCCTTTCAAGTGTGTTCAAGACATCATCCTTTGATTGAAATTCAGTACTAAGTTTGTTGCCTGGTTCATAGAGTGATTTTGCTAATCGTTTTATATCCTTTGTTGCCATGATTCAAAATCAAAAATTTTGAAGTTACCCAAGGGCTAGCAGGAACTATGGCTCTGATACCATTGTAATGACCCCTGCTCTGGATCGATAGATTTTCAATTTATTTCTTATCGGATTGACAACGGTAGTCATCCAATATTAATAAGGTAAGCTAACCGTATGATTTCCAAAATACAAGGTGTTGATGTTAGTACAGCGTCGGTCTGCATTTCCCAAGAGAAATATATTAAAGCATGGGCCGACCCTATATTGAGTTATATCATTTACTTGTTGACTGGCCGACTTAGATTGTATTTATTCAATTATCATTATTTGTATAATGGCCGACCTAAATGAAGAGGCGCCCAGAAGATATATATACAAGGTTACTTTTGGTCATTGAAATAATCCGAATTAAGAGAGAAAGTTCGCTATTATGATTAAGGCAGAAGTTCGCAATTACATGAAGAGCAGAGTTCATACTTGAGTAGAATTCGCAGTCCTAGAAGAAGCTCATACTTGAACAGCAGATGAATTCGCATTCATAGAAGAAGTTCATACTTAATCAGCAGATCATCATTCCTATAGCAGCAGACTGTTCTTCAAGGAAGAGCAGATTCATTTGTATCTAAGCATCGAGGAAAAGTGCGAAATCCTTAGCCATTGCTGGGCTGTGTTGTAAGCAGATTTCTGTCATTATCATATATATATAAGAGAATCATTTGTTGGGTTTTTCTCCCTCAAGAGGAGGGTTTTCCCAGGGTATCTTGTTGTGTTCATTGTCTTATGTGTTGCAATCCTTTTAAGTACCTTATTGATTAATCTGATCTAAGAAACACTAACATGGTATCAGAGCGGGTGTGAAAAAGATCGTGATCAGATTTAGTTTGCAACACTCACTTTATTCCTTTTCAGTCTATCTTCTAAATTTCTCAAGATGGTGAACAGTCTGAAAATCGAGGATAGACTCGAAGGGATCTCGAACTACACATCATGGAGGTTCAGGTTCATGCTAACTTTAGAAGAGAATGATTTGGCTGAGTTTGTGAAAACAAAAGTTCCCGAACCTGAGGGGGAAGAAGAGAAGCTGCAATGGAGAAAGAAAGACACTAGGGCAAAGCAAGTATTGGTTGATTCCGTCAAGGATCATATTGTACCAATTGTCTTCAAGTTGGCTACAGCAAGAGAGATGTTTACAACCTTGGAAGAGATGTACGAAATCAACAACACCAGTCGAGCCCTTGCACTGAAACAACAACTTCATCATGTGAAAATGGCGAAAGGAGAATCTGTTATTACATACTTCATGAGGATTTCAGAGATAAAAGATCAGCTCTCCACTATTGGTCACATGATTGATGATAAAGAACTGACTATGCTTGCTTTCAATGGTCTTTCGCTTTCATGGGAGGCGTTCATTCAAGGAATCAGTGCAAGATCTGAACTTCCCAAGTTTGATCGATTAAGGATTGACTGCATTCAAGAGGAGTCAAGACTAACAGCAAGAGGAATTGGTCAAAGCTCAAAGAATGAAGAATTACAAGTTCTTGCCTCTCATTCATCAAACAAAGGAAAAGGCTTTAAGAAAGGATTCTTCAAAAGGAATCGAGAAGATGGAAATGATGATGCTCCTACCTACAAAAGAAAACGAGACATGTCCAAGATTCAATGTTTTCGTTGTGATAAGTATGGTCACTTTGCGAGGGTGTGCCCTCAACGACCTAAGCTTCAAGTTGCCACTGCAGATGTTGAAGAAGTCACTCCACAAAAGGACTCCAGTGATTATCTATTTTATTCAGCCTTGTCTAGCAATGTTTCTACTGACTCTAACACTTGGTTGATTGATAGTGGTGCTTCTAGGCACATCACCGGATTCAAAAGTCACCTTTCAAACTTAATGGAAAGCAACTCTAGTGATCAAGTTGTTATTGGAGATGATGCTAGATATTCTGTAAAAGGGATTGGAAATTCCACTCTTCACTTGGATTCTGGAATTTCTTTGGAGTTGAATGATGTACTGTTCGTACCAGGGATAAAGAGGAACCTTGTTTCAATTTCAGCATTAGAAGACAAGGGTTATCAAGTTGCCTTCTCTAAAGGGAAAGTTCTTATATGGGCAAAGAACTCCAGCTTCAAAACTGCTCAAGTGATTGGAGTTAGACATGAATGTCTCTACACGCTGTGCACTCGTCCTCTTCAAGCACTTGTGCATAACAGTACCAGCATGTGTGATCTTTGGCATCGAAGATTGGCTCACATTCACTTTCGTGCTCTACCTATCATGGAGAAGATGGTCACCGGTCTTCCGAAATTCGATCAAGAACATGAAGGTACATGCAAGGGATGTGCCCTAGGCAAGAACACAAAAGGTACGTTTCATTCCAGTGAAAGTAGATCTAAATGTATTCTTGATCTCATTCATTCTGATTTGTGTGGTCCAATGTCTATTGCATCATCTAGTGGTTTCTTGTATTATATTATTTTCATTGATGATTACTCTAGAAAGACTTGGATCTATTTCTTGAGATCTAAAGAATCAGAAGAAGTATTAGAAAGATTTAGAGAATTCAAAGCACAGATTGAAAATCTGTCTGGGAAGAGGATCAAAGTATTGAGATCTGATAATGGTGGAGAATACACTTCTGGCACATTTCGAGACTTTTTTATTGAAGCAGGGATTAAGAGGGAGTTCAGTGTTCCCTATAATCCACAATAAAATGGTATTGCTGAAAGGAAGAATAGGTCTATTGTGGAAGCAGTGAGAGCTATGATCCATGATCAAGACTTACAAATCTCTCTTTGGGCTGAAGCATCAAGAACAACCGTCTATGTTCAAAATAGGAGTCCCCACAGGATCTTAGAGAATAAAACTCCTGAAGAAGCATTCTCAGGCGTGAAGCCTGAAGTTAGTCATTTGAGGATCTTTGGCTGTCCAGTCTATGTTCATATTCCAAAGGAAAAGAGAACAAAGCTAGAACCTTCTGGGAAGAAAGGAATTCTTGTAGGCTACAACGAGACATCAAAAGCTTACAGGATTTACATTCCAGGACAGAAGTCTATTGAGATTAGTAGAGACGTCACATTTGAGGAAGATGTTGCTTATAGAAGGTCCAAAGGCACTTCTATGGAGATTGATGAAGAAGAACCTCCTCAAGATATGGAAGTTGACCATATTCCAGAGAATCTGAAGGAGGATACAGAACCTAAAGAAGATATTGATACAGCTGAGCCTTTGGATCCTACTGATGTGCCTCTAGACATTGTGATTGGAAAGAGAAGACCTCTTTGGGCTCGCAGGACAATGCAAGAAGCAGAAAGGCTTGCAGCTCCAAGAGGAGCCTTCAGAGAAAGCAAGAGACCTCACAAGTTCTCTAGTTATGTTGCCTTGATGAGTCAGATTATTGAGTCAGAGCCTTCAAATGTTGAAGAAGCTTCTAGTCAACAAGTATGGAAGGATGCCATGATTGAGGAGTATCAATCTATACTTAAGAACGATGTTTGGGATATAGTTCCTAGACCCAAAGACAAATCTGTGGTGTCTTCTAAGTGGCTCTTCAAGATCAAGCATGCAGCTGATGGGAGCATTGAGAAAACAAGGCTAGATTTGTGGCTAGAGGGTTCTCACAAAAAGAGGGAGTTGACTATGAAGAAACTTTTGCTCCTGTGGCTCGTTACACATCTGTTAGAACCATCATTGCTATTGCTGAATCTAGAGGATGGAAGATTCATCAAATAGATGTAAAGATAGCCTTTCTGAATGGCATAATAGAAGAAGAGGTTTACATTGAGCAACCAGAAGGATTTGAGGTGCATGGGAAAGAGTCTCATGTCTGCAAGCTGAAGAAGGCCTTGTATGGTCTTAAACAAGCTCTTCGTGCTTGGTATGAAAGAATTGATCAGTATCTTTCAAGTCTGGGTTTCTCAAAGAATGATGCAGATTCTAACCTCTACTTCAAAGTAGAAAATGGTGAAGCATTAATTTTGGTTTTATATGTTGATGACTTGATCATTACTGGTGAAGAACATCTAATTCTAAAATGCAAGAAGGAATTAGCCTCAGAGTTTGAGATGAAGAATCTAGGTCTTATGCATTACTTTCTTGGCTTAGAAGTTTGGCAAAAGCCAGATGAGATGTCAAGTATACTGTTGACATTCTCAAAAGGTTTGGTATGATTGACTGCAAACCTATGTCTACACCCATGGAGACTAATTTAGATAAGTTGAAAGAAGCTGCAGCTAGTTCAGAACCAGTGGATTCTACGATGTATAGACAGTTGATTGGTTCATTGATGTATCTAGTTAACACTAGACCTGATATTTGCTATGCAGTGAGTGCACTTAGCCAGTTTATGTGTGAACCAAAGCAAATACATCTTGTAGCAGCTAAACATATCCTGAGATATTTATGCGGCACAATCGGATATGGGTTGAGATATTCTTCAAACGTGGATTTGGAGCTGCATGGTTTTACTGATTTTGATTGGGCAGGATGTGTCTCAGATCGGAAGAGTACTTCTGGTTGTTGCTTTAGTTTGGGGACTGCTATGATCTCCTGGTGTAGCAGGAAACAGTCTTCAGTGGCCTTGAGTACAACTGAAGCAAAGTATATTGCAGCTTGTGTGTCAGCTCATGAGGCAGTGTGGCTTCGTAAGCTCCTTGCAGGATTGTTTGGACAATCAATGGAGCCTACTATTATACACTGTGATAATCAAAGCTGTGTGAAGCTTTCTGTCAATCCTGTGTTTCATGATAGAACAAAACATGTTGAGATCAAGTACCACTATATTAGAAATATGGTGCAAAGGAAAGCTATACAATTGAGGTATATCAGTACTGAAGAGCAAACGGCAGACATTCTCACCAAGCCTCTTGCCAGGATTAAGTTTGTTTACTTCTGAGAGAAACTTGGTATGGTGGAGAATGCAGCCTTGACTGAGAAAGAGTCTCAGTAATCAGTGATCCTTGATTGAGAATGCAACTCTCTGCTGAGAGAGAGTTGAGGTGCAAGCCCTTGATAATGCAATTCTCTGCTGAGAGAGAATTGAGGTGAAAGCCCTTGTTTCCACCCTCTGGGAGAAGCTATGGTGGAAGTCATGTGTGTGACTCCATGACAACATCACGTGAGGGAATCCGTGATGAGTTCATACCATCTATGGGAGTAGCCATAATGGTTAATATCACGTTGAGGTGATATTCTATTTTGTTTTCATTCTAATATAATGTGTCTTGTGCATATGGAAGTTCATCCCTAGCTGAGAGGGAGTGTTGATGTTAGTACAGCGTCGGTCTGCACTTCCCAAGAGAAATATATTAAAGCATGGGCCGACCCTATATTGAGTTATATCATTTACTTGTTGACTGGCCGACCTAGATTGTATTTATTCAATTATCATTATTTGTATAATGGCCGACCTAAATGAAGAGGCGCTAAGAAGATATATATACAAGGTTACTTTTGGTCATTGAAATAATCCGAATTAAGAGAGAAAGTTCGCTATTATGATTAAGGCAGAAGTTCGCAATTACATGAAGAGCAGAGTTCATACTTGAGTAGAATTCGCAGTCCTAGAAGAAGCTCATACTTGAACAGCAGACGAATTCGCATTCATAGAAGAAGTTCATACTTAATCAGCAGATCATCATTCCTATAGCAGCAGACTGTTCTTCAAGGAAGAGCAGATTCATTTGTATCTAAGCATCAAGGAAAAGTGCGAAATCCTTAGCCATTGCTGGGCTGTGTTGTAAGCAGATTTCTGCCATTATCATATATATATAAGAGAATCATTTGCTGGGTTTTTCTCCCTCAAGAGGAGGGTTTTCCCAGGGTATCTTGTTGTGTTCATTGTCTTATGTGTTGCAATCCTTTTAAGTACCTTATTGATTAATCTGATCTAAGAAACACTAACACAAGGAAGCCAATAATCGTTAGTTGTTGCTAACAATGTAGCATGATAGAACTCCACAATGATACTATTAACTAATTTATAAGGGAAGGCATTATGTTGCCATGTTTCTGATGTAAATTATGAATAATGGAATCTGACTTGATTATAAGTTCAATAATGGAAATATGGACAAGGAAATACAAGCGTTGTCTCTGACTTATCACTTTAAATTCATGCGTTTGGAAGAGGAAGAGGCTTAGATGTCTATCTGGTCATTGTTCCTAATTTGGTTTTTATACTGATGTGGTTTATCCTTGACACTATGTCTAAATGTTAACTTGATTACTTATGCATCCTTTTGCCTTGAAGCAGTTGGTCGATTATGCCACCATACTTGACTGGTTGTGGCTCTTGTGAGCACTTCTAATCTTTGTTTGATAATTTAATATTCCAATCTTCTATATCCCCCCTCTCCACAATTCTCATTGTCCTTTTATATCTTCAAGTTTTCATAATTAAAGACACCCTTTCTGAAAGGTGATGACCTTTCAAACAAGCATGACTTTTCTTTATTGGTTGCTAACCTTTCAAAACTAATTGGCCCCTTGTTAAGCATAATCACCACCTCTTCTTCCTATGTAGCAGATATGAACTATCTCCAAGTACCAAATTAGCCAATCGATGCACAAGTATCTTTTCCAACCGATAACCTTAATTAAATTTTAGTTGCTATTGACAAAGCCCGATATCACCAAATAGGCCTATGATCCTCCCTTTTCACTAGTGTTGACTCCTCCTTGGGAAATCGACGGCTGATTAGATGTTGATGCCAGAGTGGCAGTTGTTATTAAAGCTTGAAGGGAATATAATATTATAAAGTGATCAATACTCCTCAATAAATAATGAAGGGTACTCCCCTTACAATTAGAAACTCACAACAACAACAAGGAATTGCACAAACAAAATGCAAGAAGGAAGCAAATATTTTCTACTATCATTGAAATGAAAATGAAATTACAACATTACAATTGTCATCACATGGGCTTTCTGATTATATAAATCTGCAAATTGGAGCCACCATCTATGCTACTATGCCTCTCTCTTATCACCCCTGTTCACATCCTTTATTTGGGATTTGTAACTGCCCTAGAATCTTCTGGAAAGTGTAACTTCCTCAAGAAGATATTTTGAAATTTATTAATTTTGGTAGTGCAACTTCGTGGGTTCATAACTTTTGATTGAACTATTGGATTTTCAATTATATTACCTTTTTGGAAAGCTCTCGAGAAGACACATCCCTAGAAGTAGCACCTAAAGGTAGGCTACTTTTGTTTTCCGCCAATTTTTAGGCCCATCTAGAGCCTCTAAGTGCTTCAAAATTGACTTTGAATATTTTAACAAGATTTTCAGAAATTGAAATTTTAATATCTATCAAATGAGAAATGATATTGAAGTGATTTCTTCACCATTGGCTCCAGTTCACCATTTTGGAGGTCCGCGTAAGATTTTGTGTTCAATCCTACATAAATGCAAACTTACTAAAAATAGTAACCCTGCCAAATTTAGCCCTTATTGAAAAGAAACAATTTTTTTTTGGGTGACACAAGATTGCTCTTGCACCCTGGATGCTCTTGCATCAATAAATCGTCCAACCCACATAGCAATGTAATAGGTTGGTGGATATATAGTAATATGACAAAGCTATAACCACAATTTTCTAGCATATGGAACCATCCCTTCCAGAATTGGAAAAATATCGACCAGAAAAATAATAAAGCAACATTCTCAATATAATCAGTGGTTGTCTTGTGCATATATTTTGTCTTATATAAACTCCATGTTACCATCAACGGAAGACTCCTACACCATTCAATATTTCATAAAGTGTGCCTGTTTAAAATATGTGATTGGGACTTTGAAGTCGAATTCAATTAATAGCACGATGGGACAAGTACTAGCGGCTGTAACAATCATACACGACGATAAAGTATATGAACTAAATACACCAGCTTTAGCATGAATACGGATCAGGCTGATAATAATTAAAGCCACCAGATTCAAGCAATCAAATGTTCTGGCCCCCTACGTTATTCTTGTAGCAGCAGCTATCTTGAAAGGATACATTTAAATATTTAATTTAAACTTGAATATAATCGCCTATTTTGGAGTGGGGTTATTACAAAACGTCCAAGGGGAAAAATTGATAACCACACCTCAAGGGGTGTTATAAACAACACCACCACCAAGGGGGTATGTCAATAAGTCAAATCTCACAGGACGTGTATGAAATGGATAGGGGTAATATATACCCCCCCTTAAAATGTCAACATGCTTGCTATGTTGGTATGTTTAGGAGAGATAGGGGAAGAGGGGATCCTTAAGGAGAATGCACACCTCCAAAAACTAGTTATCCTTGCCCCCCAAGTGTAGAGACAACGACAACCACACAAGAGACTATCGTGTTGCTGCCATGGAAAATATGGTTGCACCTAGGACTGTACCATCATGAATGGCAATGAGAAAACACATAAAGCTACAAATGCCACATGGTGATGAGCAACACCATAGAATAAAGATCATTATTGCTTAGAGTGATTAGGTGCATCAACACATGGAAGAGCACCATGGTCATTAATTTGTTGTATTTTATTACTCAAGGCCTTACATTCATTGGTAGAATGATCATGAACTCGATGATATGCAGAAAATGAGTTTTTGTTAGAAAATTTCTTTGTTTTTCAAAGGAAGAGTAATCAAGCAGGCTTTTAGAAGCCTCGATAAAATATGCTCTTGATCAGTAGTAGGAGACATTCCTCTCTTTTGTGGAGAAAATCTTGCTCGCTTACTCAAGATGTCATACATACAATAGATGATAAAGCATTAGATGAAGATGGGGATGAAGCTTGGAAACCTAGACCCTGTTTGGAAAAGTTCGATATAGACTTCACTTGATCCTTATTATTTTGTTCCATGTTTGCATTGTATCCATGTTTTGAAAGAGTTTTGTGTCCAAGGCCATAACATTCTTCCAACTTAGATGAAGAAATGGTATCTACATGCTCCTAAGAAGAATTTTCTTTTTCCCGAGGACGTGAATCCTTTTTAAGTTTTTTAAAGTTATGCATCTTCCGTTCATGAGGAACAAAAGTTAAAGAGCCTCCATCAACATCATGAGGAGATGTTTCTGAATGTGTTGATGTAGAACTAGATTGAGCAAATGAAACACAAGACTCTTTAGGTTTAGATTGTGAGATTTTGTACTCTCCCATAAAGGAGGGTGTAAAATTTAATGAACCACAATCATCAACAAAACATGTATTCAAATCTATGGGTTTTTGTGGCAAGATTTTAGACTCCCCTTTGAAACAAGGTGTAAAATCTAACAGCCCCTAGTCATCATCCAAAGACTTCATCATGGGTAAAACACATTCTACTTTGTGTTTGACATGTATGGGTTCTACTTTTGAAGTTGGGATCAAAGTATTAAGAGAGTTGGAAGTGTTATGATTGCCTTGGACTTGTAAATTATAGCTTTGTTCATCTGCATTAACTATGTATACTTCATCTCATGGTGGAGAGTAAATGGGACTCCCTTCATGGCATTAATCCATGGTCTACCTAGGAGAAGATTGTATGAAAGAGGTCCTAGCATGACATGGACAGGGGTGGGAAAAACCATGGGCCCTACCTTAATGGGTAGTGTGATCACTCCTAATGGTCACTTATCAATATTGTCAAAGCCACAATTGTTAACATCATTAGGTTCTATAAGATTCTTATTCACATCAACCTTATCTAGAAGATCAATGCTAGAAACATTAAGACCTGATCCATTGTCTATGAGAGTGCACCTAGCCCGATTTTATTGATGACCACCATTATCATTAAAGTTTCATGTTTGTTTTGGATCTCAAGCAAGGGTAATTCATGTTGAGGAAATGTAATACCCAAATTTGTCACTTGCATACAATGAAACAAGGTAGCTACATCATTTGGTTTAACAAGAGTTGGGACATCAATCTTCTACAAAGCCTCTTGGAGCATCTTGTGGTATGTAGGTGATGTTTGGATCAAATCCCAAAGGGATATTTTGGCTGGAATATTATGAAGTTTCTCAACAAGATCATATTCTTTACCACTACACTGAGAAATGTTATATGTGTGAGTAACTACGTGATAACTTGGTTGCTGCAACACATGATTACTAGTGAGTTGTTTTTCAAAGTTTAAATATGGTCGGGAGGTTTAGGAGGTCCTATAATGAGAGGTGATTTAGGAGGTCCAATAATTAGAGGAGTATTGGGAGGTCCAATAATTAAAGGAGTTCTACATGTTAATTGCGCGTTCATAACCTCAACTGATTTGTCTACTTTTTGACCACCTTTTATCGATGGGGGATTTAATGTCACCTTAGCATCTTCATCTATGCAATCCATCTTACTATCTTTTGAAATAAATGTATCAATGATTTCATCCTCTTGTGCCACAATATCTTCTCAAGTAGGAGAGGTATTGGGAGAGAAATAAACAAGATTCTCATGACACTCAATCTTTGGATCCTCTAACACCAAGATACCTTCTTCACAAGTAGATGAGATATCAGGAGAAGAACTACGATTGTCATGATTGTCAATGATTGTATCCTCTTGCACCAAAATATTCTCACAAGTTAGGGAGATGTTAGGAGATGAATGAAGATTAGGCAAAATGATTTTAATAAATGTGTCAATGATTTCATTCTCTTGTGCCGGGATACTCTCACAATTAGGAGAGATATTGGGAGAAGAGCTAACATGATTATCATTGATTGAATTTGTTGGAATGTTAGAAGCATTAGTGGATGATCTAGGTTAGATGAAGTCCCTAAGGGTATCATCTAACATATCAAAGTCATCACAACTAAAGGGCTTGGTATAATGCACTTGGAGAAAGAGATCTAACATGATCAGATGACTATGCTTTCTCCAAGATTAATCATTATTTTTCAATTCCAATTATGTGTATGCTTGTCAATGCAAATTAGAATTGAAAACAAACCTACAAACCTGCTTTAGACACAGTTCCAAAAATCAAAGTCCAAATTTGCAGAAAGGCAACAAATATCAGTCTGCACCTAAAACCTGAAGCAATTTTAGGTGGACAAGGTTGCCTAGGGCACCTATGTCCTGCACAAGTTTTTGTAAATTTCAAAGTTTGAATGTCTATAATACTATTTAAGTTTCCTGTTTTTGTGTGCATATAGGTATGACAGTGAATATTTTTTGAAATAAGCCCCTTACATTTTTTCTTTGAATTTATCAACAAAACCAAATCCCCATTAAGGATTAGCCCAAAATCTTAACAGCTGAAAGTAACCTTTGCCAAGAATGTTCACCAAGATCCTTTGAAAAGCAAGGTGATAGCATATGGGAAGGGATCGTTAGCAACTAAACTGAAATAAGCACAATGCTGGAATGAAAGAAGCTCGACCACTTATTCAGCGGGAGCAAGAGATTCCACTCTACCACTTATGCAGAGGGGGGAAAGATGTTACAATTCATCCGCTTAGCGGGCATCCTCTCAACAGTGGGGATTTGCCACTTAAACAATGGGTTAAAAATGAAGACACAATATTAATTTCCTCCACACTGACGGTAAACCATCTAGGGGTTAAAGTATTTGTATAAAAAATCACAAGTAAATGCAGCAATAATAATTACTGGATTAGTACTACTAATTCACAGCCTTACAATGCAATTTATCTACAATTTACAAGTGTTACAATAATATAATCAATGCAAATACTTGAAGGATGATTCTTCCAACTTCTAATGTAATGTCCCCTTCGAGCTAGACATTGTTTTATCGGCATGATTAGCCTATCAGCGGCCCTCGTAGGCTAATAGGGCATGATTAGAGGGTCTTCTTGGCAGTTACCCAGTTGACAGTTGGTTTCCTTAGTGAGCTTGGACATATCTTGGAGGTTTTCTAATGATTTATTAGAATGTTTCTAATTTTAGAAGCCTCATGTTATAAAGTGATGTTATATTTGTACTTTATGTTATAATTCATTATTTTATTATAAAGTACAAATATAAGTTAATAAAGAGGAAATAATAATAAAATATTATGAGCTTCTAGAAGTTTCCCAAATAAAGAAAAGAAAAAGTATAAAAAGGGGGTGTGGGCTACCATTGTAATCATCCAGTTATTTTCCTTTGATATTGATATCCATTGTGGAGCTAGGGTTTCTACAGTAAGGTCATTGAAAACGATCATTCTTAGTGATAGCATAATTGAGGGAGTGAAATATCTCTTGAAGGGTTGCAAATTGAGGAGAGGATAATTCCGTCCTTTCATCTAAGCATATTGCTGAAGTATTTATTCAAGTCTTGAGCAGATTGTAGGGGTTTGTTGGCTACTACAGTGAATGCTACAGTGCCCGTGAACAGTGTTGTGCTACAGTACCACATGAACAGTATTGTGCTACGGTGTTTCGCTATAGTGGCATTGATGAATGTTTGGGATAATAAAGACATCGAATTCACTTCCCACCTTGAGTGCCTCATCCTTAGGGACATGAAGATAAAATCTGGAGTGATTGGAGGATCCAAATGATTGCCAATTAATTTATTTTACTAGGTCTGATCAGAACAGGGGCGGTTAGGAGGATTAATTCAATCTGCATAGAGAAAGCCTTACATTGCTTGAGGATTGATCTCTACACCAGCTCCTACCTTGGGTGACTTCATATAACCAGGTTTCTTGTCATTTAGCATTAATAGCATAGCTTATTGTATTGAATTTCAGTATTCAACTGTAGGTGCATTCATGACTGTCACAGTTATAATATAAGTGCCAAGAGTCTTGGCTATTTTAGAGCTATATTGTATTGAACATCCATTTGCTGATAAAGAAGAAATAGATGGTTGGTCATATCATTGTTCTAGCAAGCATTTCAAATTATAGAGCATTGGTTTAGGATGCATGCCAATTGTTTGACAAAACGTCTACTGGCTGTAGGTGATCATTTGGTTTTAGAATTTCATTCATGAGCATTGGAAAAGAACAAAAAGAGTCATCCTTGCATCTAGAATTTAGTATTATCATTTATGCATTGTTTTACAAGTATTTGAAGCATTTATCTATCATCTTTCAAGCAAACAAACAAACTGAAACTCAAACCCAACAAGTAAACACTTGCATACAAAGTGTTTGACAAATTTACAAAGCTCCAAATTGGGATAATTAAAGTCAGATTGGGCAAGGCTCTTTACATCTAAACTTCTCAATTACAGAATTACAAGCCAAAATCAGAACTATTAGAAATCTGATATCAATAACCAGCAAACTGTAACATAGTAAATGCTCACAACACCTTCAAAATACCTCCAAACAATCTGAAATGAATTGCAAATGCTTCCTAGGAGTATGGCGCCCAATGTCCAACACATAAACTGATCAAAAGCACATCACATAATTTAGCATGAATCCCAATGCAGCTCCAGGCATGGTATGGCTTTCCTAGAGGAGCGAACCTCAAGGAAAAATCAAATACTTAATATTAAAATCTGATAATGCACAAAAAGGGTCACCTCTAGCATAGAAATGATATGAGCAAACACCTACAACAAAAATAAAATTGTACAAAGCGTTGTAATCAAAATCGACCTTCAGCCATGACTGCAACAGCAACTCAAAACTGTGAATATCTCCAAAAATTCATCAACTATGAAGCTCAATCTACCAGTCTGGATGAGAAGCGGCAATATTCCCAACTAGGTGTTGTCTTTCAAACACGAAATTGGACAAATGCTAGGAGGGAAGCATTCTTTGAAGCCAAAATTCATGAAGTCATTTCGATAGCATAACAATAGCATAAACATTGGATGATCAAATGATGGAGCAAAACCTCTCTTTTATAGAATTGGAGGTGTCTTTTCGAATTCTCAAAATCCCTCCAAGAAAGGGATGCCTAATCTCCCTTTTTGAAATATTTTAATTTTTAAAACACTTTATTCCATCTTATTTAGGTGTACAAACTTCATGGCATAATAAACATTATTAAATATCAATTATTTCCTCCATCAGGTGTCCACCCTTGAGAAACACCTTTAAAAACAACTTCAAGTCATAACGTTAGACCAAGGGGTTAATTTGAAAACATAACATTAATGACTTGAAATAATTTATTTCTCCAAATATTGCACCTTTAGAGCCAAAACCAAAAATATTCAACTACTCCAAATGCTGCTCTTGACTTGATAATAATTGCTTCCAAAAGTACTTGATCATCAATATTTTCAAAATTGCCACTTAGTTTTCAAATGGTGAAATGACTAGGTATTTATACACAATTATTCTAATTTCTCGAAAATTAAATCCCGATAGCCAACATTTGACATTTGAAATTCAAATAATAAAATGTCGACAACAACATATTAAATTTTGGAGGCAAAATAGGGGGACCAACTTGGTCTTGGCCTTATTTTGTGGGATGTAAAGTGTTGGGGGCAAAATATTAAATGCATGCATTGGTTTTCTACATGAGTTTTCTTGGTAAATGTCCAAATGGGCTATGGAATGCATAATTTAGGACATTAGATGTATAATTAGGTCCAATTACTTAGGGGGGAGCAAAACATAGTGTGAAATTGTCATGGGTGACAATTTACGATGCTGCAAATTGTAGCTTGATCTGATATCTATTTTTGAGGAATAGACTAATTCGTGAAGCTCATTTATGAACTCATCGATCCTAGGAATGAGGTATT
Source organism: Sequoiadendron giganteum (assembly GCA_007115665.2). NCBI lineage: Eukaryota > Viridiplantae > Streptophyta > Pinopsida > Cupressales > Cupressaceae > Sequoiadendron > Sequoiadendron giganteum. Next base: position 120,400,494 of record CM021104.1, on the reverse strand, counting down.
GGTTCATGATAATATTTTTGTTTAGTGCTTTGTAATTGATGCACATCCACTTTGTCGTCTTTCTTCTTCCCTAAAACTACAAAGGAAGCAAAGGGACTTGAGTTGGGTTTGATGTGCCCCATTTCCAACAATTTCTCAATGGCCTTTTTGATTTCCTCCTTATATCTCCTAGGATCATGGTAGGGAGTAGTGATGATGGAGTTAGTGCCCTCCTCCAACTCAATGACATGCTCAAAGCCTTTGTTTGGTGGTCTCCTTGGAGGAATGCTCCTGAATATTTTGTTGTTCTTTTCCAAGGTGCTTTGTACATCCACATGATTTGCCTTCTTTGCTTTGGCAGGTTTTGTTCCAATAACCAAACATTGAGCTTCCTATTCAACTTTCTTGTGACGAAAAATCCTCTCCGTTCTCTTGTTCGATACAATCCTTGGCACTTTATTTGTCATTCCCCATAGTGCCACTTCTTTTCCTTTTGATTGAAACTTGAACTCCATGGTTTGGAAGTTTTGTGTGATCTATCCTAATGAGTGCATACATTGGATACCTAGGACAATATCCATATCTCTTATGGTCACAACATAGAAGACATCCTTCATATTGTATCCTCAAGGATTAAGATTTAGTTAGGCTATCTTTCTATTGCATAGGACGGTGAAACCATTAGCCACCATTATATAGAATCCTTCATAGTCCTCTACCTTGAGGCCTCATTTGGCCACCAGTTGCTCATCAATGAAGTTATGAGTGGCACTTATGTCAATAAGTACAGTCACCCTTTGACCTAAGAGCACCCCACAAATGTGAAAGGGGTTATACCTGAAAGTACTAAAGAGTGTGGCAAGAGTACCTCTCGAGATGACTTCTTCCTCTTTTGGTTGATCTTTTTGTTTAATCTCCTATTCAAGTTCTTCACTTTGTTGTTTGGGTTTCCAAGGCATCTATGTCCAAGTGACCATAGCTCCTTGTAATTGAAACACAACTTCTCAATTCATTCCTCACCTCAATGTTTGGTCTTGATGGAAAACTATTGTTTTATTGTACATTTTTATGAAAAGGCTTCTCTAGAATGAAGGTTTCGGTTTTGGATGGCATGGAAGTCTCTAGTGCCAAAGCCTATTTGATGGCCTATTTCAGGGTAGGTGGTTCAAAATCCTTGATCAACCCCTTGAGAGATGCAATTAACCCTTTGATGAAGAGCATAGTCAATCTTTTGTCTATGTTGTTTGGTACCATCCCCAACAATGTTTGAAACTTTGTTAGATAGTTTTCCACTAAAGTACATTTTTTGAGGGTTGAGCTAAGTCAAAATTTTGTAGTAAACTTCAAAATTCTTCCAATCAAACCTCTCAATCATAAATTTGTAGAATGAATTCATCATATGAGGCCCCCCTACCTTGACAGTAAAAGGACAAGGAAGGTAGTACTTCCCCGATTAGAGCCGCCAGTGGTTCAGTTTACACTACCTACCTCGTCTAGGAGGAAACCCAGACAGAAGAAGATGAGCTTTCTTCCAGAAGGAATGCGGATGTCAGGGAGCACATGGGGGAGAAAAGGAATTGCCAGCACAAGCCGACAAGAGGTACAGGTGGAGACAACCACCAATCTACCTAAAACAGTTGAGACCGCTGCAGCTACACCAGAGCCAATGATTGAGATAATCGAGGCAGAGATGGAGCTCATTGTAGAAGAGGTTGCAGCAGAAGCAGTGCCTGTAATAGAAATAGAGCACCTACTTCACCACCATCATATAGGTCGCAAAGTCCTATTGATTTGGACTCACCACCACGAGGCATTGCCACGACATAGTCTCGTTCTTCTAGCATTCAGGGGGCCTATGCTCCTCCTCCCAGCAATACTAGCCGAGATTCTATTTGGCTGGAAAGCTCGCTTGGGAGGAAGAGGGAGAGACCTTCTTATCAGCTTGACTTCTTTGAATTCCATCATGTCCCACAAGACATGCCGGCAAAGAAGTTGAAGAAGCAGACACACGTAGAGAAGAATGTAGAGAACGAGGTTATCATAGAGATTGCTGCCCCGCCTGAAGACAAAGATATACATAATGTGAGGGTTGAGGATTTCACGCTTTCAAAGGTGAACCTTGGAAAGACCACTCGACAGGTGGAGGCAAAACTTCTTGGAATCGCCTCAGCAAGTGTCAAAGAAAGGATGACAAAGGATGGACAAGACAAAGCAACCTTGAAGGCTGAAATCCGTCAGCTAAAATTGTACATTTCTAGTTTGATACATGATACTCCAAACTCCTCGGCCTTGCTTCAAGGACTATTGGATCTCCCAGCTGAAAGAAACCATCATCAGTTGATTACATACGGCAAACACTTGAGACGTCAAGTGGATGAGTTTGTCGTCAAAGGAAGGTGTGTGTTGGCAGAAGCATATCAGCTGAGAAACAGGGCACATGGACTTAGATAAGAAATCCAGCAGTCAGATATAAAGGCAGTTCAAGAGAGGCCGAGAGAGGAGGTGACATTTGTTGATCTACAACAGGCATATGAATCAGTTACAACCACTGAGAACAAACACCATCTCTTTGAGTGGAAAGAACAGGTGGCATACAAGGTGAGAGCCTACGATGCCAACTCTGTGGAGCTAATTGATTATAGACGCTTTGTCGCCAATATAATCAACTTTGCAAGAACGTTGGTAATATCCTTCCCTGAGTTAGAATATCAGCGAGAAGGAGGAGAATATGTTGAGCTTGAAACGGTACAGACACGGTTCCAAGATGTCATTCGATCTTCATTCCTTGAAGATCCCAATGGTTGCAAATTAGCCAAAATTGCAGCCATGTCTATCCAGTTAGATGAAGCAGCTGCCCAATGCATAATCTATCAACAGCAGCTTGAGATGGGTGAAGAAATGCTTAGACGCCACATAGTCACCTTGAAAAGCATTAATTGCTCGAAGGCCGAAGAGGTCAATGACTGGATAGAGACTTTGTTGACCAGTGGTGAAGAGGTGTAAAGCACCAAGGAAGGACGTCCTACCCTCCAAATAGCATTAACTATGATTGAAGTCAACTTGATGCCCCTTTCCAAGTTGACTCCAGACCTCCACAGATCATGCATGTCAGATCCCACTGATCTAGGATGTCTATTTGACTCCCACGATTTGTGGATCTCAGATCTCCTCAAAAGGTGGATGTCTATTTGGAGACATATTTGTAATTATAAGTTCACTTTTAGTTAGGTGTCAGTCAACTGAGGTAGACTTCCAGTTTGACTTTTGTTTAGTTTCAGTTAACTGAAGTAGATTTTCAGTTAACTCTTTGCTCACCTACTTTTAGACATAGAAATAAATCTTGCTGATTGGCAAGAACTGTTTGTTAACTCAAGGAGATTTTAGGGTTGCCTACTCCTTTGAGTTTCTATAAATAAGAGCCTTAGGTTCTTTATTTGTTTAACCTTTATTTGCTAGCAAAATTGCTACGCCATTGTTGCCAGAGTTAGCTTGTTTATATCTGTAGCTTGTTTATATCTATTCACTCTTGGATGAGAGTTCATTGGTTGATCGTAATTGTGCATGATTTCGTGCCTTTACTATCCCGACATTTGTAATTCTTTGGAGAAGCTTGAAGAAATAAATCAGAAGGCGCATGCTTGCTTGATCTAAATACCTGAGTTATTCCAAAGTCTTGTTTTCAAATAGTGTATTGTTTCAATCTCCTCCTTGGACAGGTGTTGTCACCTCCTTGGATATTTTGTCATCGATCATTATCGTATGATGTTGTTTAATGTTTTGTCTTGTAGCCTACACTTTGGACAGGTGTCGTCACCTCCTCGAGAATCCTGCTAGACAGGCCATCGCTCATTGTTGTTTCCAGTGAGCTGTATCCAAGCCTACACCTCGGATAGGGGTTTCTCCTCCTTGGCAAGTCTCAGATCTAGTTTACCGTAAGAGAGTGTTTGCTTGTATCAAGCCCTATCTTGGTATATATCTGAAGGTTCAGAGCCTCGGCCATATTCCATTGAGACGGAGGATTCAAGTGATCCAACCAAATCCATTTCGCTCCTACGCCCTCATGCTCTATTTATCTTGAGGAGGTAGGATAGTCTAGAAGTTAGTTAGTCGTAGTTAAGATCTGCGGAAACCAGAGAAAAAGCTTAGCTACGGCGCATTGGTTTATGCACCCTTGTGTCCTGCTGCTGAGTAAAAAAGATAGGAATCTTACACCCTTTTTTTACAGTAGAAAATCAGCAAAGAGAGATCTTCCTCTCTATAATCCGAAGAGCATGTACTAACACACTTGCAATAGCTGTCTGTTTCCAATAAGCACTCCAGAGGTGCTAATTGAAACGCCAACACTTTATTAGGGTTTAGCAATAAGATCTTGCATGCATTGCAAGACTGTAGTTGACTCAAGGTGATTTTAGGGTTGCCTACACCTTTGATGTCTATAAATAAGAGCATTCAGCTCATTTGTAAATAAGTTTTGCATGAGAGATTAATATATGCTATGCCCACCTTGCCTGTAATATTGTCTTTTTGTATCTGTTCATGAGCATTTGTTTTGATAATGAATTGTTATGCCACTTGGGTTCCATGCAATTATTATGGTGAATGCTTGCCTTAGTTAGATATAGTGGCTAGTTTGATCGTAGATTGTACGTGTGTCTCGCCTATGCAATTTATTGTCCTAGTTGGCTATCTTTTATGTTTAGTTATCAATAAGCCTATTCAAATTGAGCAAATAGTTGTGCCCACCTTGCCTTCATGTTGAGAGTTTGTACTTAAAGCTTATCATGTGATGTGAGTGATAATAAGCCTATTCAGCCAAGCAAATAGTTGTGCCCACCTTGCCTTCATGTTGTGAATCTGTACCCAGTTTATCATATAAAACCATTCCTGCTCCTTTTCCTCACGCTCTGTGTTCTTGAGGAAATTGGATAGATTAAAGTATTTAGTTTTTAGTTGTAGTTAAGATCTGCAAAACTAGAGAAAACCCTTAGCTGCAATGTCCTTGGTTTTCTTAACTTTGTGCCTCTCACAGCTGAGTCGAAAAAGATAGGTTTAGATTACTTTACTTTTTAGAACGTATACCAACAAAAGAGGGAGCTTCCCCTCCTAATTTGAAGAGAACTCATCACGTAGTGTGCATAGCTGTCCTTACAAACTTACACTCCAGAGGTGTTAGTTCTTACGCCATCAATGATCAAGAATCCAAGGTATCTTGTCAAACATTTCATGGGAAAAACCTGTAGATAAACATTCCTTCAAAGTATTTGGTTGCATTTCTATGGGATCTAAATCTGCATCATTTTTGTTCACGTAGTCTCCTAGGAGCTGTCACTTACATTATTGTTTGCAACCGAGTTTTCAGAATTTCCATATCATCATTTTCTGCAACTTCCAGTGTATTATTAATTTTATTAGGAGCTTTAACTTTAGAAACACTCGCACAATGGCCACTACAAATATTTTATCGTTTGTCAGTTCCCAATTCTTACTTGAATGGCTATTACATGACATAAAGTGATTACTTCAAAATTGATCAAATTTTAATGCTTTATTTAAAGAAGAATTTGTTTCTCTATAGTTCAACCCTACCATTTGTGCATTACAATGATGCATTAGTTTCAGTTCTGAAATGTAGGTGTACCCCTCATTTATATCTCATAGCTAAGATATCATTGCAACAAACTTCATCTATTTGTTCAGTTTATTTCCAATGCCTCAATTCTATGTACTCTTTACACTGCAACTTGGAATCCTTAGTGGAACTTCAATACCTGAACTGAGTTCTGGACTTGCTTCTACACCTCCAAACATAAACATAGACTTAGCCATGGTCTATAAAGTCATCAGAGAAAGAAATCATGTTGGCATGACAAAGATGAATATAGCTACAGGGTTTCATTCCTGATTGTCTCTATTTCTTGGATATCTCGGTTACACATCATCTTCCATACACTATTTTCATTATCAGAAGAAGTTACTTTCCTCAGTGTAAGAGGCTGATTTTCATAAACAAACATTTCCCCAGTTCATTTTATTTAATGTTTAGTTTGAGAACATCAAGATTATGAATGTGCATTGTCAAGAACCTCTTTTTATCATCATTATGGTAGTCTTTGAATGATCACATTCAAGCATGTACTTATGCATCTACCAAATGCATTTGCTTGGAAAGTTCCTAAAATCTCTTCAACAAGTTTATAACACACGCACACACACACATATATTGCAATGATTCTGATCCATATTAGATTGTAGTCCTTTATGGCATTCTATCAAACAGTTTGTGCTTTGTTCCATATATATATATATTGCAATGATTATGTTCCATATGATGTTGTAGTCCTTTGTGGCATTCCGTCAAAACAGTTTGTGCTTTGTTCCGGCTCCCACAGTTGGCATATATTTTGTAATCCATTTTTACTAAGACAATTGCAGCTACAACGTATACAAAAAATCCTCTGAAGTAAAATTTTGTGACTATCCATGCTCTGTTGCAAGACTTCCACTTTTGCACAGGCCATGGACCTGCCTGGTAAAGTTTGTGGAACTCAGCTTTATGTCTTCCAATTGTATTTGGTTAAAATTGGTGGGACCTTTTCAATAAATCTATTACTTGTATGATGTAAGTAAATATCTCACAATCCTATTTTGGTGCAGGTAAAGAGTATGTTGGCAAAGGGCATGATTTCACAATTGTTTGAAAGTTTCAAAAGCCATTTTCAACAATTTCATTTTGTAGAATTGCAATCCTTGCCTACTGTGAGAGTACAGCTCTGTGACATTTTACTTCAAATGATTTACCTACTCTTTTTTCACTTTGCAATGCTGCCAATTGCATTTGCTTGAAGTTTTCCAAGATCTCATGGACAAATCCAGCATGTGAGTATTCGACACTCACTGAATTTCATGAGATGACATTGCTTTGAAATGTTCAATCAAAAGACTCAGGTGCCTTCTTTGCTTCCACATTTCGCAGACATGTCTACCATGGGGGTTGTGACTACTATATTTGACAAAATTCTTTCTCTATTATGCGATGGTGGATGTCTATACAATGTTCTAAAGTTCCCATTTTAGCACAGGTAGAGGGGCTGCCTTGAAAAGGGCCATGGAGTTTGGTGTTACGCTTGCTAATATTGCTGGCTAGAAATATTAGTCAACAAGTCCATTTTGTGCATACGTTGCATTTGTGAAATGACATTTCTCTGAGGTATTTTCCCAGGCAGCCTTGTGCCTATCAGTGCTTGCATATTTTGCATAGGCATATATCAAAATGTTTCCCACAAATCTATCTTTCATTACACGTTAATCGATGCCCAAATCCTGCCCTAAGCCTCTGAAAGTCATGGTGTTCCAAAGGTTTTAATCATCTGAAGGTTTTTGTTCCCTTTACAGGAAGCAGAGTTTCATTGGGAAGACAAAATGTTCATGTGTCCACGTGGGGATCAAAAGCCTAGTCAAAATTAATAGTAGGAGACTCGATTTGGAAAAGAGCATGAAAACAGATTAGGCCTGGTTTTGTCTTGGTCCCTTAGACTGTTTAGTCTGGTGGACATCATTAAAATCTTTCATTCATTCATTCTAATATAGACGTTTTGGGGAGTTTTAACATGTGTAGGTGGTATGTCCTCAGAATTGTAATCTCGAAATGTAAATATTTAAATACAAATAAAATAAATATCAGAAACATAAATATAAATAATTGTAATTTAATATTATTATAAGTATAATTATTGGAAATAATATTAAAATATAAATGTTAATAATTTAAATATTACCATTATAATCTATAATAAATAAATGAAGTATCCATGAATATAAAAATCTATTATTACCAATGACCATAATAATAAGTGAAGACTAAAATTAAAGAAAAGAAACTAAACAAATATATATAAATCCAAAAGTCAAAGTGCCACGATTATATGGCAATGATGGTATTTTATGAAGGCAGCAAAATTTTATTGAATAAAAATTAGGGAGGCAGCGATCAAACCAAAAGTAATTAAAAGCAGCAGTCAAACCTAAACTAGCGGTCAAGCCAAAAGTCATGCCCATTCAAGATTACTTCCCTTCAAAGAGATACGTCTCTTTATGGAGATACAAGGATATTAATGAGAACATATTTGAAGGGTTGGGAGTGCATTGAAGGAAATAAAACAGAGAAAGGGAAATTAGTGAATGAATGAAAGAACCCCTGAAGATCGTAGAGAGGCAGCAATACATTACCAGTAAGTTAAATGTAATAATAGAAAAATATATATATATTTATATTCATATCATAAGCTTCGGAGGAAGGTTACTCATTGGACTCATCGTTGGCTGTCTACTGCTGCTAGGGTGACTCTTCTCAAGTCTGTTATCCAGGCCCTCCCCACCTATAGGTGCTTTGTTCAAGCGGCTCCTATGTATTTCCTTAAGGAATTTGATGCTCTTTCTCGCCAATTTCTTTGGAGCGGCAATTTGTTGTCCCCCAAGTGGAGCCTTGTTAAGTGGGATTCTGTGTGTAGACCGAAGCAGGAGGGTGGGCTTGGTTTACGCTCTGCCATTTTGAATGGGAAAGCTCTCACTGCCAAGCTGTATTGGCGATGGTGTACCAATCAACATCAGCTATGGGCTCGTATTCTCAACCATAAATATCTTCGGGGTGTTACCTCTTTTGAGGTTCCTCGCTATGCTTTGGAAGGGAGTGGGTCTATGATTTGGCATACTTTGAAAGTGGGGGAGCAGCTGATTAAGGGTGCGCTTTTTTGGATTTGTCATTCAGGGTCACAGGTTCTTTTTTGGGCGGATTCTTGGGATGGTCACCCTTCTATTCTCTCTTCTTGTCCTCACCTCCAGTCCCTATGCGATGTATTTATTGCTGCCGGCTGGGATACTGTGGAGCATTATAAGGTGGTACAACATGGTGGCTTGGCTATTAGTTTTCGTTGGAAGCACCCTTCTGAGTGCCCGCCTGGAGGGTCTGAGGGGGATAGGCGGGAGCTGTTTGAGCTTTTGGCTTCCCGTGCCTGTAACTCTCTGAGGGGCCCGGATATCTTGACCTGGGATGGCTCAGATTTGTCCAGAAAGTACTTTGTGGGGGCTGGTTATAAGAAATTGGGTAGACAGTTGTTTGGGGACACTGAGGTCCCTTGGTGGAAGCAAGTTTGGCACAAGCTATCTTGGCCCAAGTGCAATTTTTTCATGTGGTTAGTGCCTCAGAACCGGTGTCTTACTTGGGATAATTTATGTAAGCGGGGTTTTCATGGCCCCTCTATGTGTGTTTTATGTCATGGTAGTGAAGAGAGTGTCTCCCATCTCTTCTTTCATTGTGCCTATGCTAGGGAGATTTGACATTTCTGGTGGGGGGTGTGGAATACAGCTTGCTGGCATGCTTCCTCTTTGGCGGAGTTTGGGGAACGGTGGGGTAAGGCCCCTGTTTCTACCACCTTTCTTCAGGCTACTTGGGCTCTTGGGCCCTCCTTTATTAGCTGGAACTTGTGGTTGGAAAGGAATAGGCAGATCTTTCAGGATTCGCTTCTGAGGGCCCCTCATCTCTGGTGGAAAATTCTACATTCTCTTGGGGAAACCATTGCGGCTAAGTGTGATATGACTGTGCTGGTGGATCCTCGTGACGTTGATTGTTGTAATCGTCTTCATCTTCCTCCTTCGCAGCGTCAGCTTATGCGTAACAGATGTAGACATCCTACCTCGAAGGTGAATAGGGAGGGGAGATGGACTCCTCCCCCTCATGGTGTCCTTAAAATCAATTCTGATGGCTCTTCTCGAGGAAACCCGGGGCATGCTGGGATTGGGGGTGTTGGCAGGGATAGCTATGGCGAGGTCCAGTTTATCTTTTCTGTGTACAAGGGCCTTCATACTAATAATCTTATGGAGGCTCAGGCTATTTTATTGGCTGTGGAGCGGGGCAGTCAACTGAGTTGGCAAAGGATCATTTGTGAGTTTGACTCATAGGTTGTGGTGAACTTGCTGAAAAGGCAGTGTTTGGATGATGTGAGCTGGCAACTGACTTTGATTGTGCAACAAATTCTCACCCTTTGTGTGTCTCTGGAGTATATTACTTTCACTCATATTCCTCGAGAATGGAATGGGGTGGCTGATTGCTTGGCTAAATGGGCGTCGGATCATATTCAAGATTGGAATTTGGTGGATTGGGGCCAATTACCCCCAGATTTGTCTCAACAATTGGATCGCTTGGTGGAGCTTGATAGGGCCATTTAATGCCCTTGCTTTGTAATGTTTCCTTGATTTAATAAAAATTTTACCCTCCTTGATGTTAATATTCATATCAAGAAATTATTGTAAATTGAAATCAGTTGGAAATATATATATATATATATATATATATATATATATATATAAAATCATATATATATAATATATATATATCACTTGTGAATATACAATAATGATACTTGCAGCAATTGTTAAGCCTTATAAGTAATGATGACTCTTTAATATAAACATAAGTAGATTATGTATATTTATGAATCGTCCTCATCCTATGATCAATCCCGTATAAGGTTAAAGGAGGTGAGTAAGGAATCAAAAAACGTGGAGAGATACAACAACTTAGGTGATGTACTCACTTAGCAATAATATTTAGCATATTTTGAATATAAGAAACATATATCGCTAATCTAATTATTGGTGTAATGTTTTCTTTAGTATTATCATGATGAGAATGATGTTAATATGAACTTAAAGAACCAATGATAAATGAAAATATATTTGATTGCTTAAAAGATTGTCTTTTGAGTGTTTGCAAACTTACTGGAGAGGAAGGGCTTGAGGGAAGTGGTGCCTAAAAACCCCACTTAAGATTCTACCCCCGAAACCCAATGCAAGGATGGCCCACGGAGGGGTAGAAGTTCCACTTAAGGTTTTTCCTTGTTCGAAGACATGGGTGGGCCATGGGAGGGGTGGGGGTCCCACTTAAGAATTCGTCGAAGCCATGGAGGGGTGGTAGGCCTAGATCACTTGTACACTCCCTTGACTTTCCCCAGTAGGTTAAGTGTTTTTCGAGGTGATGCCATGGGTGGAGAAAGCAGGTACTAAGTCGTCGAGAAGAGAGGGTTGTGGTATACAACCTATTGTGACCTTTTCTCACATCACCCCATTCCAGATGGGGACCCCCTAAATTTTGCTCCATTTTGGTCTTTTGGCCTTTGTTTTTGCGTCTCTCTCTCTTTGATCTTTCTGTTCTTTCGGGGATGTCCCATCGTTTGACCTGGTTGAAATTTTGGCTAAGTTTGTGAAATTAGGGTTTTCATTCCTCAGGCTTGTTTGAGGTCAAATTGAGTTGGAAAAGTGGCATATGAGCTTGGCATTGCTATCACAACGCTTCAGGGCGCTTGCACGCAAAATTTGAGCAAAATTGGACAACTTGCTATTTTTAGCAGTTCAGGCTTCAAGAGCCATTTTCAGGGTGCACAGGTACGATTCTTCAATGCATGTTTGGAGAATGTTTTTGGGTTTTTCAAGGCCTTCGCTGTGATATAACATGCAAGTCAAGACGATGACTTTCAACAGTTTAGCCTTCAAAGGCTATTTTTAGGGTTTGCATGCAGAGTTTTTCAGTGCATATCTGGGTATTCCTTATGGGTTTTCCGAGAGCTTCGCAATGGTATGACATGCAAGCAGAGTTGATCATTTTTTAGGGACTTACTATTTTTAGCCAGTGCTCGCATGTAGACCAGTTTTCTGGGTTTTTCTGGGTTTTTTGAGATCCCTCAGGTAGTCTGACATGCAAACTCATCCGACATCAGATTGATCACTTTTCAGACATTTACTATTTTTAGTAGGCTCCCTCCAGCAGCTCCTAGCACTTCAGATTCACGAACAGAGCAACATACAACAAAAATCAAGCCAAATGAAGATCATTCGAGGCACATGCAAGACAGATTAGGGTTTCCAGCTTCGGGACTCAAAAAGAGGGGTAAAAAGCCAGAATTTTGAAAAACGAAGGTATCCCACTGCGATCAACATCCTTTAGGCAATCTACTGGTAAAATTTGGGCGCAATCCGAGCACTTACTATTTATAGTCAGTCACCTCCGGAACAGGGCTATAAATAGCAAGCCAACACGAGGGGCAGGTGTGAGCAGGTTCACTAAGCGATGAGGACCACGTGGTCAAAAATTCAAGTCAAACAAAGCTGTAAAAGTCAAACAATTTTAGGGTGTGCTAAAAAAAGCAAGAGGGCTAAAAATAGAAAATGAGCTTGGGCAACAGGTATAAACAAGGTAGCATGGCCACGAGAAGCATATCACGCCAGCTCCAGATCCAGAACAAGTAAAACCCATGGAGATTCACACCTCTTCGAAATTTGCTAAAAATAGAGTGGTAAGAGGTAGCTGAGGGCATTGAAAATTCTAAGTCCACAAATGAAAACTGGCAGGAGGAAGGGGGAATTGCGCCTAAGAATAGAGGATGCTTGATGAAATTCACTAAGTATCGGAAATTTCCCCTCATACCTCCAAATGCGCCTAGCCTACAAGTCAATGGAGGATACGTGATGATAAAAAAATCTAAGGCATGAAAAATTCCTCCACCCTACCTCAAATGCACCTAAGCTGAGAAGACATGGCAAGAAAATTTCCTCCTCCCTAGGTGAAATGCGCCCTCAAGCAAGGGGTATGAGGCGAGAAAAGTTTAAGTCAATGAAATGGAAGTTCCCCCTTCAAAATGCGCCCTCAAGAAGAAGGGGCTTGAGAAAATATTCTCTATGTTTGGAAGTTCCTCCTCACACCCCAAAATGCGCCCATCATGTAAGGGGGTGTTTGAAAAGTTTCTAAGGCATAAAATGGAGGCTCAAGGGTGAAAATGCGCCCTTGAGGTGAGAGTGTTGGCAAAAATTTTCTAAGGAAGAGAAAAATGAAAGCTCATGGGCTGAAATGCACCCAAGGAAGAAAAACGCCTAACTATAAGAAAATTCGTCCACCACATATGAAATGCACCCAAGCTTGCAAGGCATGAAGACTAGCATAAAAAAATGTCTAAGTATGAGAAATTCCTCCTCCCTAGGTGAAGTGCACCCAAGGCTGCAAGGAGGGTGAAAGGTAAATATCCAAGGTGTTTGAAATATCCTCCTCACATACCTAAATGCACCCTTGAATGGAAGTGACACATGTGAAATGCGACCAAGCTTGAAAGTGGAAGTGGCATGTATGAAATGCGCCCAAGGTAAAAGGGCTTGAGCATGAGAAATATTCTAAGTAAGAAAGTTCCTCTTCCCTATGTAAAATGCGCCCAAGGCTGCAAGGATATTGAAATTTTTCTAAGGCAAGAAAGTTCCTCCTCCCTACCTCATATGCACCCACAAGGAATGAAGACAAGGTAAAGGTTTCTAAGGCGTGGGAAAAGGAAGCAAGGAGCCCCATATGCGCCCAAGCTTGCAAAGGGTGGAGAAGGCATAAAATAAAAGTTTCTAAGTGTGAGAAATTTCTCCTCACACCCCTAAATGCGCCCATCTTGAGGAAAAGGTTTAAGGCAAGCTAAAACGAGAGTTGACCCCTCTAAATGTGCCCTTGTTTGTGGAGGAGGTAAGACAAGCTTCTAGGCGTGGAAAATGCTTGAGAGATAAATGGAAGCATGAGTTAGGAAGTGCGCCCAAGGTGGGTTGATTAAATTTAAAATGTCTAAGGCATTACAAGGTGAAGTTGGGAATTACGCTTAAGGAGGAGGTAATGATGAGGTTTCCAAAGGCAAGATGAAATGCGCCCATGAGCAGGAAAGAATTTATTTGGGAAAACAAGAAAAATTCCAAGGCATGAAAAGTGAAGGCTACAGGTGTGGAAAACGTCCAGAATGAAAGTGCAATCAACCTTAGCAAATTTTATTATTTTTCAAAAATAATAAAAATTAAACTTACCCCTTCGTCCGGGTACACATGAAAATGATGATTTTTGAGGGGAAATTTCTTCTGGGTATTGGAAATTTCTCACTGGGAGATGCTTTTATAATTTTCCACACCTCTCTCAAGATTTTTCGAGAAAGAGTTTTTCCTGGCGCTCGTTTAATGAATTTCCTAGGCGAAATTAAAACTTCTCTAAGGCAAATAAAAGAAATGTTTTTACAAAAAATACCTCGGCTAGTGATGTCAAAATGAGCGCCTAGATTACAGTGGATGAAATTTATAAAGCAAATAAAATTGTCTAAGGAAAGGGAAAATAGGATAACAGGGGGTCAAATGCACTGAAGCTCAAGATGAGTGGAATTTTATCTAAGTCATCAAGCTCCTAAAGGAAGGTGGACAAGGCAGGTGAATAAAATTGCTAAGGCAGGTGAATGAAATTGCTAAGGCAGGAGGATGAAAACATCAATATGGCATTCGCCCCAGCGTGTAGAGGTTGATAAGTTATGAAGATTTGTTAGAGAAAAATGATGAACTCTATCACATCCGGAGATCAATCGGTTAGAACATGGAAATCAGGTAAGTAAAGTGAATTTATATCATAAGTGTTCTAACGCTCTTCTTTTTGTTTTGCACGAAGATGTTGGAAGAAATGGCTAAGTGTCGCGACAATGTAAAGTTGAAGAAATTTGGTGAAAAGGTTCCCAAGGAAAAGTGAAATGGCAATGAAGATTTGGCTAAGGCATTAAGAACGTGATATGAAAGAGGCATATGCGCCCAGGGCAGTGGGCTGGAGAAATATGAAAGTTACGAGGAAGAAGTGCGTCCAGGAATTAAAGCAACAGGAGGGCTTGTTGTACCCAAGCCAAATTTTTTGCTTCATTAAGGCATTTTGCATAAAATGGTCTAAACCTTGTAAAAGTGGGGTCAAAACTCAGTGTTTGGGCAAATAAAGTATAGGCTTTTAGTCAATGTGATGCCAGGAAGATACTAGCAAAATTTGAAAATTTTGAAAATTAGGGTTTCTAAAATCTATTTTTAGCTTGAAACCCTAAAAAATAGGAACTTGTCAGAATTGGCTGAAATTAATTTTGATTGCTTATTTCACATCACGATCACAGTGGTGAAGTCAGTTTCAATTAAAAGTAAGTTTAAGGTTGGTGGGTAGTTATAACTTTTTCAGGAGAAAAGTTAGGACCTCCGAGGTCATCAATGGAAGTTGGCCAATACCAGGTATTAATATCTAAGCCTGAAACTCAAAGAAGAATGCTCTACGGTGAAAGATGTTACAAAATATGCTTTTTGACAGAGGGGATTTTCAGATTGGTAAAAAGTGTTAAAATATTCTAAGTCTGGGAACTTTTCACTGTGTAACGTAGTAGACACTTGCGCAATCAACGTGCAAATCAACTTTATAGTGTCCGTACTTGTGAAAATGATGAAGTATAGTCATACACACACCTCGGCAGTCATAACACGTCGACATGGTCAAACTCAGCAGTGGATACATCATTTGCAAAGTATAAAATGGTGAAAATCAATGAATTCAAAGCAAATCTGCTCCCCTGTAGCCCAGGGGCACCCTTCCATTTGAAGGTCAAGATTTGATTGCTTTGGATGGAGAACACATTCATTGTTTTATGTTTTCAGTCAACTTTCCGACTAGCCGTGGAGCAAGACCATCTGAGTTACAGAACTCTGACAAACGAAGACAGAAGCAGAGGTTACGAAGAGTGTTTTCTCACAAGGAGGCAGTCTAGAAATGCAGATCCGCTCCCTTCTAGCCCAGGGGCGATTTTCTTTTTGAAGGCCCATATCTAGATGCATGTGTGTTTTGATGGTTTCGGTCTTTGCAGAATTAGTTTGGCTTTTCAACGAGCTATCAAGCGGAAGCATATTCAGTACAAAACTCCAGTTATCAACGTCAGAAGTGGAAATTGCAGGCAGGATACATGTTAGAAGAGGTTTCTAGAAATGCAAATCCGCTCCCCTATAGCCCAGGGTCGATCCTGAATATGACTGGTTTGATGGATGAATTTGCAATCGAGGTCTTCCTGAGACCTTTTCCAGTTCAGTCTAGCTTTGCAACGCAGCAGTTCACAAGACGATCCGACATTCTGAGTGATCATGACAAAGGTTCTACCGAGCACGTAAAACAGAGGATGGTGAAGCATAGCTACACAAAGCTGCACATCTATAGGCTAGGGGCACCCAACCTTTAGGCCTGCCAGATGGGGTCATTTGCAATTGCAGTCTTCACAAGATTTATGTGCAATTACTCTAGCCATTCAACGAGTCCAGCCAATAGCCTCCGGGATTTGGCGAGAGCTCGTACGTGTGAGGTCAAGGTGACAATGCTATAAAGTGGAAGTGGTTGAAGACAGTTCAAAAAATGACTAAGTATAAGGCTAGAATTTTATTTGAAAAAGTGGATTCTCTTTTAAGGGTCTTAGAAGCAGTTGTTTGGCTTCGTCTTCTCCAAGAACATCTCTTGCAAGTTGACCAAATTATACAGAGAGACAAGCGGCACGTGAATCAGAACATTCCAGTTCCTGGTATCAAGGGTCAAAGTATGGTGTTCAGATGAAAATCACACTTTTGCCAAAATGGTATTTCAGCTATCACAGAATAGGGGCGCCCATCCTTTTGGGGTTCCTAATACAATTTCCAGATACCTTACATACAGTCATTGGATGCAAAGTACTTCCAGTCACGCAGTGAATCCACTATCTAGTTAGCAGGGCTCATTGTTCACCATCAATAGCAGTTTGAGGCATCAAAAGGCAATACGATGAAATGGCTAAGTATGGAGTCAAAGCATCAATTTAATCAGAGGCGCCTAATTTTCTAAGGTGTCAGATGATGATTTTAGCAGTTGTTGCTCCCAACAGACATTTCATCCTTGTTATGCAAGCTTCGCAGTGGATATCTCAGCACGGTCACATGATCATTCAATCATCCAGAAATCAGAGTTGAACATGGACAGATGTAATTTTGTAGTCAGCTATAAAATAGGAGATTCTTAAAAATCTCACAACTCTTGCAAATGGATGCCTAAAAGATCAAAATTTGACTTTTTAGAATCAGTGAAGTGTGCTAAGCACAACGAGATGCTATTTTTAGCAAAATGATTAAAATAATATTTTTGCATGCAAGGCATTAAAAAGTGACGAATTTCTTCAAAGAGCTAAATATTGGTGCCTCTTTTTAGTTTGCATGCTTTAAATTAAAATATTATTTTTATCTAAGACTCAAAGTCAATGGCAGTTCAGCTGGTGAAGGGCCAATCAATTTCTTCCTTCACAATTAGGGTTTGAGCTTGCATGCATGCATGATGGTACGAATTTATCTAGTTATGCAAGCATGGCATTCATCATTTCATTCATCCAGCTTGAGCAGAGGTGAATTCTTTTTAGAGTTGGGCGAATTTCTTCAACAGTCAATTGTGAAGGCATAAAAAATCTTCTTTTGTAGGTACAAGTCAAGATTCATCAGCAGAATTCAAAGCAGAGTGGTGATTTTGACAGAAGAAGATAATAAATAAATAAAAACTAAAAAACATCTTTCTTCTTTTCTAGATTTCTTCCATCTTCTCTTCTTAAATTCTCTCGCATGTTCGAAGTGTTGGCAGATTTTGGCAAAAAAAAGTATCTGGGTTGATTCAGAAGAGCTTTCTCAGCAAAACCCATGTGCTAGAATTTTCAGGGAAAATTTGTTCTAGAGCATCAGTTCTTGAGGCTCTGATTTTCTGAAGTGAAATTCCTTTGCATGGTGGAGTAGAAGTCGATATTTTTTGAATCTAACGTTGTGGGTTGTTTTAGAAATATCTTCTGGACAAAACCCATATCTCGGATTTTCTCGGGAAAAATGTCCTCACAGCCCCTCAGATATCAACTGAAAACCTTTTGCATGCAGGCCTAAATCACATTTTTTCACAATTGTGACATAGTGGGTCATCTTAGAATTTGATTCTACATAAAACCCACGTCTCAGAATTTTCTGTGAAAATTGCCCTCCGACAAGCTATTTTTAGCCTCATTAGGAGAGATTTTTGGTTTTCTGGAGAAGTTGTCAGAATATAGCCGTGTTCACAGTCAACAAGCAAGTTTTTCAAGATGCGGTTCACACAGATTGAATTCAAGACTATGTCGGTCTTAATTCATGATTTCATCAGAAAAGCCGACACCGATTTGTATCAAGCGCATCAAGAAGGTTGACAAGCGTAGTCACTCAAGTTCACATGGTTTCATGCCTCGTATAGTTGATTGTCTTCCAAGGCTAGTTTAGAGGGTTGATACCATTGGGTTTCTGCGTATGCAGCAAGTTCATTTGCATTTCTCACAACCAAAGTGTTTATAGTCAAACTTTGTGGTTTCATCATGCAACACTCTTCCATAGAGAAAAGCGTCAAAAACGTGAGAAGCGTCAAGCTGTAGAAGAAACAATGGCCATCACTTCAATTGCAGAGCCGCCAGAGTTACTAGTCAGTGATGTGCCAAGAGGTTTCCAAGTTTGCTTGAGTTGCTGACAAGCAGTGAATTGACAGTTAAGACATGTGATGACCTCTAGATGGTGATGCAGTCACTAACCTCGTGGAGGGGTTACTTGCTTGAGATCAGGGCCAGTAAACTTTAGTTCAAGGCGTCCCACCTTTTCCAAGATAGACATTAGACACAAGAGTTAAACTCGAGGCTTCTTTCCGAGTTAACTTGTTGTTACACATTGCATGTCATGTCTTTCTTGGAAACATCTACAGACACTTGGAGCATAGATTAGATCTTTCAGTTGACTGATGATAGCATTCCAGTTGACTTGCTTTCAATAAGGACATGCATGTTGCACCTTGTCCATTTAGATTAGATGTTTCAGTTAACTGATGACAATTTCCCAGTTAACTGTATAGTTTCATTCAATTAGGGTTTAGGAATAAGATCTTGCATGTCTTGCAAGACTGTAGTTGACTCAAGGTGATTTTAGGGTTGCCTACACCTTGAAGTCTATAAATAAGAGCTTTTAGCTCATTTGTAATTAGCTTTTCCTAGTAATAGAGAATTGCTGCATTGTTGGCAACATGCCTATTCTCAAGATTGGTTCACCCTTGTAAATTAGAACTTTTGCTTGATAGCATACATGTTGCGCCTACCTTGCCTGTAGTAATTCTATTATTGTATCTGTTCAAAGAGTGATTGTTGTTATAATAAATAGTTGCGCCTACCTTGCCTTCATGTTATTGTCATGGTGTTTATTCGATCTTAGTTAAATGGGGTTGCTGGTTTGATCGTTATTGCATGCGTATTGCGTCTATACAATCTACTGTCCCAGTTGCTTACCTTTTGTTTTGTTTATCATAAGCCTATTTAGAAGAGCAAATAGTTGTGCCCACCTTGCCTTCATGTTGCAAAATTGTACTTAAAGCTTATTGTTTGATGTGTGTTATAGTAGACCCATTCAACCAAGCAGATAGTTGCGCCTACCTTGCCTTCATGTTGTGAAGCTGTACCAAGTTTATCATTTATTCATTTGTTTTAATAAACTTCTTCCCAGATTAGCAAATAGTTGCGCCTCCCTTGCCTTCATGTTGTGAGCTCGTACCTGGACTTTATCGTACAATACATTCCTACTCCATTTCCTCATGCTCTGTTTCTTGAGGAAACTGGATAGATTTTAAAGAAGTTAGCTTAGTTGTAGTTAGATGATCTACGAAACCAGAAAATACTTAGCTGCAACGTTCTAGGTTTTCTTAACCTTGTGCCTCTACCAACTGAGAACAAAAAGATAGGATATTAGTTTACTTTTCCATTCCATGCATTCCAGCACAACGAGGGAGCTTCCCCTCCTAATTTGAAGAGCACTCATTACGTAGTGTGCATAGTTGTCCTTACAAACTTACACTCCAGAGGTGTTAGTTTTTATGCCAACAGGGCTTAACGGAGATTTTTTTTTTTTGCAAGGATGGTTAAACTGAGTGTTGTTGTATGCTCGCCTCCTCCTAACGCAACAGAATTGGCAAGCAGAGCAGTGGGAACACGTTTCTGGATGAGAATCTTCTAGAAGAGGATAGTGGGCATTAATTTCTCATGGTGGCATCTGCAAAGGAGTGAAGAATATTCTGTGCATTCATTGCCCCACTCCTCTCAGTGGCGGTTTTTAGGGCTAAAACCCTAATTAGGGCATATGTGGCTCGATTTGAGCCCTTCTTTGTAATTGAATCTAAGTCGTCCGTTGGATAGGACTTTCTATAAAAGGGGCATCCCCCCTCATTTGTAATGGAGTAGAGATTGGATTAGATCAAGAAATCAGAGAGTAGAGAAGATAGAAGTTAGAATAGAAGTAGCAAAACATAGATTGGATAGTTTAGATTGAAGAGGAAAGGAAGTTTTCCCATTGAGGACTTTGTAAGAAGTTGTTGTGAACACTCTCATAATACAAAGATTTATCATTGCTTGGTGGTTCTATCTTTTGTTGTGAGTAGCTAGCAAGGCTTTTTCGTCTTTCCAATTCAACTAGATAGAGTAAAGTAGATTTTGTTTTATGCAAGTAGTTGGTAATTGTGGAATGCAGTGTTTGACTTGAGCAAGTCTTCTTTCATCCATACCACTAGCGGGCTCGCTGATGGTGAGTTTGCCCTGCGTGGTCAACTGGAGCATTGGCGCTTAACTTCAATTGTGATTTGTATGTCCACTTGTATCGTTGTGATGGTGTGTGCATGCTATGTCATAATTTGAACATCTTACTCATCCTTTGAAGATTGCACCGATTTTGTGGAAGTTGTCCGAAGGGAGGCGAAGCAAAGTCTGGTTTGAAGTTTGTTAAAGTTGATCCTCGTGTTCCACCTTTAGGAGTAGACCATAGAATCTCTACCCTTTATCCCCTTTAAATTCAACATTTTCTCGGTTAACTTAGGAATCAGAGCATTATCGTCAAATCATTCGTGTCTTAATTGCTTCACAAAGTTTAACAAATTGTGTGAGTCCCCTTGGAATACCCAGCATATTCACATCAACCAATTGAGTCTATTCATGACATAAGGAACCTTGGAGTTGAATGCATGATCTTTCACGTGATCTTAGCATGCATAATACTTTGATTAAGAGAGAATAGGGTGACCGTTGGACATTTTATTTTGTGTTGGTGTGGTCATAAAACACCCATCAACACAACCTCTTGGGCTTGGCAAAGGACTTTGAGACGGATCTACCCATGCCACTCCTCATATGTCTTCATTATCGTTTTATGATTATATTTATATTTGGATATCTAGATATTTATGCTAATAGACATATGTATATATGTGGAAATATTGTTCAAATGGTGAATGCAAGTGGCAACCAGGAATATATCATTGAAAGGTTATCCAATTGACAAGGTGAAAAACCCTAATGCTAATCAATAACCGAACTCTAGGGAAAATTGGGTAAGGGACATTATAGTAGGAAATGGAGGTGTAGGGAGCACTTTCCTTCCTTCTCTTAGGAGGACTTCGCATTTCTGCCTAGAGGCTTTTATAACCTTTTACTTTTTCTCCTTATATGCCTTGCGGGATTTGAGCTTGCACCAACTTCAAAAAAAGTGGTGGCTAAATTAAATTCCAAAATTTTGAAAGTTTTAAATTGGAGTAAAACCTATGAAAATGTGAAAATCTTAAATTTTAAAATTGCCCCATTCTTAAACACCTTGTATTTGTTGGCCCTATGGTTGTCATTGCACCAAAAGATCGACTTGTTAATGCCCGATACAACCGCCAAAGTTAACGGATCCACGGGATGCGGTTAGTCCATGTCACGAATCCCGAGGGGAGCACTGACCATCTGCCAACAATCTCCTCCACAGCATTACCCGAGGGGATTCAAACCCGACACCTTTGGCTCTGATACCAATTGTTGGCCCTACAGTTGATGTTGCACCAAAAGATTGACCTGTTAATGCCTGATACAACCGCCAGAGTTAACGGATCCACGGGAGACGGTTAGTCCATGTCACGAATTTTGAGGGGAGCGCTGACCATCTGCCAACAATATTTATGATTTGAGCTTTGAATATTTGGTGATGACTTTGAGAAACATCTTTCAAATGCCATTAGTGATGTGAATAAACATCGCAAACCTCATGTTATCACCAATTGAGTGATCATGTAAATAAAATTTGGTGAATTTAATAAAATTACATGGTGAAATCTATTTTGCCCACATGTCAAACTTTAAATAATTGCAAATTCACCTTTGTGAACCCATTGTGCTTGTTTTTTGGACATTATATATTCAAAACTTAGCCAAACTTGAGGAGACCCAATTAGAAGTTGTTATTAACTTGATCAAGCTGAGGTGATAAAGAGACCTCACATGCAACTTGAAAAACCAACAAAACATGACTTTCAAAAATTCAACTCTACATGTTCTTTAATGAATGTGGAAAGTATACAAATTTGCTAGGTCAAATATGAGGATAACACTTTGACATGCCTAAACTTCCGCTTTTTGGCTTGTCGTGTTAGAACCTCCACCGAAAAGAAACATGTGCATCCAACTTTTACTTGAGCAGGTTTTCTATTTGGTTTTGCCATGTGAAGCTCCTGCAATTTGATGCCTATCTCAAAAACTCACTTTTGGTGGCTATCAATTGAAAGTTCCACTTCTTGGTGCTAAGTTCCAAAAGTTCCACTTGGCATTAAGTTTCAAAGTTCCACTTGGTGTTAATTAACCAAAGTTGCAACAAAAAGCAACATGGACATGTATGCTCCACTAGGCACCAAAATAACATGTTTTAGGAAAAATAAAGATAGAAACAAAGCAAAAGTGGTGCCCAATTTTGCCAATGGCCCCATGTCAAGGATGAAAGGCATATAAAGTGGAATAAAGCAAAAAAATCAATGAATTTAATCTCTTATTTCAAAGTGACACCCAAGATGAGAAGGATAAGATGGAAAGAATGTGTTGGAAACTTATTTTTATACTATTTTTGTAAAGATTAAAATTTAGTAGTTTAAAAGCTTTGCTTGAAAGTTATTATTTTATTATTTTTAAAGCTTCAAGAAGCTTCTTCTGGAAAGCTATAAATATATGCCATTTAAACATAAATTGTAATGAGAGTGGATGCCAAATTTATGTTGCAAAAGTGGTCATTCAAAGGTTGAAGTCGAGTTAATGTGTTAACTGTTTGTCATGAAAGACGACGAATGCTACACTATCTTGCTATTAATTTTATTAAATAATTGTTAATCCCATGCTTGGAATTTTGTGAGTTGAATTGAATTAAAAAATCTTGTCTAACTTTTTCTTGGTTTTCATTGCTCATAGAAGTGATAACTTTATGGATTCCTTTGAAAATTTACTTCATGGAATCATTCATTTATTTTGTCAATGATAATGTATTGGTCTATGATTTAGCTAATAAATAGTGCCTATTGGTGTTAAGTAACTTAATCCTTGTTTGTAGTTGGACATTGATCTCTATTTTAACTAGTAGGAAGTTGTGTTTTTTCATGCTTGAGTTGTTTTTGATTAATTAAGCAAGGAAAGGGCCTTGATCCCTTTCAAAAGCAACAAAACAGTCCAAAGAACAACAACCAAACAAAACAAAATAACAGATGAGAAAGCAAAACCACTTCCCCTCACCCAACCAACTAAAAAACATCAACCTACACCAACTAAATCAAAAGATATAATCCTATCTAATATCCAAGAGTTTTAACCAAACCATAATATCATCGATCCAAAAAATAAGGTTATATAG
>CM021104.1:120314147-120370258 GCA_007115665.2 Sequoiadendron giganteum | reverse complement strand
TTTTTGCAACACAGCTATAAATGACTAATTTGATCGTCGGGTAAAAAACACAACTAAATAATTAGTCACACAAATAAATGACTAAATAATTAGTCATAAAAAGTTAAACTAGGAATTAAAACATTATAAAAAGTTTTTTAATTTATTTTTGCAAGAAAGGAGGGAAACTTGCGTGGGTTTCCATGTATGCATGGGAATTTTTTGATTTTTTTTTTTTTTGGCAAAAGGACTAAAACAACACGGGCTCATGAGGAAAGTTTCAATTTTGAGAGGAAAACCTTACTTGCTTCTTTGACCATTCCAAGATGGACGCCTTCTCTGTTGTTTCAATTTTGAGAGGAAAACCTTACTTGCTTCTTTGACCATTCCAAGATGGACGCCTTCTCTGTTGTTTGCTACTTTGAAGAGGAAGGTTGCAGTGTTTTTGGGCAATTATCTAAGTTTCATTCAGCTAAGATCATGGGGCAGCTTCATAGCAACATTTCTGAGCATTTTCAATCTTCATTTGCACGATTGGTTGTTTTGTTTGCCTCTTTTCTATGTTTTTCCATCTTCCTGGGGTTGCTTTGTTTCATTTACGAGTTGCAGAAGGCATATAAGGGAGTGTTCTTTCTTCATGTTCTTGCATATCTATGTCTTCTTTGTCCATTTGAAGGCTCTTTCCCTTATCCCACGGGTTAGGGTTTTCTTTTGTGTTTGATATGCATTTTTAGTTTGAAATACTGCTTTGTAGAGCTCTGTTTTATGTATTATGGAAACAACATTATGCAATAGAAGTTTTCAGATTCAAAACCCTTGCAATCTAGCCTTTGGACAGTGTTTCAAATCATTATGCTCTGGGATCTAGGGTTTCAAGAGTGCAACAAAGAGACAATGGTTTTTTTAAAGGGATATTGGCTTGTTGCATTGCCATTAAAGCCATTTTGTTAGGTTCATT
Organism: Sequoiadendron giganteum; assembly: GCA_007115665.2. Classification (NCBI taxonomy): domain Eukaryota; kingdom Viridiplantae; phylum Streptophyta; class Pinopsida; order Cupressales; family Cupressaceae; genus Sequoiadendron; species Sequoiadendron giganteum. The sequence goes on along the minus strand of CM021104.1, from coordinate 120,369,321 downwards.
AAGGACGCAATAGTCATAAAAAATGGAGATCAATCTAATTGTGCATCAAAATGAGGATCTAGTCTCTTTGACAAGGAATGGGAATCAAGTCACCGTGAGGGTTAGTGATTTTGTAGTGGTTGTGTGCATTAATGAGGTTGTTTTATTTGAGAATATTGGTGTGAATGTCATTGTGAACTTTGATGATATCCAAGTGACAATAACCATTCAGATTTTAAATGATTTGTCACTGCCATAGACACAAACTCAATCTGAATGGTTATATATTAAATGATTTTAGAATGTTTTTAGCATTCAATACGTTCTTTTATTGATGGGCCTCTTTGACAAAATTGAGCCTATGTTCAACTTCAATTGGAGATTATCAAGTTATTTTTCTCTATAATTTTTCATCAATTGTTTTAAACCATATCCCTTAGCATGATTTTCAAAATCTATAATCAAATCATTGTGATCATATTTGAATATTCAGATGTATGTCATGTCTTTTGCATTGCACACTTGACTCTTAAAGACACAATTTTGTTTCCATAGCTTCAACATCACATGGTTTTTTTTTTTTTTAAACATAACTCAATCACAATGAGATGGATCATTGCAAAAGATAGTATTATTGAATACTCGATGCGGTAATACCTTAAAAGGATATTTCATCTTATCTTTACTACTTATTTGAGGTTGACATACAATTGATGTCGTATGTGCACATAAATTAAATTTACAAGCTAAGTATAAAGCATTAAACCATTCTATTCATGAAAATCTAGTGTCCCCTAAAGAAGATTTGGAAGTCCTAAGCATCACCAACCACAAATGTCAAGCACTTTGTTTTTAAGTAAGATTATATTTTATGACTGAAAATTTGTTGCATTGTGGTGGGAGAGTAGCTTGGTGGATACAATAGATAATTTTTCACCACAAAATTATCTTACTTCCCTTTGCTATCATTTATGCTAGTGAAGCTTCATGGAATTTCCTTACATCCCACTTCTATAGACTTGGTCATCATTCTTGTTGGGCAAAGGTAGATTTTTGGCCAGTGATTGCACAATTCTGGAACATCTGGGGGATGTTGTGCACCTTACAGATATTTTGGAGCTTTGGCATGTTATTTGAGGATTGAGGGGATTTTTTTAATTGGGAGTACTATTGCATTGTCTGAGGATTGTTTGTGTTATCAGATAGTTGTGGAGCTCAATTTTGGGAAAGGAGCAGTTATTAGACATTCACAAGCTCTTGACTAATTTTCTAGAGGCTAGTGGAATGGCTTTGTTGTTGAGAAGACATTTAAAGGTGAAGGACCAAAATGTGTCCATGACAGTGTTTCCAAGATTAGCCTTCATAGTTTTGTTGATTGCAAATTTGCATCTTTAAAATACAATCACAAAATAAATTTTCTCTATAAAAGCAAGTGTGGAGCATTGTCTCCACACCAATACATTTAAGAATAGGTCTTCATGGTTAGTATTCTCTAAATTGGCCCTCACACTTTAAGTGGCCATGGTCTTGATTTCCTATGATACAAGTTCAAATGGCACATGATAACCGCAAATGGGAACACAATAAATAACATTATTAGATAGAGAGAAGTATGTTCAAGGACACAAGTTAGCAGTGTTTACCTTTCCCTGGTTGAGTTTTTGGTAAATTGTTTTGAGAATGGCAACACATTGAATATGGTCATAAAAAGGCAGGTACTATTTTTAATTGATATCTATATTTAAAAATAAACCATTTACATTAAAAAGAAAGTATGTCAAATGGGTTGAGGTCAAATGATAAAAGCATAGAACTTACAAAAAGGAGTCCCAAATTCAAATCCCTTGGAGACATGATAGTGTTGAAATTGGGTAAAATGCCACATCTAATTCTTTGGGTGTGGTGTACCCAAATGGATGAGCCTAGGTGCAAGTCTTGGGTTTTCAACCAAAACATGAATGAAATCATACTGCAGGAAGGTTTCAAGAAAAAATGTGGACAATCAAGACATCAAAATTGTTTAATCAGTTCCATGAATGCAAAGTATGTGGTTTTCATGTATGTATTGGAGTCTATTTGTAAGATTATTGAAATTTTGGAGTGACCAAAAAAGGTTTTTGAACATCTATTAATTGGGCCCTCTCTTTCTCATTTTTTGTAGACCTTGTCTTCTAATGTTGAGGATGCTAATATCACTTTGGGAACCATCAAGCATGTGTTGGATAGTATCAAATCAAGTGTTTTATTAGAAGATAATGGTAAAAGATCAAAGCTTTATGATACAAAAAGAGATGAAGTAGATACTCTTGAACACACCATATAGGAACCGGTTCAGCTGCATAAAGATTGACAATCCTTATTTCTCTGGCATGATGTACCCCTTGTGCATGCAATAAAGAATGGGCATTTCTTCTTGGTTGATGAAATTTCTCTTGTTGATGACAGTGTTCTTGAAAGATTGAATATTGTTCTCAAACCCAGTCGACTCTTGGTAAGCTAAAGTTCAGTTCTTCCTCAGTCGTAAAGAGATTGAAGAGTTAATCATATCACTATTGTTGAAAATGGAGAGCATTGAACCGCAAATTATTACACCATGATGAACAAAAATGACAATATCAAAACTATATTATGCATTCATGATAATTACATTGTTTGTATAATGGCTTAAAACACCTATCAAGTTTACTTGTGCAATAACCACTCAACTACTGTATTCAAACTTCATATAGGAAATTCCCACAACTAATGTCTAAGTCCTAACTTAAGATTATTTATTTATTAACTATTACTAACCATTATTTATTGTAAAATGAAAACTACTAACCAAATTAGATGTAACATCAAAATATCAACAACGCCCCCCTCGATGAGTTCTACAGCTATGGCTAAAATGAATGAAATGTAATTTAAGCTTCATTTTCTTAGAAAGGCTTGCAAGAAATGGTCACCACATAACTAGTATCTTGACTTCATTATTATGTTTTGGAGGATTTGCAGGCTTTGCCTTGGTGTTTCATTGAATTTGTAATCATTTGTAACTTTTTTTTGGATATATTGTGTATTTGTAAAAATGGCTTTGATTTGGAACTCACACCACTGAATTGTTTTTAGGTACTTGCTGAGAAGGATGTGCTTGTTTAGAGGAGTTGATTGCACATCCATAGTTCTTCCTTTTGGCTACTATGAACCCAGGTGGGAATTTGGAAAGAAAGAACTGTCTCCTGCATTGCAGAATCGATTTACTGAGATATGGGTGCTTGCCATTATTGATTTGGATGACTTGAGAAACATTTCTCTCAATAGGTTTTTAAATTACCTAATTGTGGTAAAATTTCAGTTATTGTCATGGGCAGTTTTAAAACACATTCTTTGCTTCTTATAACAAATCCTCAAAAGCAATTCAAAGGCTTGTATTCTTGAATGTGCTCCTTCAAATTTTGCTTCTAATATATTAGTGGAGAGAATAAGAAATTTTTAAAGCTTATTATCGTTCTCACCTTGCAATCTTGGAGCTTCCTTCTTGACTCTTCTATGGAAGTGAGTCGATTGCTTGCATTGGAAAAGGGATTTAGAAAAAAATTTGTGCCTTTGATGAACTTCCAAAAAAAAACATATCGAATATTAATTTTATTTATAAATTATCAATATAGTATTAAACATACTAACAATTGTTCATTTCAAGAAGGCCAAGATACTCAAGATGAACTCCGTACAAGAAACCTTGGAGAGGAACTTGAAGAATGAGAACATAGGCACTTTTCAAAGGATAAGGGATATGTTGGTAAGCATTATATAACCACCTTGAATTTGTCATGCTTGTGTAAATACATGTCGGATAACTTGATTACAAAATTATACTCATTTTAAAGCAAAATTCCCAATGATTGACAAGGTCAGCATATCACTCCTATTTTGTTATATAAGAAACAATCTTGTAATAACTAGCCTATCTGGTATGCTTATTGAATTTTTAGTATTTATATTGCAATTTTGTGATGTACATTGAGATCAATGGTGATAATGTAGCTCATATTTATAAGTTCTTGAAATCAAGAAAAGGTGGCATTTTGGGTGACAATATTAAGGCAAGATTAATTCTGATGAAATAGTTATGTAGAGTTAAGGTAACTATAGGCCAATGTTCGAAAAATGTATGGTTGTGTGTTGTTTGTTATTTGTGTATTTTGTCATAGAAACACAGTCAATATCTCCTAACCATAATATGTTAAGGTTAATTTTCAACTGTGAGTACATTTATTGTGTTGCCTCCAATAGAAGTGTTTCATTTTATAGCTTGATGGTTGCTATGTTGCATGAATTAGCCACTTGATTGTGCTCTTATTGCTCATACAACCTTCAAAGGCTTTGTATGATGCTTCTACATGACTATGTCACTATTTTCCAAACAATTCCATAAACCTTGCTTTACGAGCCTTAAAGGCACTACCATCAAAACACCCACAATGGAAACCAAACAAGGAAAGCATGCCTAAAATATGTTCGAGGGGAGTTATTGTTACTTGAAAGAGGTTTTACTTGATATGTTTAGAGGGGAGGTATTGTTACCATTTCCTCAATTCTATGTGTTTGTTTATAGAAGTGATATGACAATTTTTGTTTAATATTTAGTTTGTGCATAACGATGTGATCTTGTTGTTGGTCAGATTGTTGAAAAAATAAATCTTATAGGGCTAGACTTCATATTTGTCTGCACAACATTGGGTGATAATAAGGTTTTCTATAGTCTTGACTCTTCTTGATTGAAGATTAAATTTTGTATATCTATAGTTTTGTGCTATTTGTCATTCTTTATATGTGAGTAGGTTGGATGAACTATTTTGGCATGGTAGCATCTCATTTCATATCTTGTGATCCTCTCTCTGTCGACATTGGGTGAGGTATTTTTGTAATGTTCTTATAGGGGGTTGTTAGTTACTGCCACTATTTCGATATTACTTTCCAATTGGTATAACAAAGGAAAAGGTTTGAGACTATTACTACAAGGTAGAGAGCATGTTAGGGTATATGTCTAGTGTATTATACAAGGACATGCATTGTTTTATTGTTTTAACTATTCATTGACTTTGATAAAGTTTGTGGTTTAAAAGTGATTTGCAGATGGTGAATTGGGTTTTGGATTTTAATGTTGATTCCAATTTACCTTTTTGAAACAAACATATGGATTTCCTATTTAAGTTACCTGACATGAATGAATACACATGCTAGTAAGGCAAGTCTTTGTCTCTATGTAGCAACTAAATACTAAATCCAAAATTTCATTTGACACTACTAAGCTCCCTGGATGAGTTTTCTACCAATATTATACATTATTGGTTAATGGGAAGTAAAAATGACAAAATCAGTCATTAGGAGTGAATACCTTTTTGTGGGTACATATGAGCAATTATTGGTCTGCCTTATAGATTTATAGTTGTAAACAACAATTCATGGTTATTGAAATTTGGATTGCAAGAATTTTTCTCTACACATGCAGTTTGAGTTTCTTGGGTGGAGATGTCATGAATACCTAGGTACTAGAAGTAAATCTCTTTGCATTTGTTTAATTTCCCAAATACCCTCCTAATCTTTCCTTGTCCCTGTTTGGGGGTTTTTCTCTAAAGGTTGACTGCCTTGGGTTATGCTAAACTTTAGTTATGCTTGATGGTTGGAAAACCTTTAATCCTTTGCTTGCTTTATGTATTTCAAGTTTTGCACTAGGTGTTGGATTGTAGCTGAAACAACACCCTAAGTTTTATTTAGTAAATATTAAACATTCCTATAAGATTTGTAGGTGAGAATGAGTTGGAAATGAAAGTGATCCATAATCGTGTGTTGTATGCAATGCAAGCTAATGTTGGTATGGAATGGATTTTTTTTGTTGTTGGGACATTTATTTTGTAAAAATTGAGGTTAAATTTAATCTGTAAGGGAAAAAGTTGAAGGACTTATTAAAATGTTCTTTCAATAAAGGAAGAGTGATAGATGTTCTATGATGTACTACAAACAACATATGCTAATAAATGGTAAAGCTTGACCCAGCTTCTCAAGTTTATAGGATTTGTTCGTTCCATTTACACCAAGTTACTTTTCCATGCACTTGAGGCCCATGGTTAGTCCTAAGAATTGTTACAAGCATTGCTTTGTTAATGTTTACTTTCTTTTAACATTCTTCAAATGAGGTTTAGTATGCAAATTTCTTTCAAAGGTTGTCTAGAGTTGTGTGCAATGGCGGGAATGTTTTGATCAAAGATGAAGATATTTACTTCATTTTCTTCTAACAATGGTTACTTGCTTTTAGACATGAATGATTTCCTCGTTGGTTTCAGACATAAGATGGTAATATACTCATTTTCATGGAGTACAAATTGCTCAGACCTAAAATGGTTAAAATATCACAAGAAACAAAGAACGTGCACGCAAGTCCAATGTACCAAACATGGTACATGAACTCACTAGACATTGTAGACAATAAGAATATAAGAATAGGGTTCAAGGAGTATAAAGCAATAGCATTAAGTTGTACCCATTCTTGTGTATGTGATCTCAACACCATGATTGTTACACTAAAATAGGGGAACCAAAGTACCAAAACAAATGTAGAAATGGCAACCAAGTACTAAAAGTGGTTGATATTGATATCAGGGGAGGCCTCCACCGCAACACCCAATGATTTTTTGTTGGGCCTTGCGATGATGCGGGAATCAATAGCATCATTGCAAGGCCCAACAACAAATTGTGCGGTGTTGTGGTGGAGGCCTCCCCCGATATCAATATCCAATGGGATAGATAGTGGCGTAGCGCTCTGATCTCATCTCATCCATCAGATGGGAGCCTATCTCTATATGGGTAGACATTAATCCAAGTGGACTAATTCGAGTAGAGTCTAATGGAATGAAGATGTATTATAAGATCTTGGATGCCATGAGCAACAAATTCCCAATGATCTCCTTGTAATAACCCAATGGTCATCCATTGATTGTAATAACCCAATGGTCACCCGCTGACTACAATAATTAGCAAAAACTAAACTATCCAAATCATATTTCTAAAGTGTGTGGTGTTATAGGAGCGAGCTATCCAAAAGTGTGTCATCTATCAAGGGAGGTGTAGATCGATTATCTCATTCATGTATGTTGAAAACTCCATCTCCTCATGTATCTCCACCTCACCTCTACTTTCCATCTCATGACATCTCCACCACAACACCGCAGGGTTTGTTGACGGGCCCTGTGGTGATGTGGGAATCACTCGCATCACCGCAAGGCCCAACAACAAATCGTGTGGTGTTGTGGTGGAGGCTCTATGCATCATTCAAAAGAGAATTTCTGCATAAATTCTTCATTATTGAATTTTGTGCAGAATTTTTTGTGAAGGCTTTGGTGATCTGAAGTGGAACTTGCAACTACAATATCTGATAAAAATCTACTTCCAAATATGCTTTTGATGGATGTTCATATCCTCATCCAGAGTTCCAATTCATACACAAGTAGGATGGACACTTTCAAAGGTTGAGGAGTTGGGCTTTACACCTACTAGTTGTATTTTCTTAAAAAATTCTAAGGACTTTTTAGAAAAACCCATTTTAAACATATCCTTTAATCATGACATTCCATAATATCACATTTCTTTGAGGCATTTTTTGAAACAATTCGCTTGCCTTGTCTATGCTTCCACATTTTCATGTATGTCTAGCAGCGCACTTGTAACTACAACATATGACAAAAAAACCCTTGTTGTTATGCTTTAATGGATGTCCCTTCATTATTACTGGATATCTGATGTAGTGCACATTATTATAGTGCAAGCCTATTTTTCATATTGTTTCATTTAGCACCACCAATATTCTCTACAAGAACATTGTCCTTATTTAAAATGATGGAAATGGTTCACATCTCTCAGAACAATTTTTCTTCCAACAATTTTATTTTATGGGATGAGAAACCTACAGTTTTTGAAAGCTGGATAGTTTTTTTTCTCTTGCAACAAATTTCTATTGATTGTGGCAATTTTTATATTATAATAATCTTGTTGATTATTTGTTTTCTCATATTGTTGCAATGTGAAAATCTTGCTGAATCAAAACAATTTCTCTTCCCAGGGGCCATGTTTTCTCATATTGTTGCAATGTGAAAATCTTGTTGAATCCAACTCTAATATTTGTTTTCTCATATTGTTGCAGTGTGAAAATCAAAGCATACTAGTTCTTAACAACTCTAATAGTTGTATCAGGGCCATGTTTAACAAACCAAATGCAATTGCTAACTTTTCACTATGGTGGCAGATAAATGATTATTTTTTCTTCTATTCCACAACATTAAGTAAAAGTCTTGAATTTGGAAATACCTTGCTGCCTTCATTTGCCAAGCCAATTTCCCCAATTTTGCATAGCTCTCCCATGTTTGTGGATGTGATCTCTCCTACAATTTTTTAATTGATTTATCTTTCTGCTATATTTGGACTTACTTTTGTAAACTTGCAATATACAATGCACTTTTATTCTTTATGAATTGAGACTAATAGTAATTTTATTGGTTGTATTGAGGCACAACTTCATTCATGGTGGAAAAGGCAACACCCTATTGCTCATATTAGATGGCATATTGCATATAAAAGAGGAAAGATTCTAGGGTTATTGTTGATTGCATTGAAGGAGAGAGCTTCATATATAGGACACGATCAACACTTTCCTTCTTGGATTCTACATGTTATAGCTTGCTCTAGGAAGATTGTCCGTGTTGTAGAAGTTTTAAGAGATGAAAGGGTTATGTGCTCGCATTGAAGGGCTCCAAGCATATGTTTTCATCATTGCAAAAAAATTTTTGGAGAAGTTTATTTCTTGTCATTTTTGTGCATTGTAAATCAGATTTTTAACCTTGGGACTGAAAATAAAAATTGTAATACTCTATTTTTAAGCATTTTTCAAGCAAGATAGATATTTCAGACTTGTGCAAGTTGTAAGAACACCTTTATTTTAATAAAGTTTAGTGATTTTACCTTCTCAATGGTTCTCTTATTGTGTGCAATTGATGATTGATGTGTATTTATGTGTTTTATATTTAAATCCTCAAATATCAGTCAATTAAAATGATTAAATATACTACTAATTGACATCAATTAATAATTAAATTGACTAAATATACTACCAATTGATAGAAATCAATGAACAGTGAATAAATATGACTAAATATATGACCAGTGAAATCAGTGAATAAAAATGACTAAATATACTACCAAATTGATCAAAATGATGATTAAGATTAATGACTAAATACACTACCAATGGATAGAAATCAGTGAATAAAAATGACTAGATAAGTGATCAGTTAACAACAATCAATGACTAAATATATCAGTGAATAAAAATTGACTAAATAAGTGATCAGATTACAACAATCAATGATTAAATCAACGACTAAATATACTACCAAATCGATCAATCAAAACAACCAAAAAATAACTAAAAATGGTTTAGTCATCAATTTGGTCACATTATAAATGACTGACAATAAACTACTAATGGTCACGTGACCATGTTTAGTCATTTATAAGTAATTTTTAGTAATTTTTTCAGTCATATATTGTTGTTTATGTACTAGTGGGTTGATGATGATCATGTTCTATTTACTCAACTCACATGCATAAAGAAAGATCAAAGTGAACATATGAGCAAGTTTGCAGCATGATTCAAGTAATTTTTTGTAAGAATACATAATTCTTTAATGCCTCCACAAATTCTACTAAGTTGCTTCATGAATGCTCTTCCTTAAAAAAATGGTTTTTTTTTATCTAAACCAATGAAGCAAATGAGTTGGAAGAGGTTGAAATAAAAGCAATTAATTTCTTGAAGAGAACAAGATCACTATTGGAGAATTTATAAAAGATGTCATTAGTCCCATGGTTCCAAGTCCCACTGAGCCTTTATTACATAAATTGGTAATTGATATGACCAACATGAAAAGACATTTTTATCAAAATGTTTCAGCTCAATAGTTTTAGGGGCAAGATCAAAGGGTCAAATAATTTTATTGAGTCCACAAGAAAATTTATTATAATCCCCAAAATTGTCTAGAGATGTATAGTATGATGTAGCTTTTGGCAGCTTCTAGGTCAAATTATCAACATTTTTTTGGTAACCTTGAAAATGAGTTCAATGGTAATGTTGACAAGATGTATGTAGGATAAACTAGTTAGTGCCAAAAACTTAAATACATGAAATAATTTTGTATGTTTGTTGAATCACGTGGTTGTGGGATAGCAAGGATTTCAAGAAGAGAAAATGCATGAGGAACATCCATGGGAAAAGCCACTAATGGTGACTACAAGAAAATGCATATCATTTGTTTGTTGGTAAGAATAAAGTCTCCAAAGCATCCATAGAACATGATGAAGATCCATGTAATGTCCCCTTTTTGGGATAACCCTAAATCTTACTCTAGTATCACACACTCGATGTAGTTAGGGCTATAACTCACCACTTAATGCTTTAAATAGGATAAATCTTGGCTTTAAGCCCTACAATCATGTTAGATAATATTGAAAATATAATTCATGTGATCAAAACATAATAAATGTCTTATCAACTTAAGATACATAACTATTCCAAGACTATATAAACTACCAATATCCATAATACATAGTGGAAACTTTAATCATAACGGGACTTGGATAAGAAGCGGGATAAGTTTGTCTAAAAGCTATCCATCTAAGCCCAAGAGCATGAGCATCCGACCAAGACTACCCACATCTTGGCCCCAAGCGGCAGAAACATCCAACCAAGACTATTCCACCCTCGAAGTGAACTACCCACCTCGTGGCCCCAAGTGGAAAGAATGTTTGACCAAGACTATTCCACCATCGGAGTTGTGTACTTAGCATGGGGCATAAATAACATTCTCCTAGCTCTCCTCCTTTAACCTTATATTTGATTGATCATAAGATGAGGACAATACATAAATATATATTAAAGTCAAAATTACTTATAGAACTCATTAATTGTTGCAAGCATCATTATTGCATAGTTGAATATAATACATACATACATATATGTGTGTGTAATCCTTATTAACTAGTTCTAAGCCTACAATACCCACCCTTACATGAACATGCATATTATTTATATTTATATATATATGTTTATTTACATATACATATAGATAACCATATTATACTTACTTGATGTGGTTCCCTTCTATATCTCTTCCCAAATCTATATTTACGTTTCTAAAATCCACATATAACTCTTGATCTACTTTTACGTTCAGAAACTATATATTTTAGTTTCATCTTCTATTCCTTGGTCGATCAAAATATGTTTATACATATACTTTTCTTTATCCTTCGATGCCTTTTTGTCTTGCTTTCATCCCCCCTTTTATGGGCCGATCAAGAGTCTTTACTTGCCCTTTGATTTGGGATGTGTTTCTTTATACAACCATTGCTTCTTTTGGGATTGGTTCATAACCAATGTTTATCAACTTTACCAATTATAATTGTTGTGTCATAATCCTTGTGTTAGGAGTTGATCGGGCTTTCATATTTGTCATTTGTTTCTTTTATTTTATATTTTATATTTTATATTTGTTTATTTTAGTCAACAAAATAATATCTATTATTTTATTTTTCAAGTTTATTTATTTGTATTTTAGTGTTTCGTATAATCATGAACGTATAGTAAATTGTCAATATATTATTATTTTATTTCAATGTATTTACAACCTTTGATGTATAATGATTATAATATTTAGTATTTATATTTTGGTAATTACAATATTATTTTTAATATTTATAATTATAAGATTATCTTTGATAATTATAATCATAATAATATTAAATAGTTAATGTTTTTAATGTGTATTTTGTTCATCTTGTTTCAATGTTTTATATCTCAATGCTACAATTTCGAGGGACATGACAATCCAAGTATTTTTATTGAGCAAGAAGACATTGATTGTACAAAAGAAGAAGACGCATTAGGAGAGTTCTTATTTGCATTTGAGGGATTACAAGATAAGGTGGAAGAATTAGGCCTAAAACACTCAGTGGTAATCAAAGAATCGATAAAAACTATGGATATGCATGAAAAATAAAAATGATCAATCAATGACGATGATATTAGTGAAATTAATTATTTTCTTCCTCTTAAAGACATTCATTAAAACTAATTGCATTGATAAAAATAAATAAACCTAGTTTGGTCAAGGCTTTCCAATATGGGATGATGGATGGAAAATTTTGTGACAAGGAAGACAATGATATAATGCTTAAGGTTTCAAAACTAGAGTGGTTGTCAAATGAAGATTCAATGGAAGCAAATGCTAAACTAGGATTGTAGGTACAAATATACAGTTGAAACTATTGGAAATATTTTCATTGATGTCAAAGGAGAGATTTGTGTAGTGAAAAAGAAAGGGAAGAAGTTGTCATAAGCCACTATAAAGAGAAATTCATTAGTTGTTGAAAGGTTAAGGAATAATTAATTCAAAATAAGTTGGTTGACCTCCTCCTTAATTAATTTAAAATATGTTGGCTGACCTCCTTCATGTAAGTGCCTTGTTGAAAGGATTAAATAAATTATTATTATTTATTTATGTGGATGACCTCCTTTTGAAAGTATGCCTCCCTTGTGAAGAGGCATATTTGATGGTATTAAAGGAGGTTGAGATGAGTTTGAAGTGTAGCAATAAAAAGATATATCATTTTGATTTATTATAGCAGAGAAAAAATAAAATTTAAGAATATTGCAAACTTATGGATGCCTTGGTGAAAAGGTATACTGGAGTAATATAAAATGAGATGAGTGGGAGGTGTGAAAGATTCAAGGGAAACAGGCAATTTGGATAAAGGAGATATGCAAATTTGATGAAGGTTATATGCATATTTGACAAAGAATAAATGTAGATCTAAAAGGAGAAGCATATGCTGATCTTATGAAGAAGATCTAAATGGCCATCACATATTGAAGAGATCACAAGAAGACAAGACTTTGTTGATTTAGAGGGTGGTGCCTCATATTGAAGAAGTTGACCTGCTTCCCAAAAGAAGAGATTGGTGTCTCTTGTTGAGTTGGTGCTCAATTGTGGGGATTGGTGTCTCAAGTGGGTTGGTTTCTCTTGTAGGTTGATGCCTACAAATATTGTAAAAGAGATATATAAAAGCTATATTTTGTTCTGGATTTCTCCTGTAAGGGTTTCCACGTAAATCTTGTGTTCTTGTGTTGCATAATTGTTAGATCTTGTGTGATTGATATTGTTGTTAAGTGTTGAAAAAGTAAAATATTGTCTTTTACTAATTCACTTCCTCCCCCTTTTAGTATAAGCATGTGTTTTATTAGAAACCAATAGAGGACCTGGAAAGATGAGAGCACAAGATTGATTTTCTTAACACCTTTAATCTATTGAAGAAAATGATGCTTGAACATGAGAAGATGATCAAATTAGATATGCAAATGTTATTGTTCCAATAGATGTGTTTTAGATATAGGATCTTGTTAGATATATTGAAAAAAAGGCACAATACCTTAACAAGTTAGAGAGGGTTTTTAGTATTGAAGATGATCTATAGACAATGCTCATCAATCAATTTGAGCTAAACTTTTCACTACATGATTGTTCCTACTAGCTTAACCTAGGATCTTCATGAACAATTTTTAAAGTTTTTAGAATATAAGTTATAATAGTTACAACCCTACAAACATAAGGGAGAGGAATTACAATTTATAGAGAAATGGGAGAGCAATACCGCAAATGGTTTCCCAAAACAATGTACCATCAAACCATGGTAAAATACAAAACCTTCTATGTCCAAAATGAAGAGGCCTTTTTTTATAATAGTAAATGTAACTCCTAATAAGCCATGAATAACAAAAATAACCTTCATACCAATAATAGGAAACATCTTTGACTTGTAACTCTTCCATAATGGCCCTTATCAAGGTAGTTGTCCAAAATTATCACCCAACTCATATGGATCCCACCAATAACATTCAAGATGCTCCTCTTATTCCCAAGTTGAGAATATTTCTAAAAATAGCTTTGTAAGAGAACCTAAATTACAAAATTAATTTCCAATTACACCCTATGCATCTAAGGAAACTTTCCAAGAGTAGAGACACGTGAGTAATACATAAGATTGCAAGGTCAATGGAACCTTAATCCTAACATTCTCTCACTTGACATTATACATTGAAAATGCATCCATAGGAACATTAAATATAATTAAGTATCAAGGTCCATGGCCTTCCTACACCAAGAGAACTTAACCTCGATCACTATTTTCTTAAGCCAATTTGAAACATTATCTAGAGTGCCAACCTTTTTCAACAAGACCTTACCATTCTCAACCATTTCTTGTAGAAATTGATACTATATATCAACATACTTAGTACAATAATGATACATAAAGATTTTTTCCAAAGAAATAGCATATTGACTGTCACATCTGTTTCTAACAATCAATCAAAATGAATATTTGTATCGAGTCTCTATAACCAATTTGCCTCCTTAGAGGCCGATATACTCTACTTTTATGGTGGACCTTCGACTATCCAAGTCACCCACTCGATTTGCATCAACAAATCCCTATATGTCCAATGACTACCCGCAATATCAGTACCCTGGTAACACAAGCAGTAATCACAAGTTCCATGCAAATATCTAAATACCCTCTTAACGAAAGTCAATTGCTCTCTACTATGATTAGACACAAACCTGCTCAAAACTCCCACTGCTTTGACAATATCTAGCCTACTAGAAACCATTGCATACATCAAACTACCAACAATAGTAGCATAAGGCACATAATAAATTCTATCAAAATCATCAAATTTAAGACATATCTAAAGTAAGCTTAGTACCAAAAGGAAATGGAATTCTCATTGGATTACAATCATGCATACTAAACTGTTGCAAAATGCTATTCATGTACTTACTCTGATTCATGATACATATGATTTTGGCCAAAGAAATAGCACTCTAATGTCACATCCAATCCAAACAATTTAAAATGAATATGTGTACCGAGTCTCTATGATACAAGTCAGATCCACACACCTTACACTGACTCGTTATTCCAGCATCAAACTGAGTAACACAGTTCTTCATCCTAACACTATGTGGGCTTCCACAGCTTACTGACAACTTATGATAGAACTATAATCATTAACACAGAGGCAATACTGATAGGAAGATCAGGTATTCAAAACACAACCTCCATCTATGACAGAAATCGGTAAACATACAACTACAACATGCCCAGTTAACAGAATCATTCGTTCAACAGTTTATTCATTCAAATTGAAGATTACATCAATAACATTTGTTTCCCAATACAGGACCAGAGTTCGTTTTTTCCCAAGTACTTTATGTCTCTATGCGACGTGCCTTTTCTTCACACTTGTCAATCTCTCTTCACTGCTCTCTCAAAAATCACCAATCTGCATTCAACCAATTCTCTCCATGCTTCCAAAACATCGATCTTTTACCTGCAGCCTTCTTCCATGACTTATTTCACATCGTGTGCATCAACTTACCTCCTCAAAACATTCGTAACATTCTATCTGCAAACTAAGTGTCGCTTTCCTGTGCTACATGTCCTCCTCTCCTTCTCAACGCTTCAACGAATCAGTCCCCTCTATCTGACCGGTTTCATTTCTTGTTTGATTCAGCTCTCCAGTATCTTCTATTCCGGCCTCCTTCTCTTAACTATGTGGCCATATTTTCTACACCACCGAAAACCCCCAATATTCTCTACGCTAAGTCTCTTACCAATGTTTCACTTCCTGTTCCAAGTCATCGTTCATAACTGAATCTAAACACTCTTGCAAACCATCACAGCCTCTCCAACAGCCATCGTTTCACCTGCTTCATCGAATCAACTCCTTCCCTGTCGACAGTTTGTAACTAATTCATGTAACTACACATTAATCACCAATTGTCCATTTCTACCTGATTGAGGCAATCATGCTGATTTGTTTAACCTCCTATCCCTATGGTGACGGGAACTACATACAAAACTGGAACATGACAAAATTAAAGAGAATAGTCGATGCCTTCGCATCACTCTATAACCAAATCACCTCCTTGGAGGCATGCGTAGCAAGCATATTTTATGCTTCTATGGTGGACAAAGTAATCATAGGTTGCCTTCTACTCAAAACTTGTGCAAAACTCTCATTGCTTGGACAATATTTGGGCTAGTGGAAACCATTGCATACATCAAGCTGTCAATAGTACTAGCATAAGGCACATTAGTTATTCTATCAAAATAATTATCAGATTTAGAATATATCAAAAGCAAGTTTAATACTAAAAGGAAATGTAATAGTCATTGGATTGCAATCATCCATACTAAATTGTTGCAAAATGGTATTCATATACATACTCTGACTCAACCAAAACTTTCTATGTACCTAATCCCTATTGATCTTCATCCCAAGAATATATTTTGCAACCCCCAAGTCCATGTCAAATGTGCTAGAAAGCTAAGTTTGAGTTCTTTGATCATCACCTTACTATTACTAATAAACAACAAATCATCCATAGACAAGATAATGATTAGTATTCAATAATATTAACATAAACATAATGATCTTCCTTGCACCTAACAAAACCGAATTTCACATCCTTGGTGATTGTTTTAGACCATGCAATGATTGTTTCAACTTGCAAACCAACTATTCCTTCTCTTTCACAACAAAACCATCAGTCTACTACATGTAAATCTCCTCCTCAAGATCCCATAATGTAAGAAAGTAGTTTTAACATTCATTTGCTCAATTTCAAAATCAAAAGTTGCAATAATGGATAAAAAAGACTAATAAAAGATAACTTAGCAACATCAGAGAAAATTTTATAAAATCAACTCCTCTTTGGGAGTAGCCCTTGGTGACTAATCTAGCCTTGTGTCACTCTAACCAATTATTTGCACCGAATTTATGTTTGTACATCTACTTGCAACAATGGGCTTTCTTTCCTTGGTAAAATTCACAACATCCCAAGTATCACAACCATCCAAGGTGATCATCTCCTTCTGCATGGCATGCACCACAAATTTTTGTCAAACAAGATCTATTACAAAAAACTCCCACTCAAACAAACTCTATTCAAATAGAATTTCTATTGTGTTATATTTTGTTACTCTATCTGGCATGCATTGTTAGTTTCTATTATTGCATGCAATTTATACTTTAGCTAGATCAAAGAAACACTTTGTTTTTCTCTTTATCTAAGTTGACTTTTTCTACTTTATTTGTATTTGTTAATCTTATTGTTAAATTTTTTTGTCATTGATTTCAAAGATTGGAAGACATTTTGTACATGGGTCAACCCATGTTATGCATCAGTTGGAATTTTTTCAATTGCAAAATAAATAAAAATAAACTGGACAACCCCCTCTTGGAGTTGCCCCATTTAGGGGTGTTTAAATTTAAAACTAAAATTAATTCCATTTTTTAGGGCCTCCCAAAGTGAGACGACCCCCTAGAGAGGTGCACCCACCTTGGGCAATGAAATTAAAAAAAAAAAAAGATTTATTATTAAATATTGGCCGACCTAATGTGAAGAGGTGTTTATAAATGTAATGTTGCCTCTCTTGGAAAACAATGTGTATTTTCTAAAGAGTCACCCTCCTTGGAAGAGATATAATAAGGGGTTGTGAAGGACTTTTCAAGGAAAGCTTTTAATGAATATAATTCTATATATTAGCATTTTTTAAGAATAGTTTTGTGGCAGATTTATGAAGACATTATTGCAGATTTTGTGAAGATATTATTGTAGATTTTGTGAAGATATTAATACATATTTCATGAAGACTATATTACAGATTTATAAGAGGAAACTTGGTAGATCTATGAGAAGGTTTAGGGTAGTTGCAAGTTAAATTATCATATTGTTCTTATGGAGGTTGGAGCCTCATATTGAGGAGTTTGGGGTCTCTTGTTGAGTTGGTGCTCAGTGGTGGGGATCAAAGTCTCCAGTGGGTCAGTGCCTACAAATGTTATGAGAATATTTATACAAGCAAGATTTTTTCATGGTTTTTCCTATAATGGTTTCCATGTAAAATTGTGTCTCTTGTGCATGTTCTTAATTGCTACATCTTGCATGAATGATATTGCTATGATAATTAGTGCTTGAAGTAATATTGTTGTGATTGATTAAGTTGAGATGAAGTACATTTTTGAGTTATATTGATTCATCCCCCCTCTCAATATAAGTGTGTGTTCAATAATTGGTATTGGAGAAAGTTCTTTTGGAGTTATCCTAACCACTTGAAGGTAGATCTTGGAAGCACACATGGTTGAAGGATATGGATTTTCCTCAAATAGGGCACCACTATTTGATGGATTGAATTATGATTCTTGGGACATAAGGATGGAGACTTACTTGAATGACCTAGGATACAGTATTTGGAAATTCATCGAAGTTGATTATACTCCCCTATTGCCCCATTAATGGATCAAGTTAAAAAGAAGGAAAGCAAGAATAATGCCAAAGCAAAAATAAAAATCTTGTGTGGATTATTCAAAATGGATTTTATGAAGGTTATGCACTACAAATCAGATAAGGATATGTGGGACAAGTTGAAAAATATATATGAATGAGATGACAAGGTGAAGAAGGCCAAGCTTCAAACCCACATGAGACAATTTGAGAGTTTGAAAATGAAGGACGAAGAAGATGTCACCACCTACCTACTTCACGTGGATGAAATCATTAACAGTCTATGTGGTCTTGGAGAAAATATTAAAGATGCAATAATTGTGTGAAAGGTTTTAAGATCTCTCCCCATGAGATTCGATGTGAAGTTTTTGCCATTGAGTAAATGAAGGACTAGACACTTTGAGGATGGATGAGTTGGATGGGATCCTCACAATGTTTGAAATGAGGATGGAGAAGGAGAAGTCATCAAAATGAGAAGACAAATTCAAATAATCTAATAAGATGAAGAATAAAGGACATATATCAAGTAAAATTTCAAATGATGAAGAAGCACACTTTGTAAGGAAGCATGAGAAAGGATCTGAAAAACATAAAGGTAAGTCTACTCTTAAATTTTTTTATCGTGGTAGAATAGGTCATTTTTCTTCTAAATTTCCATAGGCCAAAAGTGAAAGTAGTGAAAAGGAAGAAGAATACTATAAAAGGAAAGGAAATAAATATCATCATAACAATCTGAAAGGGATGCACAAGGGAAGGAAGAAGGGAAGTACTTTTGAAGGCATAAAAAGAGTCTCTACATTCAAGAAACATGTAGCTCATTCAAAAAGTGTAGTGTGTGTGGAAGCTTCTTTGATGGTGATGTAGGAGGGATACTCTACCTTCAAATCTGAAATCAAACACTTCAACAAGAACAAAAACTAATGTACAAAAATTTGCAACAAGATTATAGCTTTTATATTTAACTTCTTCAGTATAATTTTTTTTTAACTTTAGAAATGCATACAAACCCCATTGAAAATATAATTACAACAAATAACTCAGTCTCATGGACTGATGTACAACAATATAAATGAGTCTAAAACTGATCTATGACAAGAAATTAACAAACTAAAATAAAAAACAACTCTTTCCCTTCACATACAAACTCAATCCACAACTTGTAGTGGCAATCTTCAACCTGCAGTTGTTCCTATCTTGCACAATAATCTTAAAACTTCAAATTGTTGTCTTCAAACCCTCATACTTGCAACAATGTCTTCCAATAGCCCTTGGAGAAAAAAAGCCTAAGCCTTTCTCCTCCCACTCCCCGTTTAGCGTGCAATAATGAAACCCCTGTTGACTTCTCAGTTGTCTTTGGTTGTCCTTGATGACAAAATCAGTTGGCATTCTCTTTGGTATCTCAAATAATTATTCGAAGGCTTTGTTTTTTGGTATTCATGTTCATGATGATTCAAGTTTTTTCATATTGATATTACTCATGTGGCTTTTGGTTCAGATTTATGGATGCAACATATTTTCAGATGGTTATGGTTACTGATAGTGTGATAAAGCATTATTACGAGGCATTCATCAACTTCATATTTATGACATTATCACCTTGACATGTTCAGGTATATTGTTTCAGTTGATATTATCAGTTTGATCTTGGTTTGGCATCTATATTGTCTTGGCATCTTTCTATCTTCATGGCCTAAATGGTTATGACTTATTGATTGATAAATATGGAACATGACTTTTGGTTCATTGTTTATTTATATTGCTTTAACAAGCAATTACATTGTCTAAGGATTCAGGCAATTTGGTTATTGATTCACTTTGTTCTATGAATCTTGGCTTATTGACATCATGGCACTCATGTCTTTCTAAAGTCTCTAAAGCCATATTGAACTCACATTACCTAGAAGCATTGAATTCATATTGGTTAAGGCAACATCATGTGTTTTTATGAATTTTGTCTAAGGCTTCGGGCATTATGGTATTATCACTATGACCTTTATCAATAAAAGCCTTTATCAAAGGTCATCTCTTAAAAGGTATAAAGGAGTCAGTATTTAAAATTAAGTAAACCCTATTGGGTTTCCTTAAGCATTTGATAGAAATTATAACACTCCTATCGGGCTTTTGATTTATTGACTATGTGTAAGTCAATTTATGGCTCATATTTAAAAGTCACTATGAAGTGACATGGCATCGACAATTTGGTAATAATGTTCAAAGTTATTATTGTGGCTCAAAGGCATTATGAAACAATCACATTGGTATGAAAGTTGTGTTTATCGGTATCTTAAGGGTAATACTTGGTAAATAAGGTAATGATGTCTTATATTCTCATAATAATCGGCTCAGGTAGATTTACAATGGTTGTATTGGTCTTTTGCATCTCCTAGAAGGGTGGCTTTGTCAGTTTATAATATTGAATCCCAAGCCATCGACAAACTTGAGTGCCATTGTTTTTATTGGGATATTGTTTATTTTACTCGTGAGTTTATAATGCTTATTTCGGTCACTCTTTTTTGACTTTGGGTAAAGCCATTTGGAGTCTATCCTTGGCAACAACTATGAAAGAAATGATCAAGAGATTATTGTGGGCAATCGACAACCTTCTTAATCATTATCCTTATCAGATTTTTTGAAATCTTTGGACATTGGAATAAACTCTATCATGTGGTAATATTAAATCGACAACTTGTATGCAAAATGTGAAGGTTATTATGGTGTCGACATCTAAAAAGGTTGAATGAAATATTTGGTAGTAGCAACAACTTGGAAATAATAATCAAAGTGATAGTATTGTCGGCCTACATGGTAAAGTCTTTGACAACGATCTTAAAATCATTATGAATTTTGTTTATCACATATGACTTAATTCTTTTAGACTTCAAGTTTTATTTTACTGTGAAAAGTCATAGATTGTAAATAAAAGAGATTAGGGCATTCATTTTGTTGTTTCACAAGTTTATGGGTTTGAAACCCTAGCCTCTCCACCATCATGAGTCTTTGGTATGTTTCGCTATGATGAGTATCTACAATTGTTGTGAAGGTCTCTCAGCTGTCTCTAGCCATCTATAGTGGGAATATCAGAGTTGCACAACAAGCATGCATTGGGTAGATTGTATTTTGAAACATTTGGTGGGTAACAAGGGTAAATGGATGTTTCCTCCAATCACGTCTCCATCGAGTATACTCTGGTAATCTTGACCTTCTTGTAGCATTTAAGAGCTAATTTTATTCATTTGGTGAAAGGCAGCATATAGAGTTATTACTTCTTCTACACGAATACTGGAAAGAAAGAGTTATGATGAAAATGCATTTCAGTTGCTAAAGAAAAATGATGCACTGATAGAATACCATTTCTATTTGTTCTTACAATGAGGGTTTGTGACTTTCGGTTGATGGGTAGTCATGCATTTTGTGAAATCTATCATTATCATTGTGGATTCAAAATGGACTTATTTCATACATTACAAAAATGATGATTATCTGCATAAGGTTTTTTGAAAACAGATTCTTATGGGTTTTCGAAAGAGGGAATTATGTTACTTGTGCATACTTCACTACATTTTGATCCGAGTTATGAAAAATCTTGTAGTTTGCAAAAAGAAGTGTTACCTGAAATATACATGTCTGATTTTGAAACGGCCTTTTGTACAAGCATTACATAAGATTATTCTCCATCTGTTGATCATCATTTTTTACTAGCTCATTTTTTTGGAAATAGAATGAGGGTTTCAGGTTCATTAATATTCTTTAATCAGGAATAGTGTTCTTGAAATATATATAAATACAGTGATGATACACTGTGATGTGTTGTTGTTGAAATTGTAATTGTTATTATTTCAAAAAGAGATAGTGAAAAAGCTCTATAATAAAATTTTGAAAACATGATGTAGAGTATATCATAATAACCTTATTTATTTAATATTTTAAGGATTCATATTGAATATTTAGGGTATTACATAAAGAGATATGAGTGAGCTAAAATGAAACAAAGAGATCCTCTGTGTTATTGTAATTATGTAATCTAAAAAGGGGTTGGTGCTCCTTGAAATCAGTGTTTCAAAATGAGGGGTTGGTTCTCCTTGAGTTGGTGCTCATAAATTAGCCTATAAGGCATTGTAAACAATGATTTGAAAATACAAGCCAAAATGGTAGCATTTTAGGAGTGGTTTTTCTACCTAAGGATTTTCCACTTGGCAAATCTTTTCTCTTGGTCTCATTTATGGTATCTTTACTTCTCTGTGATAATGTTGTAATGTTCATTGTTTTTTATGTGATACTTCTCATTTTTGTTCTTAATGGTTGCATTCAATACATGAATGGTTTAATCATCAAAATGAGAGCATAATTTAGTTTTGTTCCATTTTATGAAATTTATAAAATTAGTTCAAGACACTGATTCACCCCCCCTCTCAGTGTCATTTTCACTCCAACAATTGGTATCAGAGCGTAGGGTCCTCTGATAGGTCTAAGCAACCTTGGATGGATTCTGGTTTTGGATTTTATCAATGATCAAGTTCAATAAAGTACTTTTGTTTGAATGATTCAGACTGTGTTTTATGAAGACATATCTGGTCTCAATTGATATTGGTGTATAGAGCCATACCTGTACATAAGTCTAACCTCTTAGGGTTTCTTGGTCATGGAGTATGTTTCATGGCTAAGTGCAAGAGAAATAAAGGTCAAAATAAATTCCCTAGTGTCATGCAAAAAAATGATAAACCAACCTTTGTCATGTCTAGTGAAGTTTTGTCTCTAGAATTACCTCTGCTTGTTGATACTAAAAGTGATCCTGTAGTTGGTGAAGAAGAATATCACTTAGTAAGTGACTTTGAACAAGAATTTGGTGAAAAATAATATGAAGGTGATGAGTATGAGGTTGACTTGGAAGGAGAACTACTTACTGCATTAGATGAACTTAAAAGGATTAAACAAGAAAATCAGGAACTTAAGGTACAACTTCAAAAGAGTATTGATAATAATTAGGCATTAAACCAAAACTATGATAAATCTGAAAACTATTAAATTTTTGAAAGCTCAAATGGTTGATAGAAAAAGGGCTGAAGAGGAGTTGGAAGTCAAGTTAAAAGACAAGGATGAAGTGTGCAATAAACTAGAATATGATATTTTCTTCATTAAAGAAATGTTCAGATAATGATAGCTTGTTAAAAGAACTAACTCTTAGAGATGATATGATTATAAGTTAGAAAATTGAAATTGAAGAATGTAAAAGGGTAGTAAATGTTGTAAGGTCTGATTTAGAATTTAAAAAGATTGAAGGAGAAGTAGTTGCATTAAGGAAAGAGCTTGAATGTGTCAAGGTTATATTATGTAAAAATCAGAAATTTGATCAAAGTACTAATCTATTGAATGAGATATTGGACAGGAAAAAGCATTCTAAGGATCCTACAGGAGTGGGATATGAGGTTGAAAAAAATTTTGGTGTCAAAGATTAATCTAACAAGGAAATTGTGTTTTCAACAACTAATGGGAAAAGTTTCAAGGCTAGGCAGATTCCTAAGAAGAAAATAGACTTGAACTATCAAAGACAGATAGCAAGGTTGATTACATATTTACAGGTTTCTCATCTACCGAAAAGTATCAATCAATAAGGTACAATTATTCTCAATTCCATGGTTACTGCTATTCATGTCATGTTTATGGTCATAGGGCTAGAGATTGTGAAAGTTATGCCATAAATAATTATAAATGGAATAAGGGAAATAGTACTCATAGTTTGTCAAAACAAAATTATGGCACTATATGTTATACCTACCACAAAGTTGGTCATGTATAAATTAACTGTTGGTGGAATGATAAGATTGGTAATAGAAGAAGTTATCATTCTTTTGGTTCAGATCAAAATGTCATGTGTTATAGATGTAACTATTTTGGACATAGAGCTCAGTCTTGTAGAAACCCCGTGTTGAAGTCATCTAGACATAGCAAAAGGACTAATACCTTGGACAAGAAGAAGATAGGTGTTAAGAAGGTTTGGAGAAGAAAAGAAAAACAAGAGAAGGATGGATTAATTCTTTTGCATATTGCACAAGTGACCTCTACTAGTGCATAAAGAGAAGCATGAAGTTAGGGGGAGTTGTCAAATTTTTTATATCTTACCCTTGGGAATTTAGAAGGTATGTTGTTTGTTGACAATATTTAATTCAAGAAATATGATACTTCTTAATGTGGTATAAATCTTGGATTCACATGTTCACACAACTTGAAGGTTTGAGAATTGTTAAAATAGTTCAAACCTAGATTTGAGTTGGGTTAACAACTGCATTTATAAGGTTGAAAGATGATAGTTACAATACAATGCATTGTCATGTTGACATAGATCTGTGGTGTTGTGTTTCTACTTTGACAGTACATCCTTAGTTCATATTTTTGAATGTTATGACTGTCAGGTTGACTAACAGTGGATTGTGGACAGCAAAATTGTTTCCATTGTGACAAGTTTATACTGTTGAAATGTGATACATGTTTAAGGGTCAATGAAAAGTGACATCACAATCCAAGTTTGTTGCTTCATATGGTGTTGATATGTTTCTACAACAGTGATGTGATCTTGTTTTTGCTTATGATGTCCATGCTATATGTTGGATAATGTCATGTTTTATGACAATCTGGTGCTTGGAAGAGATTTTCAGTGAGATTCTTGAGAATCGTGTTTGCTTTGTTATCTCACTTTGGGGGAGAAGCTCATAATATCTTTGATTTTTTCATAGTTTATGACTTGGTACATGGTTATTCATGTTTCTTGTTATGTCCATTTTTTTGTGCTTTGGATCATTATATGTTGTTGGTTCTTGTTGCTTTCTAGACATTGATATATATTTTTGGGCAATGATCTACTTTGTTTCTCTATTATATTCCCAATGCTTTTCATAGCGGATACTTATCTTGCTTGAACTAGTGGTTGATTAAATTAAGAAGTTTGCGACATGACAATGCACTTTGTTTTAAAAGGGCTTATTTTGGATGCTTGAGTTTTGAATATAATGGTTTGTCTTGGAAGCACCTTGGTGTAAAACCTCTCAGATGTTCTTGTGACTCAATGTATCTGTGCTAATCAAAGCATCTATTTTCCTTGTGAGGTGAAAATGGAGGATGAAGTTTAACATGACAATAACGTGGTATGTTCAAGCAACTGGTCTTCAATCCTTGATGACAAATAATAATGCCAAGGTAACAGGTCTCCAATCTTTAGGTATCTTTTGACAATTGGGTTGGTTGCATGTTATTGGTATGTCTTTCTTTGTTTGGTGATGAATCTGTATGGACTGTGTTATTCTGAGCTTGGTCATAGACAACACTTTTGACTATAACAATAACAAAAAAAATGTCATGGATCAAAAGGTAACAGTTGTTAAATGATTTAGTTTGGCAGTGATAAGGAAATTTGGTTTGACCTTGGTTTCATTTTTGATAATACAGTAATATTCGATTGAGGATTTATATGACAATGTGACATGTCTACTTGTTAGATTTTGTGGCTCTGATATTGACTATCATTGATAGTTGTTGAAGCTTTGTGGTCTAAATGACTTAACCTTTTGATATTGCTAACAAAGGTAATCATCCGGTTTGGAAGGTTGTGAATGAATCTCTGCATTAAGGAATGTTGTTGCAGGTCAGTGGTGAAATAGTTCGGTATCACCCTTATATTATGTGGTATCAAAGAAGATGAAGTTGTTCTCATGATTGAGATAGTGCACAAGAACAAAGATATTCCTTAATGTTACTTTTGGTTTTTAATCTTTGTGAGAATTTTTTGTTACTATGTGTTATTAATCAAATTCGAGTCTTTGCACATCTGCAATATGGTTTACAAATGGAGTGGTGAATTGATAGTTTTCTTGCAGTGGATTGAAAGTGTTTTCAATAACCCATTTGGATTATTTGATAGTGCTCTTGTTGTTTGAGAAAAGGAGTAATGATACAAGTCTTGATATATTTGTGAATGGAGCTTCTTTGTAGGGGGATCTTGTTTCTATATGTTCTCATTTCCAGCTCTCTTATATATTTTCAGTTTGTTGCTCTTAATTTTTTACTTATAGCTGGTTCATACAGTTCTTTGTTGGCTTCTTAGTTGTGGTTGCATTGCATTTCTTTGTCATTGAGGCAAAAAGGGAGAGAGTAATTTGTGTTTTTCCATCAAGGACAAAGGGGGAGTTTTTTTACTTCTCAATTGTCTTTGGTTGTCCTTGATGACAAAATCAGTTGGAATTCTCTTTGGTATCTCAGATAATTATTCAGAGGCTTTGTTTTTTGGTATTCATGTTCATGATGATTCAAGTTTTTTCATATTGATATCACTCATGTGGCTTCTGGTTTAGATTTATGAATGCAACATATTTTCAAATGGTTATGGTTATGGTTACTGGCAATGTGATAAAGCATTATTATAGGGCATTCATCGGCTTCATATTTATGAAATTATCACCTTGACATGTTCAGGTATATTGTTTCAGTTGGTATTATCAGTTTGATCTTGGTTTAGCATCTTTCTATATTCATGGTCAAAATGGTTATGACTTATTTATTGATAAATATGGCACATGACTTCTGGTTCATTGTTTTTTATATTGCTTTAACAAGCAATTACACTATCTAAGGATTCAGGCAGTTTGGTTATTGATTCACTTTGTTCTATGAATCTTGGCTTATTGATATCATTGCACTCATGTCTTTCTAAAGTCTCTAAAGCCATCTTGAACTCACATTACCTGGAAGCATTGAATTCATATTGGTTAAGGCAACATCATGTGTTTTATGAATTTTGTCTAAGGCTTCAGACATTATGGTATTATCACTATGACCTTTATCAATAAAAGCCTTTCTCAAAGGTCATCTCATAAAAGGCATAAAGGATCCGGTATTTAAAATTAAGTAAATCCTATCGGGTTTCCTTAAGCATTTGATAGAAATTATAACACTCCTATTGGGCTTTTGATTTATTGACTATGTGTAAGTCAATTTATGGCTCATATTTAAAAGTCACTATGAAGTGACATGGCATCAAAAATTTGGTAATAATGTTCAAAGTTATTATTGTGTCTCAAAGGCATTATGAAACAATCACATTTGTATGAAAGTTGTGTTTATCGATATCTTAAGGGTAATACTTGGTAATAAGGTAATGATGCCTTATATTCTCATAATAATCGGTTCAGGCAGATTTACAATGGTTGTATCGGCCTTTTGCATCTCCTAGAAGGGTGACTTTGTTAGTTTACAATATTTATCTTTGTGAATTTGTGGTATCTTTACTTCTCTATGATAATGTTGTGATGTTCATTGTTTTTTCTGTGATACTTCTCATTTTTGTTCTTAATGGTTGCATTCAATATATGAATGGTTTAATCATCAAAATGAGAGCATAATTTAGTTTTGTTTCATTTTCTAAAATTTGTAAAATTAGTTCAAGACACTGATTCACCCCCCCCTCTCAGTGTCATTTTCACTCCAACAACCCCACCCCATTGTCATGCCTTCCTTTTTTCCTATTTCATCGAAATGTAACAATAAAGAAATGCAACACATCCAACTTGGAAAAATATCCAAAATCAAGAAATAAAATGTTAAATATGCATTTACAAGCTCCAAAATACTCCCATGAAATATTAGGCCAAGAATAGATGCATTATGGCTTTTCCACTCCACCTGAATAGTGAATCGAATAGAAAAATATGAACCACTTGATCTTGGGTGCCCAAATTCTTCATACAAAAATTGAGGAACAACAAATTGAGTTGTCATAGCTTGTAACTCCCCAAAACACACACCCAAGAAGGTGTTAGAGTTATTGTTCATTAGCTAATAATTAATTACTCTTTAATTGATTATTAGTCTAATTTATTCTTTCCACTCAGGCTAAACTTAGGAGTGCTTTTATGCTTTATTAATTGAGTTAATATTAGATCATTATGTCTCACCTCATGTGATGTTGACACTTGTCATGATATTATCTCTTTCTCATTTAGGGTTTTACTCTTATAAGCACTCAACCCTCATTGTAATTAATCTGGAGCTTTCATATCTTCTTGAGAGTCTCTTGCTTCTGTAGTTTTTTTTGTTGAAGAATATTGCACATATTGTTTGCAGATCTCTTTTGTGAAAGGTGTATTTGTTTGTTGTTTGATCCTGTGGCTTATGGTTTTGTGCTTGTTTCACAATTCTAACATGGTATCAAAGTGTGGATTTAGCAAACCCCTTCTCGGTTTCTGAGATTTTCTTTCTTCAACGAGGGTTCTAGGCATTAGATATGAATCCCCTTTGTTTTTTTTGCAAATTTTGGAGGGGAATTTTTCAAAGCATTTTTGTGTGAAAAGGACCTTGTTGTTGGATCCAGAGCTGTCGAGAAAGTCAAATTTGGCTTTTGTTTCACTTGATTTTGATTCCTGATGCCAGATCTACAAGGTTTTGAAGTGGTTGCTCTTTTTTTCCGCATCCAGAGGGTAGTTGTATTTTTGGTGCATTTTGGCGCAAAAAGGACATCACCGTCACGCTTAGAAGGCCCAAAAACATTCAAATTGCTTGTCAAATCATCAAAAGTTGTGCCAAGAGTTTTCGAGGGCAAAAAAAATTTGCCTAAGAGGCTGAACGACCTCCCTAGCACGCAAATCGAGGTGATATATTCCTACAAAAATAAAAAACATTTTTTAAAAAAAATTAAAAAATATATTGAAATGCCTTTTTGAAAAAGGCCACAGGTTTTTGGTTTTCATTTTAATTAAAAAATTTTTGGACCCACATGGGCAGGGTACCCAAGGGGTACCACCGCCTACTATAGTGGCAGGTCAGCAGCCCCTCGGGCCTAGCCACCACTATGGGGGTAATAGGGTGGTATGCCCCTACCACTATGTGGTAGGCATGACCCCACCTCAAACCCCCTTCCAATTTTTTTTTTAGATAGTTTTAAAAAAAAAAAAAATTCAAAAAAAATGTTTTTTTATATGTTATTTTTGCAAAACATATAAAGATTTTAGCTTTTTTCACAGACTTCTAAACTTGGCAGACCTCCAGATTTGGAGGTAGTTTTGTTAAATTTGGCAAAGGAGTTTCTTTTTCCCTACTCAGCCCCTCTTCGATGGGCTTTTTAGTTTTGCACCCTATCTTCTCGGGGCCATATCTCGGTCGTACGGTGATATTTTTCAGTGCAATTTTTTTTGAAATGGGGTAAAAAAATTTGCTCTTTGCAGTGGTGTAGGTATTTTCCAGAATTCAATTTTCTTAGTGTTGTTGTTTAGTTCTCGTTTTGGAGACTTCGATGGGCCATATCTTCTACATCCGGACACATTTTTGGGTGTCATTTTTTTTAAAGTGCATGTTTTTTCGTGTAACTCATCATGGTGCTATTAGTTCCTCTTTTTTTGTCAGTGAATTTTTTCAGCATGTAGTCCTTTGTGTCATGAGGGGTTTGATGTTTTGCCTTTTTTTTTCCATCATACCTTTGTCAAGTGAGTGTCCCTTCCACGACAACAGCCTCATGTGTGTGTGAATTTTTTTTTCACACCCTTTATATGTGGGTACTTTCACGTTTGAATGTTCAGATGTTCCCGATTCTTCTTCATGCACTTCTTTCTAACATTCAGTTTCACTGTACCTACCATGCCTCTCCCTTTCAACATTATGGGGGGTTCTACTGTTGGTGTTAATGCTTCTTTGGTTTCTCATTGGAGTGAGATAAGTATATAGTATTTAATCCTAAGTAATTTTGGATGCAACATACATTAGTGGCTGGTTACTTGCATTTCGATGAGATGGATCACTTACCATATGGACACTCTTGCATTCCTATTTTTGACATTACAACCATCATTCTTTGATAGTTTTTGCAGCTTCTTCATGCTTCAGTGGTGTTCTTTTTTTTCTTCCTTTGTTCTTATCTTTTGGGACAACATTGTCTTGTTTGAAGGATTCTTCAGTCCTTCACTTAACTTTCATCTCTTTTTGGAGTGGATTTTTTCCCATGAGGTTTTCTTTGTTTCTCCGCATTATAGAGATCTTTTGTTTGTATGTGGGTACCTTACATGGCCTTGTTTGATGGGACCCATCTTGCATTCTTTTTAGGGGTTTTAGCTACTCCCTAAGTTCATCTTAAGGAGGGTTGTTAGATTTATCATGCATTAGCTAATAATTAATTACTCTTTAATTGATTATTAGTCTAATTTATTCTTTGCACTTAAGGTAAACTTAGGACTGCATTTATGCTTTATTAATTGAGTTAATATTAGATCATTATGTCTCATCTCATGTGATGTTGACACTTATCATGATCTAATCCCTTTCTCATTTAGGGTTTTTCTCTTATAAGCACTCAACCCTCATTGTAACGAATCTGGAGCTTTCATATCTTCTCGAGAATCTCTTGCTTTTGTAGTTTTTTCTTGTTGAGGAATATTGCACATATTGTTTGTAGATCTCTTGCGTGGAAGGTGTATTTATTTGTTGTTTGATTCTGTGGCTCGTAGTTTTGTGCTTATTTCACAATTCTAACATAAGGCATATTTGAATATTTTTCTTTGCAAATGATACAAAAATGAGTCCAAATCACCATAAAATTGCAACATAACAACTTGGCCAAATATTTATCAAATATTTTAGGCATTATTACAAAAATTTATTCACCTACAATATTTAAAGACCAAACTAAAGAAAAAAATTAAAAATAAATATTTTTTGGTTGATGCAAGATTGCTAGTCAATCGTGGTCCTGCATTAGATAGTGATCAAGAGGAGATACTATTCATGGGAGGTAAAAGGGGATGAATATAAAAGAAAAGAAGAAAAAGATTCAAAAGAACACACTAAAGATAATGAAGAAGATGATCTTGAGAAGGAACTCAAATTTTCCTTTAATAAGATTGGGAAGATCAAGAAAAAGGAATTCAAGGCTAAGATCATGACTTCAAGAAGGTAGCAGAACTAAAGTGAAAATATCCCAATTTTTTGAAGAATTATAAAAGATGATCATGGATCTAAAGGTTCAAATTGAAGAAGAAAAAAAAATTGAAGAACTGATAAGAGATCAACTGAAGGCAAAGGAATTAGAGTGTGAGAAGTTGGAGATTGAAGTTGTTTCCCTAAGGAAGGATTTGGAAAAATCGAATCGAAGCATGAAATTTGAAAAGAGCTTTGAAATTTGGGGTAGGGGGGCTAGCTCGATTGGCTAAAGCATCATGTTGCAGGCAAGTGGTCACGAGGTCTAGTCTCCCCCCAAACTTGTGGTACTAGAGGGTGTGTCCCACTAGTGGCACTGATCACATGAATTTTTTTTACCAGGTGCACTATAGTTTATAGGGGGACGGATACCCAACCAATTCCTGCAGTCTAAAAAAAAGAGCTCTAAAATTTTGGAAGATATTATAAACTCCCAAATATCACCTTTTATTAAGATAGCTCTTGGTTTTGAAAAAAAACATAAGAAAATCAAGGAAGGTTTGGCCTCTAAGGCTATAGAGTTACCAAAGAAGACAAATGAGGAAAAACTTGAAAGTTGTGCAAATATGCTCAAAGGCTCCATAAATGGTGATATTTCAAAGAAGGGAGAGAGTAAAATTTCTCACAAAGGCAACAATGAAGGATTCAAGAGACCATTCCCTCGAAGACAAACACAAATGAATAGGTTCCAACATTCTTTTTATGGTTATTGTTTCTTTTGCAATAAGTTTGGTCATAAGGAAGTAGATTGTTAGGCTCATATAAAGAGGAATATGGGATTCCTAAAGAGAAACTATAATCCCTTTTATCCTCTAATGTACTACAACATCATGTGCTACAAATGCAATAATTTTGCTCATACAACGTTTTCTTGTATAAGTGACATTTTTGAACCTCCAAAACAAAAGGAGGTTGTTTTTGACAAATCAAAAGAGGAATCTACAAAATTTGGAAGAAGGAGCTTGAAATAAAATAAAAATCCATGTTATGCAAGCAACCCTCCATGTACAAAATGGAGAAAATCAGTGGTACATTGACATTGGTTGCTCAAGAAACATGATAGGGGATAAAATTAAGTTCCTCCCTTTGAAGGAAATAAATGGATGAACTATAAAGTTTGGAGACAATGCTACAACAAGGATCATAGGAAAAGGTACTCTTAGTTTTGACAATGGAAAGATAAAGACCAAAAAGGTATTATATGTTGAAGGGTTGAAGTATAATATTCTAAGTGTGATTCAATTGTGTGATCAAGGGAATACCCTCACATTTCATTCAAGTGGTTCTGAAATAAAAAAAAATAAGAATAGGGAAACTTGTTGCAAATGTTAATAGAACTACAAACAATCTCTACGCTCTTAGAGAAGTCAAAGGAGAAAAGTGTTGCATGGCTCAATAATATGAGAGATGGTTAAATGGTACAAAAGGATGATATATTTAAATTGATAATTTTGTGAAGATTATCCCTAATAAAGTTGTAAGGGACATTCCAAGGATAAAAAAATTATTTAATACAATCTGCAAAAAGTGCCAATGTGGAAAGAAAATAAATCGAGTTTCAAATCAAAGGATTAATCTACATCAAAACCTTTGGAACTCATTCATATTGAATTATGTTGGCCAACAAGGACCAAAAGATTACAAGGTGATAGCTACTTCATGTTATTAATAGATGACTATTCTAGGATGACTTGGATTACTCTCCTAAAAGAAAAATCAAAATCTCTTGAGAAGTTTAAGACATTTAAAGCTCTAGTAGAGGATGAAACCTATTTGAGAATAAAATTGTTGAGATCGAATAGAGGAGGAGAATTCACCTCAAATTATTTTGAAGATTTTTGTGAACAACATGAAATAAAAAGATAGTATTTAGCTACAATAACTCCACAAAAAAATGGAGTTGTTGAGAGGAAAAATAGGACAGTCCAAGGAATGGGAAGAACAATGCTGAATGAGTCGAATCTTACTGATACCTTCTAGAAAGAAGTTGGTGCAAACAATATTCTATGTTCTAAACTGAGCACGAATCAGAGTGAACAATAAAAAAGAACCATGAGAACTTTGGAAGGGAATACATGCATTAATAAAGTACTTTAAAGTGTTTGGAAGCAAATATTATATTAGGCGAGATGATGAAGATCTAGGATAATTTTATTCTAGATGTGATGAGGGTATCTTCCTTGGATAATATATGAGAAACAAGGCCTATAGATGCCACAACAAAATATTGCACAAAATTGCTGAAAGTGCAAATGTGAGAGTTGATGTAGAAAGGCATCAAAAGGTAACCGTACAAGAAGTTGATCATGAAGAAGATACTATCAAAGAAGATGAAATAGAGGAATAGTTTTAAAATGGAGAATTTGAACAAAGAAATCCAAAGATACCATCAAGAGCACCACCCAAGACACTATCTAGATTTTTTCAAAAGAACCATCTAAAAAATATGATCATTGGTGATAGAGATACACAAATTCAAACGAGGAGAGTAGTGAGTTCATCCAAACATTTAAAATTATGTTTTCTCTCTAAAATGGAACTTTATTTTTTTATAGAAGCAAGTGAAAATAAACATTGGATAAAATATATGTAAGAAGAGTTGGATCAAATTGAGAATAACTAAACTTGGTAACTTGTCACAAGACTTGAGGATAATGTGATTGGCACTAAGTGGGTATTCAGGAATAGGTTGAATGAGGATGACCAAAGTTGTGAGGAAAAAGGAAAGATTAGTATGCAAGGGATACACTCAAGTTGAAGGAATTGATTTCAAATAATTTTTTCCCCTTATTTCCCATATGGAGGCTATAAGGATGTTCTTAGCATTTGCTTGTTTCAAGAATTTCAAAGTTTACCAAATGGATGTCGTCAAATTTTCTTAATAGAAACTTGGAGGAAGAAGTGTAATATGAACAACCAGAAGGATTTATCCTATCAAAGAATGAGAACTATGTATGTAGGTTAAAGAAGGTAATTTATGGGCTAAAACAAGTCCCCAAGGCTTGGTACTCAATATTGGACAAGTATCTACAACAACAAGGTTTCAAAAAGGGTATTGTTGACAACAATATATACATTAAAACTAAAGGTGATCAATGGTTGATTATTCTAGTGCATGTGGATGACATTTTTTTTGGAGATAGCAATGATAATATGTGTCAAGAATTTGCAATGAACATGCAAAAGGATTTCAAAATGTCAATTCATGGTAAGTTATCTTTCTTTCTCGGATTGTAAATTTCACAATCAGATAAGGGAATAATCCTTTCACAAACCAAGTATATTAAAGAAATGATGAAGTATAGGGTGGAGGACTACAATCCAGTTGGTACTCCCATGGTTACAAGAAGAAAATTGAGCAAGGATGATGAATCTTCTGAGGTGAACCAAACTCTATACAAGTCCATGATGGGAAGTTTTTTATATGTGATAACAACAAGACTTGACATTATGCAAGCAGTTAGTTTTATGGAACGATTTGAAATAACACCAAAGAAAACACATGTGCAAGCAATGAAAATAATATTCAAGTATCTAAAGGGCACTCTATATTTTGGGTTATGGTACCCAAAAGGTGAAGATTTTACCCTCACAATATACATAGATGTGGATTGGGTTGGCATTATTGGTGATAGAAAAAGCACAAGTGGAGGCACATTATTTCTTGGCCACAATCTTGTATCATGGTTAAGCAAGAAATAGGAGTTGGTCTCTTCCTCCATAATAGAAGTAAAATATATTGCAACATCTTCTTGTTGCACCCAATGGAATCAATAGTATGATACATCAACAAATTGAACAATATAATAAAAAGGTTAAAGTTGTTAATACTGAAACCGTACTTCAAGTAGATGGAATTGCTCATATTCATGGTCTTGATAAAGTAATGGAAGGGGAATTTATAGAATTTGTAGATGGAATCAAATAATGATGGAGATGTATTTATGGGTGATGGCTTGATGATACAAGAGGGCAGTTCCATGAGAGCAACATGAAAATTTCTTAGCTACCAGTAAGTGATTCTTATTTGGGTTGAGTTTTAAATGTGCTAGCTCGACCTGTTGATGGTAAGGGTAAGATTTCATCTTTTGAATCTCGATTGATTGAATATCTCACCCAAGTCCTTTGGATGAAGAAAACCTTGAAGGACATTAAGATTGAGTATGAGCATCCCATTTCCATATTTTGTGACAATACAAGTGCAATCAACATCTTGAAGAATCTAGTTATACACTCTAGGATGGAGCATATTCCGATCAAATATCATTTCCTAAGAGAGAAAATGGTTGATCAGTAGGTGAAGTTGGAATATGTTGCTACCAAGGAACATGTTGCATACATTTTCATGAAGCCATTACCAAAAGAGAATTTCGAGTACTTGAGGGAGAAATCAGGAGTGATATCACTCTCATCGAGTCACCAAATGCCTCAAAAGAAGCATGTGTTTAGGGGGAGATATTAACTGCATTATCTTCCAACCTTGATATACCTTTTCCATTGATATAAAATGGGGAGAAGTATTGTCCTAATGCATTTCAATATTATTACTTTGCAGGGTTACCATCAATGAGAAATGGGGAGATTGTTGAAAAATGTTGTCACTGATGTCAAAGGATTGGAAGACATTTTGCACATGGCTTGACCCATGTTATGTATTTGTTGGAGATTTTTAAATTGCAAAAAATTAAAATGATTTGGACAACCCCTTCTTGGAGCGGCTCGACTTAGAGGTGTTTAAATTTAAAAATAAAATTAATTTCATATTTTTTAGGGCCTCCCAAAGTGGGATGACCCCCTAGAGAGGTGTGCCCACCTTGGGCAATGAAATTAAAAGTAAAAATAAAATCATTATTAAATTTTGGTTGACCTATGTGAAAAGGTGTCTATAAATGTAAGGATGCCTCTCTTGGAAAATAATGTCTTTTCTAAAGAGTCACCCTCCTTGGAAGATATATAATAAGGGATTGTGAACGAATTTTCAAGGCAAGCTTTTAACCAATATCTTTCTATATATCGATAGATTTGAAGAATAGTTTTGTGGCATATTTATGAAGACATTATTGCAGATTTTGTGAAGACTATATTCTAGATTTATAAGAGGAAACTTGGCAAATCTATGAGGTGTTAGGGAAGATGCAAGTTAAATTATCATATCGTTCTTGTGGAGGTTGGAGCCTCCTACTTGAGAAGATTGCGAGGTTGGAGCCTCTTATTGAAGAGATTGGGATCTCTTGTTGAGTTGGTGCTCAGTGGTGGGGACTGAAGTCTCTAGTGGGTTGTGCCTATGAATGTTGTAAGAAGATTTGTACAAGCAAGATTTTTTCATGGTTTTTCTCATAAGGGTTTCCACTTAAGATTGTGTGTCTCTTGCATGAATGATACCACTATGAATAATTAGGCTTTGAAATAATATTGATATGATTGATTGAGTTGAGAAGAAGTAAAGTTTTGATCTGTATTGATTCACCCCCCTCTCAGTATAAGTGTGTGGTTCATCACTTATTTGTTTATTCTCTCTTTTTTTCTTTTTTCTTGCTTGCATTCTTTATTTTCTTCTTGCTCCTCTTGTCTCTTTATTTTCTTTATTTTCTCTTTTTCTTTTTTCTCAATTTCTTGCTCTTTCTTTCATTCTTTATATTTTATGCTTCTTCTCTATCTCATCATATTTTTACTTGTATCTAATTTATTTTACTCCATTATAATTCTCCTAGTAGACTTTTTCTATTTCTCCCCTATTTTTCCTGTCTTTATTTTTCCCTTATTTTTCTCTCTTAATTACTTTAACTCTCTTTTTCTTTCTTTACTATCTCTTTTTTATTTTATTTCATTATTTTCCTTTTTTTGTATGGAATAATTTTGGATTATATTGATGTCCACACCCTTGGAGAAAACTACTACAATGAGACATAGCAGGCACCATAAGGTTGCAAAGTGGCACATACAAGAACAAAACTATCTATCTTTAAGATAAAAATAAATAACATAAATAAGACTATATATAAAATAATATTGTTGGTTTAGAGTCATTATTGATAGTTTGGACACTTGATTCTAGTGATTTTGTTAACAATGTTTTGAGGAGATCATCAACTGAAAGATTCAATGTGGTAAAGTATTGGCCTCATAAAGATTTTTGTCACATAGTGTGACTAAAATTATCAATCACTAATGTTATAGCTTTGTAAAAAACCTCTACTGTTGATACTCTATTATCCTCACAATGAAAAAACCCCTCCATATTCCTAAATATTGCAATCCAATAGTAGCAACATACCTTCTTCAATTATATAGTAGTTGCATTTAGTTTCTTCAACCTAAATTTTTGAAGAGAGAGAGAGAGAGTAGAGTCCACCTACAAATTTCATCTTCAACTATTAAGTGGATGTTAGCTTCAAGCATAGAAACTATAAAATCTATGTTACAACCTTTCATTACATAATCACAATCTGAACCCAAAAAAGAGTGAATAAATTATAACATTATATCATCTAAAGCATTAAAGGCATGGCTCAAATCCCTATTGACATATGTATCCTTACTCCTCCCATCTTATAACATCCCCTTGTTTGGTTGATTGGCTCCATTGCACCTTTCTATTAGTCGTTGCATACCTCTACTCAAATACAAAAAAATAGGAATCATTACAACATCTACTAGCTTTTGAGGGTGTAAGTAATAGAGGGCTCCCAACCCCTCCCACACACCAATTTATGGTAATCATTTCATCTTTTAATCCCCTTCCTTTACCATAATTACCTTGCATGGGTTGAGGGACATGGCTTGAAAGTGGGTGACAATAGAGGGAAAATAATTACTCTTCTATTGGCTAGTGCTTAGCCTCCCTATCCACCTTAGTTGTAATGAAATAACTTGCACAATAGAAAATATAATATGAAATATGCTAAAAGTACTTGATAATAATATGCCTCTTTGAGGGGTAAACCTCCCAATACACTTTGAGGGGGATACCTTCAATATTCTTTAGTAAGAAATCAATACTCAACATGATGATAATAAACTACCTATACCTCCTATATATACCATACTTGTGACTAGGATATCACCCAGGCCAACCTAGATAGCCCTATATAAGCCTTAGGCCAACCTAAATAACTATATAATAATATAATAATGATGATATGACTTAATTAAGATTTAAGGTAGCCACAAGCCAACTACTAATAACAATATACACGCTATAGGGGCAAGGGCATAATATTTCCCTCCTCTTTACAAAAGCATTGTCCTCAATGCTAAATTTTTCTTTTTCTTCTTCTTCATCTCCTTTTTTACTTTCACTTATTTTTCTATTGTTACTTCTTCTTCTTGTTCCTACTCTTTTCTTTCTCTTGTTATTGTTCTTATTTTTCTTTCTCTTTTTTACCTCTTCTTCATCTTCTTGTTCCTACTCTTGCCTTACTCTTCTTCTTGCTCTTTCTCTTGATCTTTCTTTTGCTCTTTCTATTGCTCATACTCTTGTCCTTGTTCTTTCTCTTTCTCTTTCTATTTTTCTTGATCTACTTCTTGTTCTTTTTCTTTTTCTCCTTTTTGTGGCTACTTTTTGTTGTGAAAAAGTTCTAGAAA
This sequence comes from Sequoiadendron giganteum, assembly GCA_007115665.2. Classification (NCBI taxonomy): domain Eukaryota; kingdom Viridiplantae; phylum Streptophyta; class Pinopsida; order Cupressales; family Cupressaceae; genus Sequoiadendron; species Sequoiadendron giganteum. The sequence continues at coordinate 120,330,379 of CM021104.1, read as the reverse complement.
GATAATTTTGCAATAAATCACACAAATGAATTCAAAATACTCTAATTTTTTTGGTATAACTTGTGAAGGTGTATGTTGCAATTTTCTAGAAAAACCTCCCAAAAATTAGGTGTTTAAATCCTTGAGAGAGAATTTTTTGGAAACCCTATATTGCAATAAATCACTTAATTATGATCTAATTACTCTTAAATTTTTACTATAGGATCCTTTCTTCTGCAATAACCCACTAAAAATTAGGAAGCAAGTAAACAAGATTTAGAAGATGTGCTCTTTCCAAATAAATTGGGCAAAAACCTTAATTTTGCAATAAATCACTCAATTCTAATCCAATTCCTTTGAAATGTGGATTTTACCTTCTCCAATATATTCTTCAAAAACCCTTTAGAAATTAGACAAAAAATCACCAAAACATTGGAGATATGTATTTCACAAAATGACCTTCAAAATTGAAAAAATGTCTTGTCATAACAATGCCAAGATCATGCTTTGATATCACTTGTTACGAAATAAATTTCACAATTAAAACCATAATATGAAATATGCTCGAAGTACATGTTAATAATATGCCACTTTGAAGGGGATACCTCCAATATTCTTCAATAAGAACTCAATACTCAACATGATGATAATAAACTACCTATACCTCCTATATAAACCATACTTATGCCTAGGATATCACCTAGGCCGACCTAGATAACCCTATATAAGCCTTAGGCTGACCTAAATAACTAAATAACAATATAATAATGATAATATTACTTAATTAAGAGATAAGGTAGCCACAAACCGACTACTAATTACACTATACACACTATAGGGGTAGGGGCATAACATTAGCAACAAAAGGATTTTAAATTAGCTAGCAATTCATTAATCAATATGATAGATTGTTACTTTATCTTAGACAATGAGATAAAACTATATTTACAAATATTTTAGTCATACATTTAACTTCATCTTAGATGTTCTTTAGGTTCCAATACCTAATTGAATCTTTCTCATATTTTTAATAGTCATTTGAGTCTTCTTTTGTTTGGATCTTTCTACATTGATTGATTTAACCATCTTAATACCTTCAAGAATCATGCTTGTGCCACATTATTATGTTATGTACCAAGATAGAAAGAGCCATCTAACACAAACCTTCCTATTTTAGATCTTAACATTTACCCTTCCCCTAGTGGGCTTAGATTTCCTTGAGTTGCTCCATCAAGTTTGAGTTTCATATACCTAGCCTTCAATTTTTCCCATACAATGGTCTTTCTTCTATTGATTTTATGATAATCCATTAACCCATTAGTATGGATCATTATTTCTCTTTTTTTAGTTACTTTCATTTCTTTGAATTTTTCCATAAATCATTTTTTTGATATTTATCTATATATTTGTCTCTTTCTCTCCTTTTCCTTTTTCTTTTATAATTTTATAATTTTTTTGACCATGTGATTATCTTTCTATCTTCATCTCCTTGAATCTTTCTTTATTTGTACCTCTTTACTTCGTTCTATTTTTATACATGTTTCATTCATTCTTTCTTTCTTCCTAGTTTTTTCATGCTAGTATCATCTTGCTTGCACTCCTCAATTTTTGGGTCCTCTTACTCATCACCCACATGTATTTGTATCTTAAAGCTTGCTCTAGATAACTCTCATAACCATTGTGTGAAGCACACAATTTTCACAGTACCATAATTTGCGGCGCACCCTTTTTTGTATCATTCTGCCCAAGATACCTACTATTCCAACTATTTTCATATAACTATGTGGCCTTCGAAATAACTTGGTAGTAATATATATGGCTTCCATGTGATATTAAAGTCTATTCCTTCCCTCAAAATGTGACTAACCTCAAGCTTTTCAAAATGATCTCTTAAGAGACGATTTTCCTCAAATATATATATTTTTTATTTTCAATTATCTAATTCACTTTTATTCAAATTGTTGATAACCAAAACGGAGTTAGTTTTGATGTCCACACATTTAGAATTGAACATAATTTCCAAAGTTATCCCTTTCAAGACTACCAAAGGATGATTCCTAACAAACCATATAATCAAATTTTGATCCTTTGGAGTGACATTAATTTTAGTAGTACAAGGAAGTAGATTGACTCCTGAATTAGCAAACCAATCTGCCAATGCATAACCTTATCTCAAACAATGATTGAACTATGTTTTCTTAAAAGAAGAGCTTCCAAAATAATAGTTTTTGATTTCTAATCGTGTAACTTTACCTCTAGATGTTTGAAAATGGACATAACTTACAATTTGAATTCTTCCAAAATTTCAAAATCTTAAACTTAATTGTTCAATTTACAACGAAGATAGAGTGGAACACCCTTTACAAAATTTCCATCAACTAATTTGAAAATAATCTCCACACTAGAAAATCCTAGGTAACCTCTAGGCACATCATTAAACTTTATTTTACATTCTTAATCATTGGAGGAATCTAGTGCACCTTACCTTGAATATAAATTTTGTTGATTACCCCATTAATCAATTCTGGGAGCACCATGGCATCTTGTTGTTCCTATACATTTTTTTGTATTGTATTTATATTGAGTCAAATACTTAATATTTTTTGTTTTGTGAGCCACCATTTAATTCTTGCATCCCTGTCATGGTCATCAATGTTGTCTCTAGTCGATCTCTTTGTAGGGCCAACAAATTGAGTTTCCAATGCATCTAACAAGGCAAGGATTTCAATCTAATTCTTGTTTTAGCTATACCTTGTTTAGTTTTTATTTTTAGATGAAAATCATGAGCACTAGTTATTTTTCAGGTATTCCATGTTATGCTAAAATCATAAAAAAAATTCTTATTTGAAATTATTGATTAGCATTGTTATATTTTTAAATTTGTGTGAAAGGGAATATTATTATTATTTTCAATCTCCAAAGGGAGCTTCTACATAAAAGATCAAGCACCAAACTTAATTCAAGAATTTGGTTTTTAAGAATAAATTTAGTTGGAAGAGAAGTAGCCCAAAGTCAAAATCTTGAGGGAAGTAAAGAACTAATAGACTTGAAAGGAAGGTCCAAAAGTAGCTAAAATTTCCAAATACACTAATGACTAATATGCCAATATAATAATATGGTTTACGTTTTAGGTTTTTGAAGAGCACAATTTAGAGAATTGTAACACCCCTCCGTTTTGCTTTCTGGATTGGGCAGTGTGTCCTTTTTTTGTGTTGAGTTATGTTTCTGGATATTCTGATACCTTATCTGGTGCATGTACTTGGTCGTTGTTCATTGAGCAATAGACTATATTATGTGATATGATTTGATTTATTTGATGCTGTAGTTTACATGTTTTAATTGGTGTAAAGATGTTAGTTGATATAACATGTAATTGGTTATAAGATTATTAGAATTATGATGGTAGTGTCAATTTTGATGAGTGTATTGGTGAAGGGGATGAGTTTGCATCACTCACTTGCGAGCGCCCTGCGAATTCGAGATTTCTTCTTCACGGTGTGTATTATGTGTTGAATATATTATATGATGTTGGTTACTATGTTTTCGGGATTGCAGGTACATGACATCGACTCCACCTAGTTTCACAGGTTTGAGCGTGTCGATCCAACGGTTAAGTTGAATGGGAGATAGTAGATAGGTAACATGTGTCAAGTCTACACCCTAACCTTAGTGTGTCGTCAGTCGTGTGTGTCGAGTCATTGTTTGTCTTGTTTTAATCTTATTTAAATTCTGAAGGATTCTTATTTGGAAATAGATATTTAGAATTATTGCATTAAATCATGTTGATGGTTATTTAATTAAAATTATATTTTGTTGATTGAAATTATTATTTAAATTAATTATTAATTAAATTTAATCCAAAAGGATGAATTTAGTTATTAAATAATTTAATTAATTAATTAAATGTGATGCAAGAAAATGAAAGGAAAGAAAGGAATTAAAATTAATTTTGGAATTTAATTTCAACTTGTGGAAATTATAATTAAATGTTTATTTGGGAAATTAGTTTCAATTTTGGGAATTAAATTATTATTTGAAATTGCATTTTAAATTGAAAGTGGGTTTTCGAAAATTGAAATTAAAATTAATATTGTAATTGTCAATATTGCATGCAAAGGATCAGATTTGGTTTTAGGAAATTTTTGATTTAGGATTGAATTGCATGTTTAATTAAGGAGAAGAGATTATTGAAATTTCATTCATTCGAAGAGAAAAATTTTGGAATGAAGATTTTTGGGAAAATTGCACAGAAGAGAGGGGTTTGAAGAAATATTGGTTGAGTTTTTTGGATTGGGTCATTGCAAAGTTGAAAAGAATTTGAGAGATCTTTGGAAGAGGATTGCATTAGAAGATCATCTTTTCCTGTAGCTTCGAAATCCAGGTTCTGTTCTGTGTTGTTCTTATTCTTGCTTGTTCAAAACAAATAAATGGTGTTTAAAGAATCTGTTGTTGAATTAATTGGGAAATTGGATTTGTTAAATGGAAATTAGATTTAAATTAATCTGAAATTTGGGAAAGATTGGGAAAACCTCTGTAGAACTTAATTTATTTGAAGAAATGGTTAGTTTTTTTATTTAAATCAAACCTAGAGGATGTGTTTATTGAAATTGTGTAGTTAGTTGAAAGTTTAAATTTGTTAATCCTCTATTGAAATTGTGTTTTTGGAAATTTTATAATTTCTTCTGTAAATGGTTATTTTGAAAATTATTTCCCAATTTGTGCATGGTATTGGGATCTTCGTATATATATATATATATATATATATATATATATATATATATATATAATATACATATATTGTTATTGGGAAACTAATTAAATTCAAATGATGGTATGTGGAATTAATTCGTCGTACAACAATACCTACTTCTTGGAAGGCAAGTTCATTCGCTGCCCTTTATGTATTTTGTTCGCTATTTATGCGAAGGGCATTTCATAGTTTTTCATTGTATTGGAGTTTGGGGGTTGGGGAGGATCTACCTCTCCACAGCCGCCCCCATATGGGAGCTTTGTGTGGAGGCAGACCCTCCGCACCTCCCCTCCATAGTCCCCTTTACCCTTAGTCGCCGCCGCCATGCCCAAGGTGTTTGGGAAGAGGGTCGATTGGGTTTACTCAGCCGCCCCTCCCCCAAACACATCGCAGCAAGTTTGGCCTCGACTATTACCACTACGAACGGAGAACTGGGCCGAAACCGTCCGCCAGTACATGAGGATGTTAGGGTTTCATGAATGGTAATTAGTAATTAAAAAAATTATATAATTATATATATTTGATTTTTAATTACAATATAATTTTATAATGTGTTTGTAGTTGTATTTAAATGTTTAGATAGCATAAGCAATTGGAAAATTATTTGTTGAATATTAATATAATTTATTAAAATAATGTATTTGTTTAATAAATTATATTAATATATAGTTGATAAATTGTAAAATGATAAAAGATATGTGAATAACTATATATAGTTAAATATATTAATTTATATTTAAATGTATATATTGTAGGTATATTCATTTGGGTGAATAATTAATATTTTATCTTATGTTAATTTAATGCATGCAATTTAGTATTGAATGGGAATTTTAAAAGAATTGATTTGCATGCATGGGTGAATGGATAGAGAATGACATTTTGTATAAATGGAGGAAACTATATGTATTATAAAATATGAAAGATACAAAAAATGTTGAATGTTTTTGAATAAATGGATGTATGCAATAAAAGTTTGGAAGGGGAAACTAATAGATGAAATGAACATAGTGTGTTGTTGGAAAACTAGAAGAAATATAAGGTTTGTTTGGGAAATTGAAAAGAATTATTGTAGAGGATTTATGTTAGTTTTAAAAGAAAACAATGGATTTGATTTAAATTATTTGAACTAGTCTATCCTTTATTGTAAATTAAAGGCACTTATTTAGTTATTTCAATTATTTTTGAAAGGGAAATAGTTCATTTTATTGTGAGTGGAATTTGAAAGGGACATGGATTTAGAATATCCGAAAATAGTAATATTCTTCATGGTTGCCTTAAATGTTTTATTTTTGTGTATTTCGCATAGGGATGTGAATTAAATTGTTTAAGATTGCATATTATGAAAATGGAAAAAAGGGCATATGGTTATTTGAGTAAACCCTGTTATCATGCCTTTGACTTTGTCAACGTTACCTATTGGATGAGTATGGATTTAGGAAATCCAAATACTAGATTTGAATTAATGACTTGAATGCTTTTGTAGCTATGTCATCATGATGTATTTTGGGATGTGGGATTATGTGCTAGTCCAAATTTGTAAGTCTTCCAGAAGATCTTAGAGGATGAGGGTTGTCGAATCTTTATGTCAACCAGTTGTTTTTCCCTTGGGTAGTGCATGGTATCTTTTTAGTATTTACCCGGTTTCCTCGAACGGGGATGTTTTGTACCTCCTGTGAAAGGAGTGGACTATGTGTGTGTTTCCTCCAAGATGTTTGGAGTGAGTTATTTTATTTGTTTCCTCCTTGTGTTGGAGTGGTTTTTATGCCTAGTTTGTATGCACTTGTGATTTCCTTGGTGGATTGTTTGGGTGTGTGTTGTCAAATAGAAGAGTGGCTTTTGTTAGGTGCTGGAGCCCAAAGAGGTAAACCGGGTAACCTTCAGAAGTGATTTAATCAAGTGATAACTAAATTAATGTACTTATATGATTAGGATGCCTTCCACAATAATCAAGATAATGTAAGCCTCACTCATAGACACAAGGGCTTGTTTAGACTTGGGATGAGTGAGAAGGCCTGGAATGGCATAGTCATTTATCTTGTTAGTATGAGAGGTATTTGATGCCACATGAGTGAGTATGAGGGCTGAGATTCAGTTGAGGCCACCAAGATTTTTGAAGCCTATGAAGGATGCCCAGAGGAGATCTCATGACTACTATGCGATGACACTCTATCTAGGACAACAATTGTTTATTGTTTTATGTGTATGGTTCTTTGAACATACTTGACCTATTTTTTTATGTCTGGAAGCAATGTGACCTATGTCAGTGATGTGAATGTTGTACTTGTGTTGTACTTGAGCTGTACTTGGTTATTGCATTTGTTTGGTTATGTCAGTATGAGTCTGCCTTTGGTTAGAGGTAGTAGATTATTTGTCCATGTTACATTGTTACTATCTCCTAGCATGGGGGGTGGGCCTTCAGGTACCACTTGGTTGGGTGGAACATGCACCAAAACCATTGGGTCCCCATCTATCTTTAGTACTTGGTGGCGAGACATCCAGGTGGACAGCTCGTGGTTCTTGTTGTAATTTCTTGCATTGTAATATTTCAGATTGTGTAAGATATTTTATCCCTCTTATGTTATGAGGTGGAATTATGTAATTGTAATACAATTTTACTATTGCCTCATTCTGGGAATGAGTGATGTAACTATTGGATTAAGTTAATGATTATGAGATTGTATCTTGGATGTTTATCTTATTATGTCATGTGGTATCTTTATGTTGTATGATGTTTATTTCTTTATATAATTAATGCTATGGTTATATGTAATATGTATGTGTGGGTTAATGTAATCCTAACCTTGTAGCCTTAAAGGTTGTTGTTAATTAGTAAGTGAATGTGTATGTTAATTGCACTTTTAAAAAAAAAAATTGGTTCGCTTAAGTCGTTAATTACAACTTCCTTTAGGTTTACTTGGTGGGGCATTACAAGAATGAAGAAGTTGAAAAGAAACTTAACTTGCAAACACTTAAAATGCTAAAATTTTAAGATGACATTGGCAACTTTTATTGATATGATAGAATGTCCTTTTCTAGGGACCTTTCGTTATTAATCATTAAAGATCAAGTTTTGTTGGACCTTTAAAATCAATGAACAAAATTAATTAAATAAATTGGTATCAAAGAATAAAATTAAGATTGAAAGGAAGTACCCCAAAGTTAAAAACTTGGTTAAGTCAAGAAGCAAAAGACTTGAAAGAGGGGTTCCAAAAATAACCCAAAATTGCAAATATCTTAGTAAAAAAAATGATAAGTTCATATTTTTCAAGAACACAATTCAAGAATGAAGAACTTGAAAGGCTCAAACTAATTTGAAAACACTTAAAATCCTAAAATTTGAATTGGAAAATATTCAAAGACTAGTACTTTAGAAGTTTGGCACTCAACAAGATGAAGAGGAAGAAGTAAGGAGAAAGATAAAGTGCCAAATCCTTAAATAGGAAAATATTGTGATTAATTATCCTAGAAATATGGAGGCTTCAATATAAAAGTAGTGGATGGGCAATGGGAACATCAAAATAAGCATCAAATTTGCAGAGATTGGTAGTTAGGAATTCCTTAGATTTGGACTTCATGTTGGAGGTGCAATAATGGATGCACATTAGGAATACCTGGATGCCTTGGATGTACAAAAAATTGGATGATTCATCAACCATCCAATGATTGGAAAATATACTATTTAGTTTATAAAAAGCCACTAAAAAATTATATTTAAAGTGAAGACATAAAATGTCAAAACATCAATAAGAATTGCAGATTTTCTATTGTACATCACATCTTTATCAAATCCTTAGCATGATTCCCAAAAAATGCTTAAAAGAAGATTGATTATTTGTGAAGGTTCAAAGCATTAGTCAAGGAAGATAGACGATTAAAAAAGGATGAATTAAAGACCAAAATCCCCCTTCAACACCTTATTGACATAAATTTACCTACTTTCCAAATAAATAAATTTAATTCAAAACACAATAGATGCTTGGTAACACCATTCATCATGCCTATTACAATAGTAGATGTAATTCTTAAAATTGTTTGAAAATCCCACTATGAGTCTCAAAAAACATCACACTCACAACTACTTGAGATGATATCATTGAAGAATTTAATATTTCATAAATGTCACATCATATTTGTAGGCATCGGGTCATAGGGATTGTTATATATATTTATAGTAGAAGGTTTTAATTCAAAGTAACTAGTCAAAGTGTCACTATGAAAAACATATTTAGATTCATTTAATATTCTTGAATTAATAAGAAAACTACTAGCACATTTGGCCAAAAGGAAAAGTAAATTGAATGTCAATGGCTTTATAGAGAATGAGCTCCTCAACTACCTTGTACCTATCATATTACAACTTCCCTTCCAATATGTCATATAGCTTATGTATCTTTGGAATATTCTACTAATATAGAAGCTTTCCAACCAATATAAATATTTGTCATAAAGTATAATGAGGCCTTCAAAATAAATCATCATCCACCAAATCATTCTTTCCCTTCACATACTCAATATCAAAATCAAAAGCATGTAACTTGCTTACTCAATTTTGTTGCCTATCATTAAAATATTTTTGATTCAAGAAGAACCTTAGATTTTTATGTCTTTACCAAAAATTTCCCACAAATCAAGTACTTCTTAAACTTTGGCAATGCATGCATGATAGTTAGCATCTCCTTGTCATAAATAGTATAATTCCTCTTATATTCCTTGAGCTTGCAACTCTCAATTGCTATTGGGTATTCATGTTGCATTAATATTGCTCCAACACCTTATCTTGATGCATCACATTCTAATTCAAATGGGGGTGAGAAATTAAGGATGAATTATATGGTACATGAACTCATTACCTCTTTGAGCAAGACAAAAGCTCTTTGTGCCTCCTCACTCCATGAAAATTATTGTTTCCTAGTTAAGTCTATCAATGCGGCAACCAACCATGAGAACCCTTTGATAAACCTTTTGTAATAGCTACATAGTCCCACAAATATTATTAGATGTGATAATTTCTTAGGATGTGGCCAATCTACTAGTGCCTTGATTTTCTCTTCATCTGTGTTGATGCCTTGGGAATTGACCTTCTGTCCCAAATATAAAATATCAATCATCCCAAACACATATTTGGATTCCTTAGCAAATAGTGATTGTTTCTCAAGTATTCTTTTTGGTGTAAATAAAGTCTTGTACCTAGTTAATTAATTATTAGGGGACTTAGAGTACTTATTTACATGTCAAGTTTACTTAGGTCCTAGGAAAGAATCTTTCTAGAAGGTGTTAGTTGTCATTAGATATTATCTTATCTTTTGACTTATAACACATGTGTCCTAGGTAGTTGTGATAAGCTATCACATGTCATAGGATTAAGACATTTTTCATAATCATGTTTAATCCTATGTCTCACCTTGGCTATACACCCAGGTGGTCTCATGTGTAAATAAATAAAAATCATATTATATTCTTGGATAATCAATTTCATTGCAATCTTGAGCATTGCATATTGATCTCTCTTGTTCTTTCATGAAGTGCCTAGATCTTGGGTGGTTATAATATTCAACCAAATATTGCATGGTGTAGAGTTATTCTATAACAACCCTTACATGGTATTAGAGCTTGTGGGATTGCTTCTTGTTAGTCTTTATTGAGAGATCTTGGTAAATCTTGACAATTTGAGTATTCTCTTCTCTTACATCAAATGATGATCAAGAGAATCAGATAAGTTTGAAAGAAATACCACATTCGGGGGTTTCCTTTTTTGGCTTTCTATTGCAAGATCAAATCAAAACTTGTTGATGCAAATCTAAGCTCACAATTGAGATCAAAGAATTCGAGAAAGTTAGTTTTTCCTTTTATTTTGTCCAAATTGAACATATAAGGCAAAATATATGAGGGTTTGAAGCTGAAGTGTGGTTTCCAAATCCATAAGGTAGCTACAATACTGGAGCACTTTGGGTCAAAATCGACCCTACCATCATGTCCAAAAGGGCCAAAGGCCCTAATATCGACTATCAAATCATCAAATTTGGAGAAATTTATCCATTGAGGAAAAACAAATTCCTAGGGAGCTCTATGGTTCGCCAAGTTGCCATTAATGCACAGGTTGAAAAAAAAAAATTCAATTAGCAGAAAAATAATTAAAGCCGTGGGAAAATTTTGAGGTAAAATATTTTAATATAATCTATTTTTTTTAATTCTTAGACTTAAATTAAAAAAAACAAAGGGAATTTTGTTGTGGGTTTTTGGTAGGTCATACCCTACCTACGCAAGGTACCAAGCACTCACAACAGGGTACTCCCTACCCACCCCACCATGTGGTGGGCCTTCATTCGCCTGCACTAATGTTTCCTAGGAATAGAGGCCCCATAGTCACTCGTTGACACTTTTCACCAGTAACGGAATATTCTGGCACTAGAAAAGCATATTCTGATCCCTTTACTAAAGATTATGCCTAAGATTGCTTGGGAATATTCTATATTCCACTAACCAACTTCACAGTAATATTTTTGAGTGATTTTTTTAAAAGTGCATAATTTTTCATGTACTTTCTAATGGTGTGATTAGATTGATCCCATTGTTTGTAAATTTTTTACTTTGAGCTTGTGGCCAAATTTGGAAATCTGTAAGCACTACTTGGTCAAGTCCACTTCATTGTTTTGGCAAGTCGCACCTGTAAACACACTAAGTATAAAGTGACACAAATCATATTTTCTTGGGGGTGTCTTGATTGAGTAATTTTGGGGGGTAATCTTGTAGAGGTTGATTGCATTCTTTTACTTGATTTATGCTCTTGCAATGGGGAAATCTCAAATTAAACTCCTAACTCCACATAATTATGCTACATAGATAAAATTAGTATGGAATTATCTCATGATGAAAGGTCTAATAGGCTATCTAAAGGAAACCATTCCTCAACCTAATGATGCTAAAGAATTGGAAAAATAAGAGCTTGCTCGTGAGAAAAACAATTGGATGCATATGTTCATTAGTCTCATTTGATTTATAGTTTCATGTTGAATCATGCAAAACACCTAAAGATTCTTGGGAGGCTTTTGAGAAATTGTATGGTAAAAAATATAATATTAGGGGTATAAGATTGATAATGATTTGATGAATCTTGATCCTGAATTTTTTTACCACATCCAACACTACATCTCTAAAGTTAAACAATTAAGAACACCATTGAAATATTTTAACATTGATAAAGAGGATTTACAATTGGTTTTGAATGTGTTACCCAAGCTTGGTCTTGAGTATTCAATGTTTGTTTTTGGATTTCATACCCATTGAATTTCTATGGGAGCATCATATGTTGATCCTAAGTTTAAAGAATTTGCAAATATCCTAATCTAGGAGGAAGCTAAGTTAATGAACATTTATTTAATCAAGTCTTCCAAGTCATGAGAATTGTTGGCTAGTGAGTCTAAGGTATAGAAAGAATCAAGGAATCTTGATAAGAAGCAAAACAAGAAAAATAAAAATCTGCATAAAGAACTTGAATCATCTCCCTCAAAATAGGAATCCTCTAAGAAGGAGAAGACTACATGTGCATATTGCAAGAAATCAGGGCATGATGAACATCAATGTTATTCAAAACAAATTGATGGGTTGAAGCATCTTCTTAAGAAGCATCAAATCAATGATTTTTCATCATCAAAAGGTTCATCATCTTATTTTTCACCAAATTCCAACAAACATAAGGGGCAAGCACTTTTTGCAATTTTAGATTCTTAGTCAGAGAGGTGGATACTCGATTCATGAGCCTCACATCATATGGCTTCATCGAAGAGTATGTTCTCTTTATTTGAGACTTTTTCATCACCACACATCCTGATGGAAAACAACACATATATGCATGTTTGTGGGAAGGGGTCCATTGACATGAATGAAGGAGCATTTAATGAAGTTCTTTGTCTGTCTTCATTGTCAACCAATATCCTTTCTATCTATCAAATCATATTTGGTGGATCAGGGAAGAGTGTTGAGTTCACACCACATTCTATTATAATACACAATTTACATAGTAGAGATATAGTTATAGATGGTGAGGTTGATCACCAGTCTCGACTCTAGACCTTCTCATATTTTTCTCCTAATGATTCGACATATGTTCACATTGAGGCATCTTATGTTGACACTTTTAAGGAGATTTAGTATAGTCATTTGAATCTTGGTATTGTTTTATCCACTAAGGATCTAGTGACATGTGTTGATATTCCATTTCCTTCATCCACTATTGTACCTAAGGATTCTTGTGATTCCACAGTTTTGGTTCCTTGTGATTCAATGCAGCAAGACATTCATCATCTTCTATAGATGGCTACTTGGGATGAGTACTTGAAAGACATTGCTGGTTTTTTTATGAGACACATTTCAGATTTGTAAAACACCATTGATTTCATTTATCTTCTCTTTGATGGAGATGATCCTTCTTCAGTTGTTGCGAGGGAACACTTTGACCTTCCTATTCACTCTCTAAATGATCATCCTTTGCAATTTGACATGAGTGTGGATACTTTTTGAAAAAAATTGGAGGGGAATTCTTTGTCTTTAGAGGAGGTATCCTTGTCTTTGGATTGTGTTCAACAATCATTTCTAGGATATTTTTGGTTGTCTTCTTCTACAGTGTGACTTAGAATGCATGTTTGGATTGTGGAAACTTTCAGTATCAACATGGAGACACTTGAGCATAAATTAGATACATCATCCATCATCCTTCTTCCCAAATTTTCCTTTTAGGAATGGGAAGACATCCAACATATCATCTTCATTTTGTTTCTTCCTAAGGGGAGGAGCGTTGTTCAACACTTTTGGATCATCTTCAATATTCAATGTTGAGCTTCTACCATCATTGTAGGAGACTCAACATTGAGGGGGGGTTGCATGTCTCTCTTATACTTATCTCTTATGGGGGGAATTTTTCCTCGAATGAGGTTTTATCTATCTCATTCTTCAGTGAGAGCATTTTTTTTCATCTCTCTTTTGGAGAGGATTTTTGTCTCGCTGGGTTTTCTCCTTTTCTCTATTTGTGAGATATTGTATTTGAATTGTACATGGGTACCTAACATGGGTGCATAATTGGGACCCATCTTTGTGTCATTTTCATAATAATCTATTAATCCTTAAGTTGCACTTAAGGGGGTGTTGGTGTAAATAATGTATTACACCTAGTTAATTCATTACTAGGGGACGTAGGGGACTTATTTACATGTTAAGTTTACTTAGGTCCTAGGAAAGAATCTTTCTAAAAGGTGCTAGTTGTCCTTAGATATTATCTTATCTTTTCTTATAACACATGTGTCCTAGGTAGTTGTGGTAAGTTGTCACATGTCATAGGATTAAGACACTTGTCATAGTCTTGTTTAATCCTATGTCTCACCTTGGCTATATAACTAGGTGGTCTCATGTGTAAATCAACAATTTTCATATTATATTCTTGGATAATCAATTACATTGCAATCTTAAGCATTTCATATTGATCTCTCTTATGCTTTCATGAAGTGCCTAGATCTTGGGTGGCTATAATCTTCAGCCAAATCTTGCATGGTGTAGAGTTATTTTATACCAACTCTTACAATTCCTAATACCTCATTTATATTTTTTAAATGATCCTCCCAAGTTTTATTGAAAATAAATATATTCTCAAAGAAAACAAAAAAAATCCTTAAGTGCTAACTAAATAATTGGTTCATCTAGGATTGAAATTTAGTTGGAGAATTAGCTAGCCCAAATGGTATGACTATGAACAAGAAACAGCCAAAGTGATATTTTAAGATTTCTTTATGAACATCTTCTTTCCTCATCCTTATCTAATGTTACTCGAAATATAAATCAATCTTAGAGAAATATACTACACCATGGAGCTCATTAATCAACTTATCAATTCTAGGGATGGGATAAAGTGTGGTGATGACCAACTTGAAAAATTATTCTAACTCAATGGCATGTTGAAACCCCCTATTAGGAGGAAATCCTAGAGAGATATCACCAAATACCTTACCATACTTATCCAAAATGGGTTGAATTTATATATGAGTAGCTTGTTTATTTGTGGTTGAAGGTTCATTCGTAATAAGACATTGTATTTCCCAATCCACTTTTTCCATAGGAAAATCTCCCCCCATTTTTTTGTAGAAACAACTCTTGATGCTCCATTAGACAAACCCTAAAGAACCACCTCTTTAACCTCAATTTTTAATTTTATTTCTAGACTGTGATATTTTTGTGTGAATTCCCAAGTGAGTGCAACCATTGTACCCCTAAAACTACATTTTTCTCACTGTTTCCTACTACAAAAAAGTCATCACAAACCATGTTCCTACCTAATGCAATGTCAAGTTGTATCCTTTGTATGTAATGAAGAGTAAATCCATTGGATAAATCCACATTAAAAACCTCAAATTTATTTGTCTTCAATTTTAACCTAGTCACTAACCCCTCATCAGTGAAATTATGGGTAGCCCCACTATCAATTAAGATTGTTACCTTATGTCCATAAATAAATGCATGCACTCAAAAGGGGTGATATCTAGGTGCTCCTAAAAGTGTGGAAAGTGTAACATTTGAAGGCTTCTATGTTTCTTGATTCTCATTCTCATCCTCCTCCAAAACACCCTTGGTCTTGAAATATTCTATTTTTCAACCCTCTTTTGTGACTACCTCTACGTAACGAACATGTCATTTTCATAAAATTTTATGCATGGGATCATGTGGCTCTCTATAAGAAAAATAAAATTTCTTACAAAAAAGATCATTATTGGATTCTTCCACCTTTTGGGATTACAGAGGTAATGCCTTTGGTTATTAAATATCTTTGTGATGTGGTTGCCTATGTGGTCCTGATGGTACTTTTTTGGAATAGGTCTTTTTTAGAGTTGGTGTCTTCCAATTTTAAGGATCTTTGAATATTTTCATGTAGAGATGATGGCTCAAAATCTCTAACCAATCCCCTAAGTGACTCTGAAAACCCTTCAATAAATAAGAACCTAAGTCTCTTCTTTATCATATCTGACACCATGATTGAAATCCTTTGAAATTTTTCTATATATTCTTCTACTATAATTTATTGTCTTAATCATGTCAACTTCTTAAAATGTATCTTCAAGTCTTTCCTTTCAAATTTTTCAGAGTCTTTGTTTGAATTCATTGTATGCCATGATTTGATGAAGCCCTTGTGTAATTAGCCCATGATGCCATCATTCATGTGTTGTCACCTCTAAGTGAAGGATGGAAAACTTAATAGCTTCATATTTTGTCATGGGGTTGAGATAAATATAGGTATCTAGTTTTTGGATCCATGCTCATGTAGTGACCTTCCTTGAACCATCAAAAGTGGGGAGAGTTGACTTAATATTTATTGCAAATCTCTATTGGGTTGTCTTTTTTCCCTTGAAATATTCCTTGATCTTGCATTATGAAATTTTATAAATGAAATATTTCTTTTGATATTCGGATCAAGTCCTAATTATGCATCTATGCACTAATAAAATTAATTTGTTGTCATGTT
>CM021104.1:120276129-120314047 GCA_007115665.2 Sequoiadendron giganteum | reverse complement strand
TATTTATTAAAGTTGATTTATGCCCCTTCAAAAGTGGCTTACTAGGGAAAACTGAAGGGGATTTGCACATTAAATTCATTTTATTATTTCAAAAAAGGATATTTAAGGGAAAATGAATTATTTTATAATTTCAAATTTCTCTTTTCCCTCCAAATGCTATAGAAGGAGATTTGGGGTATTATTTTCCTATTTGTTAAAGATTACACATATTGCTATTCTATCAGATTGAACCATTGTTTTCTTCCTTGAATCTTGTGAGGAGAAAAAACCTCATTGAATTACTCATTTCAAAAATGGAAGAAAATCTCTAGCTACTTTGAGTGGTTCTATTTAGGAATCACACTGAGATTCAACAAAGTTTCAATTTTTGAGGTTTCAAAATGAAGATTTTCAAAGTGTTTTGATGTGCAGATTTTGGGTGTGATTAACATTGAGTTTTTAGAGGGTTTTGGTGTGCTTTAAAAATTATTTCAGTGGTTCCCTTTGTTGGTCATACCATCCTCTAGATTGAGGTCATACCATCAAATTCTTTTTGGAAAAGTTGTGTTAGGGCACAAAAATCATCAGAGACTATATTTATTGTGATCCTCATAGTTGGGAGGACTCCTCTAGGGTGTTTTTGGGGTTGTTTATAGATTGTATAATTTTGTAGGAGATTCGTACCATGTTTTCAGGGCATTTGGAGGTAGAAATATGAATCTAGGACTCTAACCACTACCTTTCTAATGGTTTTAGGAATTAGTTGGATGCGCACAAATGAAAAATCAAATGTTTTTTATTTTCTACTTGTTGGTCATCCTTGTTATTGTTGGGTATGACTGAAAGTTTATTACAGACTTGTAGTTGCATATTTCCTTGTAGTTTGAGGGTATTTTATGGAGCTAGGTGGGCATGGTTGTTGATATCTATCATTGGAGGTGTTACATGCTTGTTGGAAGGGATTCTTGATAATTTTTCATGGCTTCTATGACCTGCAATGTATGAAAACTAGACTTTCAACAATTCCTTCTTGACATTTCAGACCTACAAAACTTATATTCATCACCATTTTTAAGTGTTCTCTTGCAGGTATTTCATTAACATGAATATTAAATGTATTGGCATATCTTGTGAGTAATTTTCTATCAATAAAATTATAGCAGTAGTTTAATGTACACTTTTTATTCATATCAAACCTTATGATAGTATTTGTATGTCTATTTGATATGTTTATGTTGAGTTCAAATATTGTAAAAAATTAAATAAATTTTTTGATAGTGGTTATTATAGTGGTATCAAAGTTGAAGATCTTATCAACCTATTCCTTTAGTCTTGTTTTCAAGTTTCAACATTCTCTATGAGTGCTCAACCCAGTTGAAGATCCTTTTGCAAAAAATTAATTGTTGCAAGTTCTAGTAGCTCTTCAAAGTTCATCTAGTGATAGTGATAACCCACCTGGAAATATGGAAAAAATAGATAAGGGACGAGTTCGTTTAGTTAGTCCAAATACTAGAGAAAAGAGGAAATTTGATGCAATATTGGATATGATGTCTAAGATGTTAGCTAAACTCAATCATATTATGCCACAAGGCTCCTTGGTCTAAAATGGTAAAACAAGTTCATCAAATCAACTAAACACTAATGGATGTATTGTTGTAGTAGTATCAGGGCTTGTTCCTAGAACACTTTATCCTAACTTTACATGTAGGGAGGAGGCTCTAGCTATTATAAAGGTCCAAACTGGTGTAGTCATGGATGGAGGGTCCAAAAAGGACTATCCAAGCATGCATCTTATAGTTCAACATAGCACAAATAACACAAGAAATGATCAAAAAACATGAATTATCATTGATTCAACAAATTTTATTCTTACATTCATCATATTCCTTATATGTGCAATGAGTAGGGCTCATAGGCCTACCACAAGGGCATTGCAAGATACTACAATTGGTAAAAGGCATTATTACACTCCATATCCTAGAAGGCTAAATCTAACTATCTCATTCTTAATCAATCACTAACTACTAAACTAACTACCTTCTAATGAATTAAAAATGATCTTAAATATGAATCTCCATCTCCATTTATGGTCCATGTCGGCCTCAAGGGTTTACAACCCCAATGCATGATCAAACATGTAAGTCGAACAA
The DNA here is from genome assembly GCA_007115665.2 of Sequoiadendron giganteum. Lineage (NCBI taxonomy): Eukaryota > Viridiplantae > Streptophyta > Pinopsida > Cupressales > Cupressaceae > Sequoiadendron > Sequoiadendron giganteum. The sequence goes on along the minus strand of CM021104.1, from coordinate 120,311,918 downwards.
GAACATGAAAAGATAACTCGTCGAGAAAAGGAATGTATTGTGGATCTCCAAGAAAGTTTCCTTAGACCTAAAATGTCATGAATGATGTTCCATTAGGCTTCACACATTTTGAAAAAGGTCCACACAGCTAATCTAAGCTAGATAGAACTTGAATGTTGTGATAGAGAATCGACAGTGAAATTTTGAGAATGATAACTTTCTACAAATGAATGCAAATCACTTGAAATATGAATATGTTGTAGACGACTTTTTGTAGAACCAATATCCTACTCAATGAGCTAAGAAATGAAAAAGTGGTAAAGTGTGGGAGAGACTGTTGAGATAACTACAGATTGAACTGCATGAAAATAATTTGTTTTAGTTGATTCAGGATTGCTTTACTACCAGGGATGCTCCTACATCAAACACTCAAGGTTGGAAGAAATGTGATTCCGTCACTTTCCAAAGGATAGAGGAAAAAAAAATGGTCCACCTCATCCTAAGAAATCCATGATGAATTCTCCACTGGTTTGTCGTTCCACTTTACTAGGTACTCCATATACTACCTGTTCCTAGTTCTCCTTCCATTTTTGATATCCAAGATTCTCCATATCTACTCTGGTGGTTGATGTGGTAACTGCTCCTCCAATCCAACTTATTTTTTATTTCCACTTGAATTTCCTTCATGATACTCATAGATTTCTACAAAATTAAAAATAGGTGATATACCCAATGTCTTTGATAACTCCACTTCATATGCATTTCTTGAATCAAACTTCCAGAGAATCTCACATGATCCAATATTCCTCATCTTCAACTTATTGCATGTTCCTACTAGAAATATTTCCTTCTTAATATATACCATAACTTCATATCCAACAAAAAATTCCTTGTCTCCTTTTCTCATTTATCTTCTCTTTTTACTTTTTATTCATGTCCTCCGAGTGTTTCCAGACCTAACTATGCAATGTCTCCATGAATCTTGAAAATTCTTTCGATTTTTCACTCCTCTTATCCTCCATACTAATGTCTTTGAGATCCACAACTCCTCTAGGATGTACTCTTATCACTATATCAAATGGTGTCTTCCCTATGCTCTGATTTACTAAATTATTGTATGCAAACTCTACTTGTAGAGAACTAGCTCCTAATTTCATTACTTATCTCTAACCAAACATATCAATAAGTTACCCAAACTCTAGTTGAATACCTCTATTTTTCCATATGTTTGTGGGTGATATGTCAAACTGAACTTCAAGTATATCTTCATCTTCTTCCACAATGTCTTCCAAAAGTATCTAATGAACTTGGTGTCCCTGTCTGAAACTATACTATTTGGTAATCCATACAATCTCACAATCTCCTTGAAAAATAAGTTAGCAACATGCACAACATCATTAGTCTTTTTGAAAGGAATAAAATGAGTCATCTTAGAAAATATATCCACTTCCATCATTATAGAATCATATCCTCTCTGTGTTCTTGGTAATCCCAATATGAAATCCATGCTTATATCTTCCCAAGGTCTCTCCAATATTTTCAAAGGTTTATACAATCTAATATTTTGACTACTCCCTTTTGATACTTGACAAATTCTGCAACTTTGAACATAGTTCTTGGCTTCCTTATATATCTGTGGAAAAAAATAGTGTTTATTCACCAAAACTATTGTCTTATCTACCCCAAAATGACCTACTAGTCCTCCACTATGCTTCTCCTTAATCAAATTCTCTCTCATTTAACTCCTTGGAATACACAATTGATTTCCTTTGAACATCATATCTTTCTGAATGAAATAATCCAACCGTTAACTCCTATCAGTCACTAGTATTTCCTTACATGCTTTCCAAGCTTCAAAAAAATCCAGATCATCCTCATACATATGTTTCAGTTCTTCAAAACCTAGTAATTCTATATTCATTTTTGTCAACAAATTCCTTCTCCTTCTCAATGGATCTATAACTTTATTTGATTTTCCACTCCTATGCTTCAATAGAAATATATCTCTACAAGAACTCAACCCATCTCATATGTCTCTGGTTCAAATTTCCCTATCTGTTCATATACTATAAAGCTTGATGATCAGTATACAACACAAAATCCTTAGGAAACAAATAATGTCTCCACTTCTTCAAGGCTTGAACTGTGGCATATAAATCCTGATCATAAACTCAATATCTCTTTTTTTCATCATTAAAATTCTCACTTAAATAAGCTATGGGTCTTCCTTCTTGACTCAACACTGGTCCTATTGTATTTCCAGTAGCATCACAATCAACTTGAAATACTTTTTCAAAATCAAGAATTGCTAATATTGGTTGCTCCATAACCTTTTTCTTTAGCAATTCAAATCTTCTTTGTGCTCTGGATGTCCACTTAAAATCTTTCCTATCTCTCATTTTTTTATCATGGGTGTGCAAATGCTACTAAATCTCATAATAAATTTTTGGTAGAAACTTGCCAATCCATGGAATGATCTTACCTCTCCAATGTTCTCTGGTGTAGGCCACTGAATAATTACTCTAACCTTCTCAATGTCCATCTTCATTTCTTTAGTAGAAATTAAAAACCCCAAGTACACCAACTCTATCTTCATAAAGCTACACTTCTCGATGTTTGTCATCAAATTCTCTTCCCTCAACCTTTGTAATACTTGTCTGATGTGCCACAAATTTTCTTCTCTAGTCTTATTGAACATTAGAATATCATCCAAATAAACAATGACAAACTTACTCGATAATTACTTTGATACTTCGTTCATCAACCTCATGAAAGTGATAGGTGAATTGATCAATCCAAAAGGCATCACTAGCCACTCATATAACCCTTCATTAGTCTTAGATGGAGTCTTCCATTCATCTCCTTCTATGATTTTGATTTGATGATATCCACTCTTTAGGTCAATATTTGTGAAATACTTTCCTCCACTCAAACGACCGTTAATGTCATCTATCCTTAGCAATGGGAACCTATAATTGATAGTGATCCTATTGATTTATATTGAGTTTGCACAAACTCTCCACTCTAAATATTTCTTTGGTGCCTGTACAACAAGTACCACACATGGGCTTAAGCTCTCTCTGATCAATCCCTTCTTCAACAATTCTTGTATTTGTTTGTTTAGCTCTGCATTTTTTGTAGGTGTCATCCTATGTACCACTTTTTTTGGAATACTTTCTTTTTTTTTTTAGATCTATGTGATGACTGATAATTTGGACCAATGGTAAACCATCTAGTATATTCTTTGATATGATTTCTTGATATTTTTCCAATAGTTTTGTTACTTCTAGTTGTGGTGAGTCCATTTGTAGTAAAATTATTTGTCTTTGGATTATTGCACTTCTTTTGAATCAATGCAAAACACATGTTCGCATGCCTCAATACTTCCAAGAACTTCCTTTCATCTACCAAATATAGTCTAGTAGTGCTACAAACATCACTTATCTCCTCTTCTCCCAAAGGTATCAATATAGTTCTTTTTCCATTTGAAGTCACATTATAGATATTTTTCCTTCCATCATGAATTGATTTCCTATCATATTCCATGGTCTTCCTAATAATATATGGCATGCATCCATGGGTATAATATCACACAACATTTCATCATTATATGATCCTATATAAAATTTCACCAAACATTTCTCACTCACCAAGATCTTATGTTCATTCTAAATCCATGCTATCTTATAGGGCTTTGGATGTTTCAATATCTTCAAATTCAACTTGGTTACTATATCTTTTGAAACTAAATTATTTTTACTACCTCTATCAATGATAAATTTGCATACCTTTCCTTTGGACTTACACCATGTTCTAAACAAATTTTTCCTTTGTGGTGGTTCCTTAGTCACTTCTTCATGCATCAAATCTCTTCTCATGACTAATGACTCAAATTTCACTAGTTTCCCAATTGAACTAGGGGATCCAATAGGTTCTTCATCCACATAATTTGTTCTTCCAATATTCTCAGTCCTCTTGTTGGTACTTCCCTAATGACATTCAAATGCTTTATTTCCTTCACCTCCACACTTGAAACAGGTTTCTCTGAATGGTCTCTTCTCAAATTATCCCCCATTTCTCCTATATCCATCATTACGGTAGGAATTATGACCTTTGTTACTGTGGTATAATTTTTTTCCTCTCTTCCTCTGTGGTATGAATTAATGTCCTTCTCTTCACTATGGTAGGGTTTTCCATCCTTGTTTTTCTTTGAACAAGGTCTGTTATCTTTGAATTGTGATCCACTTTCTCTAGAATCTTCCTCTTGCACTTATTTGCCTTTGTTCAAACTTCTTGTTCAACTTTTCCTCTACATTCAATGCAAATTAGTATTCTTCTTCAAATGTTGTCATTTTTACTAGGCTCAACTCTTCTTAGATGTTTGTTCTTAGTCCATTGATGTATTGCGCAGCATTTTATTTACTTTCTTCACTATGTCTAGCTCTAATGATCATCTTGTAGAACTCTTCCATATAATCCTTCATATACTTTTCCTTTTGCCTTATATTCTACAATCTTATCAACAATTAAAGCTCATAATCAACTAGTATAAATTTATTATTCAGATTTGTCACCATCATATCCCATTTTATGATTTTTTCTTTCCCCCTCTGGTTTCTATCAAATTAAAATTATTTCCACCAAATAGCAACATGTCCTTTCAACTTATTTTTTGTAAATATCACTCTTTCCAGATCTCTAATTCCTTCATACTCAAATTATTCTTCCAGATCATTGATCCAATCAATCAATTCCTTAGGGTTTGAATTTCCTGCATAATTTTGAATTTCAATTCTAGGTCTCTTACCAATCTTGAAAATAACTTTCAACATCTTCACTTGATCTTAATCTTCTTCTTCTAGTTTTTCCTCATTTTGATATTCATTTTGACATGTAACATGATCTAATCCATCATTATTTTCATCTACATGTCTAGGGTTTAGATCTCTCCTATCTTCTTCTACAACATCCAACCAAGCTCTCATTATTCTCATCATCTCTAACATTTCATCCACTCGTCCTCCAACATTCACAATAGCAGGAACTTTTCTTGGTGACATCTCTATCCTTAGATCTAGTGCAACTACCTCAATTTGGTGATCTAGCTACAAGGTCTCAACTGCCTCATAGTTGGTGCTTGGTTGAAAATACTTGCTATCTACCTCAAGTCGGTGATCTATTCACCACAAGGAATTCCTTCTTTCACAAAAGGACTCAAAACTTTCTTTGATACCACTTTGTGTAGTCACAAATGGAGGGTCTAGAAAGTACTATCCAACCATGCAACTTAGAGTTCAACACAATGGAAATAACACAAAGAAAAGTTGACAAACATGAATTATCATTTATTCAAAAACTTGCAATCTTATATGCATCATATGGCTTATATGTAGAATGACTAGGGCTCATAGGCCTGTCGTAAGGGAATTATAAGATATTACAATTGGCATAAGGCCTTATTACACTCTACAACCCTGAAGGCCAAATCTAACTATCTCATTCTTAATCAATGACTAACTACTAAAATAACTTCCTTCTAATGGATTATAAATGATCTTAAATATGAATATCTAGCTCTTATGGTATACATTAGGCTAAGGGTTTACAAACCCAATGTAAGATCAACCATGTAAGTCAGCCAAGAACATGAAAAGATAACCCATCGAGAAAAGGAATTTATTATGGATCTCCAAGAAAGTTCTATTAGACCTAAAATTCTATGAATGATGTTCCATTAGGCTCTACGCATTCTAGAAAAGGTGTGCACAACTAATTTAATCCATATGGGCCTTTAATTATCTAACAAAGAATTGATAGAAATTTTGAGAGCGATAACTTTTTGTAAATGAATGAAAATAGCCTAAAATGTAGATATGTTGTAGATGACTTCATTTAGAACTAATATCTTTCTCTGTGAGCTAAGAAATGACAATGTAGTAAAATGTGGAAGATAATGTTGAGACAACCATAGACTGAATTTCATGAAAAGAAATGTTTTTAATTGATACAAGATTTATTTACAACCAAGGATGCTCCTGCATCGCAAACACAGACAAAAATTGATGTAAGTACTTGTTATGTAGAGTATGCTACCCTTCTAGCTAAGATTAGGAATATTTTGAATTTGGATCAGTTTATGAACTAGTAAAAGAAGAGGGGTGGAGTAATAGAGAAGAAAGGCCCAACTATGCAAAGGGATTACTAGCAAGTACTAGAAAAGGTGACACTTCCATATTTTAATGGGAATGACAAATGCATTACTAGATATTGGGTAAAAAAATTGGATAATTATTTGGCTCTTAAATCCGTTCCAAAGGATGATTCTATTAAGTTTTCCATATTTCATTTGGATGGATTAGTGCATGAGTGGTGGTACCTTGTGCTGGTTACACCAGACCATAATTTTATGACCACCTATGATGAGTTTACAAACAATCTCATTGAGAGATTTGAAAAAAAGATCATGTGTTACACTTTAGATAGATTGATTAATTAAACAATATGGTTCCCTTGATACTTACATCTTAGAGTTTCAAAGACTATCTGTTATGGCTCCAAATATCACAGAGAGAAGGATTGTAGTCCTTTTTGATGAAAGAGTAATGAAACTAATCAAAGCATGAGTTAATGCATTTGACCCACAAGGTTTACATGAGGCTCTAAGACAAAGATTATGGAGCTTGCTACCTCGAATAAATTTTAGTCAAGGACTTGCTAATACAAGAAAGATAAGAAACATTTCCACAAAGAATCAAATAAAAAAGAGACATCATCAAGAATGGATGAATACCTCCTAAAAGATCTTAGAAGGAAGAAATTATGCTTTAATTTCAAGGAATAATGGGCCCCAAGACATTAGTTCTCTATGAAGATAATTTTTTATCAAATAGAGTTCTACTTAGCTAATGAATCAACATCAAAAAAATCAAAACAACAATCTGATTTGGAAGAGAAAGAGGAGTAAGATTCATTTGAAGAGTAATGAAATGAGGAGAGTGAAGGCACTCTTTCCTAGCTCTATCATTTAAAAAAAAAAGAGTCTTTTAGAGTTCATGGAGTCCTTGGATGGTAGCAAGTAGTGGCTTTGATTGATATTGAAGCTACACATAATTAAATAGATGAGGGGGTAGTGTCTTGTAACTCAATATGGAAGGGGTTGATGGTTTCAAGATTAAGATAGCTAATGGATTTTTTATTACATGTACCAAAATGATACCCTAAATGAGCTTACAGTTGGGAAATTATTAATTCAAGGATGAATTCTACATTGTGAGAATTGGTGATATAGATGCAGTACTTGGTATTTAGTGGTTGCAATCTTTGGAAAAAATAACTTTAAATTTTTTAACATGGAGCTAAAACTACAATCAAAGGGAAAGAAAGTGGTGTTAAGAGGGATGCCTAATATAGGGTCATGATTTTTCACCTTCAAACATATGAAGAGGTTGATTAGACATCATCAGATTGATTGGGCAGTAGAGTGTATTATTATGCCTACTATTACAAGATAAGAGAAGAGGAGTTATCATCTGGATGTACAAGCTTTTCTATCCAAGACAATAATTTTTTAGTGGTATTCCTCTTGGGAGGCCTCGTGAAAGATTCATAGAGCATGTGATATAATTGGAGGGACCCAAATGTTTCATTACAACTCCCTATAGGCATCCAAAGATACATAAGGATGAGATTGAAAAGGCCATTAAGGAGCTCCTAGATATGGGACATATCTTCCCAAGTAAGAGCCATTTTTCATCTTCAATTGTTTGTTAAAGAGAAATATGGGACCATGCATATGTGCATTGATGAAAACACTCTAAATAAGAAGAATTTAAAAAATAGGTACCCCAATTTGCAGATTGACGAGCTACATGGAGTTGTATACTTCTCTAAGATAGATTTGAGATTAGGATTTCAATAGATAAAGGTTTGAGAGGATAACATAGAGAAGACTGCCTTTATATTCCACTCTAGTCACTTTGATGTTTTGGTTATGCCTTTTGGATTAACCAACTTCCCTACTATATTTTAGTCTTGCATGAATCAAGTGCTTAATAAACAACTCATAAAGTTTGTTTTGATATTATTTATGTTGAACATACATTGAAATACCAAGAGGGGGGTGAATTAGTATTCAAACAAATCTTAAACCCTCTAAAGAAAAATGAAACTTAAACTTTACAACATTAACAAAAACATGAAAGATCAACATAATGCACAACACCACATAACACCAGATATATGTGGAAAACCCCAAATGGAAAAACCACAATGAGAAATGTTGCTAGGAGATGCTATCCTAATCTAGCCTCACAAACGATAAATAGTTACAAGGACTACATCATGGTTCTAAAATGACAACGTGACATGTTGGCGTCTCTTTGGTGTGCTAGCATTCGTATAGCTAGAAAATAGGAAGCACAATAAAAACTACCTAAAAATGTACTAACAACCTAGCTAGTTGATATAGATGGGAAAATAAAAATAAGAAAACACAAAAATTAAAGGTGAAAATGATAAAGCAAGTAAATAAACACTAGGGTGATAAAGAATATCTCACCAAGGCACCAATTCACCAGCTAGCTCCACGTGCACGTATCCACCTACACACAAGCAAGAGGGAAAATTGTTGGAGCTATATAGGGGTCTGCCTTAATTAGACCCCCATCTTGTTGTTTCCACCTCCACAAACAACCAGAAAGCAATGGAGTAGAATATGTGATAAAGAAAAGAAAAGATAGATTCTTGAACACTACAACACAACACAATGTTGCTGTATCAAATCACAAAGGAGAGGAGTGAAGTGTTACCACCTCCACCCAAAATATCATTAGCCAATGGAAGGAGAATGCAAGGTATGGAATTGGCAAAGTCACCACATCTGCAACGATGATGATGGGAGGTCTTGCAAGACTCCAAGCCCACACTTCTATGGCCTCACACTTGTAATGTGGAGTTGATGGAGCTTCTAAGCTATTGTAATGCTCACAATGGAATATCAAAATGTTGCTTCAGAGTGAAGAAATGAAGTGATTGAATGCGTAGATGATTCAAGAGTCCAAGTGAAAGTGATCTGAATGAATTTGAAGGTAGAATGAGAAGGAATAAGGAATTTTTGGGTCGGTTGGTCAAAGAGGGATGTTACAATTCGACTCCAATAAGGTGTGTAACGCCTTTGCCAAATTCAGACACAAGAATCTGTTGAGGATGGTAGCGTTCCACATAGAAGTTCATGCGCCGCACTTTCATCCTCAATAAATGCTCTCTCACCAACACACAGGGTGAATGCCAAGTGTATGGAAGGTAGGTAGGTGATGTGGAATTTCGCCTTCGGATTTGATTTTCTAAGGTGAGGGTATGTGAAAGGTGAATTTTCCTAAGGGGTGAAAATTCACTCCTATACACATATATATGAATCTTTTCAAATAATTTTATGGGTAGTATATGTGAAATGAAACCCCCAAATATTATAATGTTTAACATTTTATTTCTATGCATGTTAGAATGTAAAGTATCAACTTTCATATAGCTTCATAAGGTCCAAAAGTGATCGAAAGGCTAAAATTTAAAAGTTCTTATAGAATAAGAACAAATAAACTACATTATTATGTAGAGCTCATAAAAAAAAAAAAAAGGCTAAAAAAGGAGCTTGTTTAAAAAATTAGGAGTATTATAAGTTTTAAAAAATATAAATAAATAATAAAGTAATAAAAATTAAATTTTGGAAAGTAAGAAATGAAGTATAAAAAATGATCATACAAATTTGAAGTACACACAATTTTGTTCTATTAAAAATTACTTGAAAAAATACCTTTGTATGGTTTAGAACAAGCCTCCTTAAGTTTTCTTTAACTAAAAACTGCAATGAGAGGGGGCAAGGGATTGGAAGTAGATTGGTGGCACATTGGTGATGGATGGGTGGAAATTATAGTTGATTTTGTGGTTAGGTTGAGAATGAGCAATAAGGTAATTGAGAAAAGGTGGTAGGTTGATTAAGTAGTGCAATAGTGGCATGAAAGCAACAACAATGACTATTTGGTGGTGGAAGTAGATGTTGCCACTAGGTTAATGTAGGTTGGTGGTTCGCTAGTGTTAATTAATTAGGCTAATGGGACCAATCCCCAATAGATTTTCTAGGAATAAAAGTGGCCTATAAAGGACCACAATTTGGCTATGAGCCCTAAAATATTATTTGTTAGAAACTAAATTAAGATTGCATATGAAATTGAATGAACCATGGTAGAGAATTTGAGCTTGAAACCAATACTACATTGACTAATTTTATTTTTGTGTTTGGAAAATTAATCTTAGGGTATCAAGATTTATAGATATAATGACTATCAATTTGGACTCAAAATTTATGCTACTTATAAAGACCAAGCTTGCTAGCATAAAAAAACATCAACTTTAAATAATCCTTTTGGAGTCTAATTTGGGAAAAAAAATTCTAATATGTCATTCTTGAGCCTCTTGGATATAATGTTATATCTATAAATTCTACATGGTGTTCCAAAAACTAAGCCACACCTAAATTCATAAAACAATTAATTTTTTATTTTTTTTTAAATCGATTAACCTATCCTAGATACTATAAGCTATTGAAAACCTAGAGTGGGAAATAGATACAATACAAATATTTAAAAATGAGTCTAGAATTAAAAAAAAAAGTTATCTCCAAACAATACAAGAGACATGCAAAATACTCAAGAGACCATATTATATAATAAAGAAATATCACACTAACATGAATAAAATATGCAAGGTGAGTGTCTACAGTTATAGATAATAAAGGAGGAAAAATCCAACAATGAGAGGTATCCTACCCAAAAATATTAGTTGCATCAATACAAGATATCTTATACCTGCATAATGACCTACTCTATCTACCTAAGCAATCTAAAATAAATGTGTAGTAAAACATAATACTTTTCCACTATGAAAAATAAAATATATAATAATAGACTAAGCGTTGTTCCTTTATAGTCATTTTTTGACCTTTTTGCAACCATGAAACATGGTAAGAATTAAGATGTGGTATTGGTTTCAATTCCAATTTCTCTACCATCTATGTGCATACTAACTTGTTAGTAATTCATCCATCTATGATCATCTTGCACCACATTTCTCTATATTTACATAGTGTAAAATACTTTTCCTCAATCATGGTTCTTTATCTTCTTTAGCAAGCATAAACAACACTTTGCACAACATCATGGTCTCTCCACCTTTAAGAGATAGTATCATAAATTCAATACTTGATTCTTCACTACCTTATGTAATGTATACTCTTTTCTCAACATGTACTTGTTCTTTTTATAAGTTTATGAACACCATAAAGCACAATGTCCTATTTCTCCACATCTATAACAAGCTCACTAAAATTATTTCCATGACCTCTGCATTTTCCTTGTTGGTGTGAATATGTCTTGTACCTAGTAATTTACCTTTCTAGGGACTTATTCAAATGTTAATTTTACTTAGGATATAATATTATTTCTAGAAGTCTTAGTTGTATTTTCTAGAACTTATCTTGTCTATCTTTTATGAATGATTCCTAGGTATTTTGTTAGTTGTCACATGTCATAGGATTAAGACACATTTCACAATCATGTTCAATCCTATTCCTTATCTTGCTTATTGTTAGTGAATGAATTTTCCTTTAATGTAATATTCAAATGATTTTTTTTATAGCCCAAGATATAATGACCAATATTTTCTAGTTTAGCTTTGGAAGGTCACAATTGTATTTGTGACTTTCCTCTAAATTTTAGAGGTACAACTCCATCATATGATATAATTGATTTTTGGGTATGCTTTTCAATAGAAAGCAAGCACTAATCTATAAATACAAGACTAGTGTGGTGAAATCAAAGAAACCATTAACACCAAAGCTCAAATACTTTGACAATTTATCGAAGAACGAATATGATCATAAATGAACAATACAATATCAAAGATTATTCCACACAAAAAAAATCCTCATAATCAGTTCAACCAATAGACCGATATGACGAATATTATACACAAAGATTATAACTCACAGATTAAAAGTAATCTGAAATCATAATTTATTCTCATAAATGTTCCTCCTTCCTTAACATGGTGCCATCAAATAAAATTTGGACCCTCTCAGATTAGTTTTTATTGAATTTTATGTCCCATCCCAATCTTGACTTTCGGCGGTTACAATAACGGTTATTGGATTGATCGACGGTTTCTTGCTAGCTAATCATTCCACTTAAAAAAGCTGATAAAATCAAAGAATTAAAGATTAAGAGTGAGCATCATTATGTTGTCTCTTCAATTGGATTTGATAGTTATCCAAAGCATTTCCTATTCAAACATCTACCATGTGGCCATTCATACTTGCAAATGGTGCAAGTTTCAGGGCCTAAATTGAATGGTGAATGCATGTCTTCATTAATCCATGTGTGTGAACATTCAAATGAAAAGGTAACTTGAAAATTTCATAGAAAAACTAAATCTTATAATAAATTCCAGTCACATCAGCATTTAGTTTTCAAGCCACATCACTTCCTCTTCAATCACCAAGTCCCAAGAAAATCCAGCCTAGATTTACTTCCCAATTTTTATAAATCCAATGAGAAAGATCTTCATTTTCACATTTCAAGTTGCATTCATGAAATATGGTGAGAATTGAGAGAAATAGTTCCTCCAGGAATGATTTCTTTATGATTAAGAAAGTTGAATGTAGTCCCTTCTTCAGGCCGTTAATGGACCAACTAAGGGAGGTCTTTGTAATCCAAAGTGAGATAGAGGAAGAAGTGTTGCACTTTGGGGGAAGGATTCCTAAACCACATCCATGTCCACAATGCAGATCTCCTAGAGCATTTCATTAATAATGTGGTTCTCACCTCTGGTTGGCGTCACTGGGGAGTTAGGGCAGCAGAATGCTTGGTTCATCCTGAGTACCAAAACAGAGTGAGGGTGGTCATTGGAGGGTTGAGCCAGTTTCCCATAATTGACCATGTGGGTGACGCCATATGCATTGCTATTGCAAACCAACATGAGGTTATAGAGAAGGTGATGAATCTTCTCCATGCGGGGTTGATGCAAAATGATATGGGGTTGTTTTCCCATTTTATCTAGTCTAATGAGATCTGCTTTCGCCAGCCTAGATTAAGCGTCTACAAGAGGTGGTGGAAGGAATTTGTGTCTTTATGTTTGTTCTCTGCATCTAGAAGAAATACCCTGATAGCTTTTGTTTTGAGGAATAAATGCCAATTTTGTAACATCAAAACATATATATATATATATATATATATGAAATAATATAAGATTTTTATAACCTGGTGTTATGTTCTCCTTTTATTAGAGCACTCTTTCCTTTAATTTATCATTTCCTTTGATAATGATGTCAGAGTATATTAAATTTTTGCACATTTTCATTTTTCCCATCATTGTATTCACTTAATCAGATATTTTGTTGCATTGGTATAACTTACTAAGGAAACTTTCAGAAAGCCTGTGAAATACACCATGCTCACAAAACCCTGAACTTTATCACCCTCACTTTCGTTTTCATTTTCAAAAAAAGAAGAGGTTTGGGAAACCCTACCGACCAACAATGGTTTCCAAACCTATCAAGAATATTGACAAGACATAGAAACTTCTCTTTCACTCTTTAGCTTTTCTTCATTAGCAAAATTTTGAAAAGTTACATAACCTTTAGTATGGTTTGACAAATTTCTAAGCGTTTAGACTTAGGCATCCCACTTAGCTTTTGACATTTTAGGAAGTTGAAAAACCTTCATAAAAGACTAACAATACAAAGAAACAAGGGATGAAAGAAAGATTTCATAAAAAGTGTTGGCATAAGGAGAGGTTACAACAACCTAATCGTCCCCTGCTGAAGTTCATGAAACCTAAGGAAACACAGACAAAGCTCCATACTTAGAAAAAAATTCAAATAGGGGTGACATTTTTAGGGGTCATGACAAAAATTAGAGTAACACCTATATAAGGAAGGTCATTGTACTCATATGTAACATACTTCATACATCATCATCATTTTGATAGGTCTTAATATCAAGCAAGCTCATATGCTTGCATACTCTCTTGTAGAAGGTTTTCATTGTTTTTCCAGGTGGTCTTGGAGATTGAGATAATTTTCAGCTCTTACATGGTATCATATCCAATCCTTTCAAAACCATTCTTATATCTAAGGGTTAATTTATTTCTAGTGAGAGATCTAGGTTATTTTTAGTAAGGTTGAGTATGCTCTTCTCTTGCATCATATGATGACCTGGAGAATCAAAAAATATTGAAAGAAATACTAGATTTGGGATTTTTCCTTGAGGTTTTTTATTACAAGTTAATTTCAGTGCATGTTGGAGGTAATTTGAGCTCATCATTGAGTCCAAGGCATCTAAGAAAGTCAAGATTGCCTTTTATTTTGTCAAAATCCAACATTTTTTGCTAGATTTGTGAGGGTTTGAAGTTGGGAGGTGGTTACTAGATTCATGAAGTAACTGACTTTTTGGAGTACTCTGGGAAAAAATCAACCCTGCCAATGCGTTTGAAAGGCCCAAAAATCCCATTTCCATATAAAATATTTCATATTTTGAAGAAAAAAAAAATGGCAATTTTTTTTAAATTTAGGCGATTATCTTAAATTTGATAGCCAAATGGCCATCACGATGGAGTGTGTTAAATTTGACAATTAAAAAACCATCATACCAGTGCTCAACCTTGTTTTCCAACTTTTGGTCACATGGGGACCACCTTCTAGCCTTTAGGGGGCTTAATTTGGCCCCTCATGTCTTAAATGGGAAATTTTCTTAAAATCGTCATAACTTTTGACTCGGGTATCAAATTATTAAAAACGAGATATCATTTGTAATGCCCCGCCACGCAACCCTAGAGGATGATGCAAAAAAATACTTAAACAGGCTAATTTTGTTTTTGTTTAAGTACAATTAATATACAAGTTCGCTTCCCAATGCAACCATCCCCTAAGGTTACAAGACTGAATCTACTTAACAACCCACAACAACAACACGAATAAAAACCATGACAATGATTAAACACATACCTTCCAATTAAGATAATAAGTACGCATACATTCCATACAAGATAAATTACATCCAAACATAAGAGGTAACTTTCAAACTCATTTATCCATAATTAAATATTACAATTACAACTCTCATTCCCCGAATGAGACAAGTCTAATAAATAGGATTACAATTACAAAATCCACCTCGATAACAAGAGGGGTAAATAATACAAGATCAACTGAAATGATATAAAGCAAGAACTGATACTGAAACCAATGAGCTCTTCAACTGGAAGTCTCATCCACACGAACATGAAGAAAGAACCCAACGGATTTAGGTGCACGCCACCCAACCAAGTGGAACCCAAAGGCCCACCCCCCGTGCTAGGAGATAGTAACAAGGAATCCTAGCCAGACCATCTACCTCTAGACACAGGATAAATCACCACTGAACCAAACTTACACATCCAATCACATGTACCACACAAGTACATCACAAGTACAATTCCAATACAACTCAAGTATCACATAAGCACCTCAAAAGTACAACATAAGTACATGGTCACATTGCTTCGAGAAATAAAGCAGGACAAGTAGGTTAAGAGAACCATACACACAAGATCGAATACCGACTATGGTCACAATAGGTATGTTAAGGGGACCATACCCACAATAAACAAATACATGAGTTACCCACTGTGGATCGTCAAGATGGTGACCTCAACTGATCCTCGGCCCTCATACATACTAAAGTGAAAACAAATACTGATTGTTGTCCTAGATAGAGTGTCATCACACAACTCATCATGGGTTATCCTCTGGGATTCTTCCTAGGCTCTGGCCCCCACTAAGGGTTATCGTGGTGACTTCTACTGAATTCTCGGCCCCCATACTCACTCATGTGGAATCAAATACCTTTCGTATAGACAAGATAGATGGCATTGCCATTCCAGGTTTTCCCACTCATCCCAAGTCTAAACAAGCCCTTGTGTCTATGAGTGAGGAATAATTATCTTGATTAGTGAGAAGTACCACCTAATCTTCTAAGTTTTATTTTAGTTATCACTTGATTAAACCACTTCCGTAAGTTATCAGTTTACCTCTTCTGGGCTCTGGCCCCTATGGAAGCCACTCTTCTATTTGACAACACACACACACCATCCAAACAACAATGGAACCAAGGTGCAACAAACAAGACATCACAACCTCTCCTTTCTCAGGAGGCGACACAAACTGAAACTCACTCCAACACCGAAGGCAACAACCATATAACAAGGCCGCTCCTGACCGCTCCTGACAAGGAGGCACACATTACAAAATCCACTCCTTTCTCAGGAGCAACAAAGATAAAACCATCTCCAAACATTGGAGGTAATAACAATAACAAAAAAAATGCTCCTAACAGCTCCTGACAAGGAGGCACACATTGCAAATTCCACTCCTTTCTCAAGAGGTACAAACGTCCCCGTTCGTGGAACTAGGTTACTAACTGGATACGTACCATGCACTACCCAAGGGATTTAACAAACATTCGACATCACAAGACGACAACCCCTAACCTCTAGGGTCTTCTAAAAGACTTACATATTTAAGACACTTAACCCGCTTCCCCAAAACATGAACTTGGAGGAAATAATTACGAAGGCAAGTTGCGAGGAAACAAACTAATTTTGGATATATTAAATCCATTTTCCTTAACAAAATTTAGTATTACATTGCCTCAATAAAACTTAATCGATTAATACCTCTTTTAGACAAGGATGAAATTTAAACCCATTATCTAATCCTTGATTGCTTAAATTAATAAAATAAGTATTTCCTTCTACGATTCAAAACTTATCATTCAAAAATAGCCATTTTCCCTTTCAAAATAAATTGCTTAAAAAGAACAATTAACCTTGCTGTAAAAACACTTCACAGATAAATCCAATATTTGTCACTCAAATATAGTATTTCAAAATAGAACCATAATTTGACTATTGCACTCTAATCTAAAATTTCTTCAATTTATCCCAAATTATACGATTAATTTAAATCAATATTTTAATATAGGCATAAATTAAAATATGCATATATTTAAAATTAAATATTAAACAAATATTAATATTTTAATATTATAAGATATAATATTAAAATATTAACATATATTAATATTTTAATATTATAAGATATAATATTAAATATTAACATAGATTAATATTTTAATATTATAATTATAATATTAAATATTAAAACTTTATTTTATAAAAAATAAATGAACTTTAAAAAAAAGAGCCTGCGTTTCTTATTGGGTTGCGCGCCTTACATTCGGGGTGGGGCAGCGCGAATTAGAGGTGGGGCGGCTGGTTTGACCATAGCCGAACCCCTATGCAAGGGCCGACTATGTTGAAACACAGTCGCACCCATTAATGGGCGCGGTTGTGTTTCAACATAGCCGTCCCACCCACTAGGGCCGCGACGGAGGTTGGATGGGGGGGTGCGCTGGGCGCGGCTCCCCCCACTCGCCTCCCATGGGGGCGCGTTGGGGGTAGATCCCCCAGCGACCTCCCCAACATTTTTTTTCATTTTATTTGTTTTCAAATAAAATAAAAAACGCAAGAACCGAAACCCACAATTTTTTTTTGTTTAAAAATTTTTATTTTTTATTTTTAAAAGAAAACCCAAATGCGGATTTTGAAATCCGTGAACCTTCAATTGAGCAATTTTTTTTTAATTTTAATTTTGACAGCATATCCCCCACATAAAATAAAAATATATCACAACATATATATCAATATATGTATTCAAGCCCCTATTTTAATCAATCAAATTGAGCAAAGAATTTTCAAAGATAACAATTTGCAACCAAGAACTCATTTTATTTTTGAAGAGATTCTTTTCCAACAGAGGTTTTCTTTTCAATTTTGAGAAAATAAGAATTAATCTAAGTTTTATTTTGCAATCATGTAGAGAATCTTAAATTCTTTTCAACATGATTTTCAACCTCAAATATAAATGGATACACAATTTTGAAAACAATTAAATTTCCAAGGGATGAACCTGGTAATTTCGAATTTGGAGAAGATCCAGATGATGCTAAGCTTCCAACCTTCGATTCCCTCTTCAGATTAGCCATTTCTTCAGATTCAACTCAAAACCCACAAAATCCAACCATACCTCCTCCCTCCATTTTTTTCCAAAACTTCATAATCCCAAAATTGAGAAAAGAAATTCAATAATAATGAATTCCCAAAAATATCTCAAAATATCTCATTCAACCACTATAATAAATTTCAGAAAACAGAAAATGGAAAATATCCTAATTTCTTTAATTTTGAATTTCAAACTTTCAAATTGACTTTTAAATTCATTTTCCAATTTTCCAATTCTTAATTTCCCAAATTGACTCTTAAATTCATTTTTTCTAATTTTGAATTTCAACCAATATGCATAAATTTCCAAAATGAATAATTTAACTTATTTCAACCTTATAAATTTAATTAATTAATAAAATAGATTTAATCAACGATTAAATTATTTATTAATTAAATTAAATTAATCATAAAATAAATTACATTTCAACATAATTTCCAAAACAAGCTGAACCACAACTTAAATACATTAAACCATTTAAATCACCCAATTAAACTTGCAATTAAATAACAAAGAGAGGGCACAAAATCCAAAGCAACACAACCTGACAAACAACTGACAACATACAAGGACTAGGGTGATGACTTGGCACGGAAACCTAGCTACTATCTCCCAATCGAATACCGTTGGGTATTGAACACGCTCCAGCCTGTGAAACTGGGTGGAGTCAATGTCATGTACCTGTCAACCTGCAAATACAGAATATATCCACATGCACATATATATATATATATATGTTAAAATTAAAACACACTGTGAAGAGGAAATCAAGAAATCGCAGGGCGCTCGCAAGCGAGTGATGCGATCCGTCCCCTTCACCAATAAAGTATCACTGACTAACGAATCTAACATCATTAATATAATAAAAAACATAAACATCATTAATCCAATTATCCACTATGCTAATCCAAAGCATGGCATAATAATAACACTAGGTTAAAATACCATCACAATAAAATACAACATTTGCATCACTTACAGATAACGATCAAATAGCAACTGAGTTCAAGTCAAAGCACTTAACAGAAAATAAGGCCTAACCAAACAGAACACTATTCGATCAAAAGAGCAAAACGGAGGGGTCTTACATCATTGGAAAGTTAGTTCTAATAAATTCTAGTGGTGTAGGTATTATTATCATGTTTTACTTTGGGACAATTTTATTTCTGTTTGAAGTCAAATCTTCCATTTGGACCTCCAAGCTCGTAACTCTTTGCTTGGACCTCTGTTTTTTGTGATTTTTGTGGCATCAAAAAGGTAGTAAGGAGCTCTATAATTGTGCACATTCACTTTTTCCAGATTCAACCCCAAGTATTATTTATTTAATATTTTGCACAATTGGCATTTTGACTGATTACTTAGACATCCTAACTCCTAGAGAGGTTCTATTAGTTTGGGAAGGCTTTATTTGTTGTATACATCATGTTTGATGGTTTCTAGTTGTTGTTGAAGGTTAATGTCTTTGTAATTTTGGAGATCTATCATAGTTCATTATGGGGTTTTCATTTCATCCTTCTATAATTAGTTTGAAAAGGGGAAAATATAAACAATGGAGAGATGGCATCATAAAACATCTTCCTTGACTTCATTTTTTGCCACACTTGTATGATCTTGTTCCTCCTCTAGGTACAACTAGTAAGAAATTTGCTTGGAATTGCAAAAGGGATCATGTCTTAGGATTTATTGCCATGCATGTTGATGATGACATTTTGAATGTAATTGATCATTTTGATTTTCCTCATACTCTTTGGACTAAAATTTGGGAGATATATGGATATCTTGATACTTAGCCATTCCCAAATGATCTTACTTCAAATAGTCTTGTGCCACTTCACTTTTTAGACAAGATACACTATGACAATGCTACTATGTGGTAGTTTGAGGATTTAAAATACTTTGAATCTTCAAATGAGGATGAAGAGGTTTCTTTAGATGCTCCTTCTTCTCCATCAGAGATAGTTATTGTACCTTCACCTTCACTGGTTCCTTGTGCAAAGTCAAAAGATTGAGGCTCCCATCATTCTTGTTCAGCAAGACTATTCATATCTTATTGGTGATTCATTGAGAATTTCTAGTGATTCATTACAATAAGTATCTCATTATCTTCCTGATTGGGATTTATACTTATCAAACATTGCATCCTTGTTTGTGGAGTCTCACATTTCATATTTGGAGGACACATTCAATTGGTTATCTCTCCTCTTTGATGAGATTCATTACACAACTGCTATCAAACTATCTTTGTCTTTGGATATTTTTCAACATCAAAAAATTTAGAGTCCTAGTTTGTCACCTACTTCTTTGATCAAGGCATGTACCTAATTTGATTGTGGCATCTTCATCTTCAGTGAACAAGGAGACATATGAGTAGTTTTCAGAGACATCATCATCATACATCTTCATGCTTCCTTCTTTCAATTACTATTCAGAATGGGAAGCATTCTTGAATTTGTACTTTGTTTTATTTCTTCCAAAAGGGAGACAAGTTGTTTTTTGACATTGCACCATGTTTTGTCTTTAGGAACTTACCATTTTCGTAGGTGATTATACATTATGGGGGGATACATAGTCTCTCTCTTTCCCTCTTATGGGGGGGGATTTTTTAATGTATATATGTGATGGATCGTATACTTGGGTGGTATCATGGAGTCCTCCATCCTTCCTCACTTGTTTTTCTTTTCTCTTTTGGAGAGGATTTTTTTCCCACTACATTTTCTATTTTTCCCCATTTGTGAGATATTTTATTTTTATTTGTACATGGGTACCTAAAATGGCCTTGTAACCAAGACACTTCTTTGCATATTTTTTGTATCATTTGCATAAAATAATTATCCCTTAGTTGCACTTAAGGGGGGGTGTTGGTGTGAGTATATGTATTGTACCTAGTAATTTACCTTGTTAGGGAGTTAGGGGACTTATTCACATGTTAAGTTTACTTAGGATATAAGGTTCTTTCTAGAAGTCTTAGTTGGATTTTCTAGAACTTACCTTATCTATCTTTTATGCATGATTCCTAGGTAGTTAGTTTGTTAGTTTCACATGTCACAGGATTAAGACACATGTCACAATCATGTTCAATCCTATTCCTCACCTTGCCTATATAAGGAAGGTCATTGTACTCATATGTAGCATACTTCATACCTCATCATCATTTTGATAGGTCTTAATATCAAGCAAGCTCATATTATTCCATACTCTCTTGTAGAAGGTTTTCATTGTTTTTGCAGGTGATCTTGGGTATTGAGCTAATCATTAGCTCTTACATTCCTTCTTTGTAGAATTTTTCTATTAGTTGGAGTCTCATGTGGTATTACTATATTTTTAAGCCTCCCTTTGCAAATACTCTTGTTTAGTATTTTTTTCCCTTTCCTCACCTTCCCTTACTTTACACTCTCTATTGCTTTTACAAATGCTTCTCTTCTACCCTTAGTGCAAGTTGATAGGTATCCTTAATGGAAATAATTAGAAAAATGGATCTTATCTTGTATTGTGGCATGCAAACCTTTTTATAGATTGAGATTCCTTCTTTGAATTATCTTTAACATTACTTGCATGGATGCTAAGAATAAAACTCATTGTTATACTTCTTTATATATATCTATCTCTACCACATTGAGTTATGAAATTTCTTGAACGAATTCAAATTATAATGAGTAGACAAAAAAATTATCTTTCTAATTCTAACAATTATTTATAGATAGCTATATTGACAACAAGTTATGAAACTTCTTGAAAAACTCAAAATTATAATTAGTAGACCAAAAATTTACCTTCCTCATTATTACACTTCTTCATAGATATCTATCTTCACCACAAGTTATGGAATATTCTTGAACAACTCCAAATTTTAATTGGTAGAACAAAAATTTACATTTTAACATTGCAACCATTCAATACCATTTGAGATCTTCAAATTTTCTTTCTTAATCTATTCTTGCACATAATAAAACCATAAGGTAGCATGCCCCTTCAACTTATCGGTTGCATACTTGACTCTTTTATGTCTCTAATGGACTCAAAATTAAAATACTCTAGATTTTTGATCCAATATAATATATCCTCTAGATTTAAATCTCTTGTGTAATAGGGGGATCACATATAGGCTTACTTCTTACTCTTAGGTCAATACGATAACACATTTATCCAAGTTATAGTTAGTTTATCATAAAAAAATTGAAGCATCCACAACATGTGGTACATGACCTAGTGGTTTATCATCATCACTAACATCTTCAACCCAAGTGATTCTACTCCATTATATATTATCAATGGATTAAAGCCTTTATTTTATACCTCTCATCATGTTATCCAACTTAGGATCATGTTGTCCTCTTTGATTTTCATCATATCTTATTTTGTGATCCATTTATTCTATGGATCACCTATAATATAAAAACTAAATAATATATATTATGAGATTACTAATAACCCTTCAATGACCTAATAAATTACTAATATTTGATACTAATTTATGAATTCATAGAAATGAATTGTAATGAAAAAATATTTATTTGTGTATCTTAAACATAGAAACTAAAAACTCAATGCAAGAGTATACAAAAAAACTTGAATTATTAGGAAAATAATGAAGACTAATATGACAGAGAATAATGTATATTGTATGTATTAATTTATTTTATAAAGATTACATCAAGTTTAGAAATATTTGTACAAGACAAGATCCCAAATTTATTTAAATCTCTAATTTATCATCTATTATGTATCCCTTCCCTTTCACCTTTCCCTCAATACATTATTACCTTCTTAAGGTATTCTTTGATATAGTAGGGCGATGTTGACCAAAATGTAGTACAATTCTCTATGCACATGATAGTAACCCATGGATCAATATTTTTCCAACTCTTATCCTTCATGAGATTAGTTTAATTCTCTTGGTGTTCATAGAATAACCCCTTCTAAGATAGGTGTGGAAAGATATAAGATTTGAAATTCAATGTAGCTTCAAATTATGAACCTCCCTTAAATCAATACTTAAATATATGATCTTACAATTGGTGTATAATTCAAACATATTGGAATATGTTCATGTTTAAAGTCCCATACACTTCTATGATCATAATATAGAGGCTCTATGATTAATATGTAGTATCACATAAGAGGGTTATTGTTTATCGTCTTGAATGTATAGTTAAAGTATTATGATCACAAAGTGATCTTATGACAAGAACAAAACACCTATAATAATAAAAAATATAAAAAATACAAACAAATATTAATAAAACACTTTTTGGGTGTTACAAGATTGCTTGACTCCTAAGATTCTCCTACATAAATAAACCCTATGGTAACCAAGATACATTACAGACACTAGAAGGATGGAAAAAGATGGATCAAAATGAGACTAGCTACTCTAAGCATAAATATAACTAATACAATAATCACTATTAAGTTCATTATGTTCACCTACACTAGTTAATGCAATAATACATGATCATTTCTACTAATATTACCTTTGCAAAGAGAATAAGGTAAGATAAAGATAGTATGATGCATAAATAATTAAAACCTTTACCACAAACTACTTTCCATTCATGAATTCAAATTGATATTCAATAAATACAAACTATACACGTCAATTATCTAATATATTGATACTAAATTTATATTTTCTTTTACAATGTAGACAAGTGTAAAGAGATAGAGACAATTTTACTAATGCTAGCCAATTATGCAATCTCAATAAATGAGTATTTCAAGCACTAATAAAATTTAGATTTCTATTCTACCCTTTCTCTTCTTCTATAATATAACATAGTCAATCATAATATGCAAAAAGTAAGGAAGAAAAGAGACAGATTACAAATTTTTTAAGTTGTTAAGACAATGCAAAGTTCAACAAAATCATGGGAAGTAAAAAATGGACAAGTACAAATATAAAAACAAAATTTACTCTGCATTATGGAAAAAAAATTTCTTTATAAATGTGACAAAATAAAAATCTCCATGGAAGTAACCACTATGGTAAGTCATATGATTATCATGGTTAATGAGAAATTGCCATGGTATAGACAACACTCACCATGATGAGTAATAAATTGATGTTGCACAAAAAAACATTCCTAGTGGAAAAAAAGAAATCACTATGATAAAGCTAAAGGTATCTTCTCAACATGAAGACAAGGAAAAAATATAGTATCAATTTATTTTCTCTTTAAATCAAATCATAAGATTGATACAAGAACATAAATAATTTTATTAATAAAATGAAATTTTCATTAGTTTCTAAAATAAAGAAAAATAGGTTGGGGGATCAAAATAGGGGTATGAACCACTTAGGGACATATTCCTCCTCAATTAATTAGAAAATGAGATCCACATAATAAAATGATTATCAACCCTTAGTTGAATCAAGTCAAAGTGTGAATCTACAACTTTCCTTTTTGTGTCAGGACAAGGGTCCTTGTCAAACAACACTTTAGGGAGAAAAACTAAAAATAGTAAATCAATACAAAATTGCAATCTAACACTTGGAACAAATAGATTAAGCTCAATACTAATAGAACCAAAAAAAAAAATGCAGATCAAAGAGACACAAATCTAAATGTACCTTTCACCAAAATTCAGTTTCTGAAGTTGATCTAGGACTCATTTGCCTAGGGGCGAATGGGTCTCGAGTTAGGGTTTATCTGTAAATTTTGGGAGCCTATTCTATAGATCCAAATCTTCCAATTTTCCTAGGTTTTAGGTTCAAAAAGTCAAAAATAATTTCTATAGATTCATCTTCAAGTTGTCGTGAAATGACAACTTTTGCAGTTCTTTGACAACTTCAAATTTTTCTCTTCAAAGGGTCTTCAATATTTCTTCCACCTAATCTTCAAACACAAATCAAGAGGGAAATTTTTTTTATCTTTGGTGAATGGGGATTTGCCTTGGTCAAACCTCATTTTGGTAATCAAACCTTGAAATGAAATAAAACATGAAAAAGGGAATGAAGAATGAACAAATCTATGTTACCACTCAACAAACCCTTGCATAAACCTTGGAATATAAATATGCAACTTGCCTGAAATGGCGTCAATGAATGTGGATCTTGAACCTTGAATCTTGACTTGAAATAAATCTTTAAATACTTGAATGAATCACGAAACCTACATCATCTTATTAGCTCCAAAAAAATGCATGATGTAAGAAGACTTTGATATGACAATTGGATCTTGATTTTTGCAATAAAACTTCAATAAATCTACATTTGAATGCCTTGAATTTCTCTTGAAATTTTCTTGAAAGTTCTCTTGAAGTCTCATAAAAATTCTCTAGGTGAAACATAGTGAAATAACCTTATATTTATAGATATGTATCCTTAATTTCTCGAAATTCAAATAACACAAGCCAACATCTGAATATATATTTAAATATGTTAAATTACCACCAAAAACATAATTTAAATTTAGGTCCTAGGTCTAAGGGACGACCCATTTTCCCATGGGAAAATGGGTCCCAGATCCCTAAACCTAGGACACACATTGCTCAAGGTAAAGTGTTATGTTAAGGCATTAATGAATGTCGGGTTTCCTCTTTAAAAATGTAATAAAATAGGCTTGGTAAATGAATTAAGGGGTCAATTAAGGAAAATTAAGCTCAATTAATTAAAGGAGCCCTAAATAAGTGTGAAAGTGTAAAGAGCTACACTTTACAACACCAAAATAGGGCACAATTAAGTCCAAATTAAGTGTGAAAATGTAAAAGGATAAATTTTTATACACTACAATTTCTAACATTATCTTGTTCTCTAATTTCTAATATAATCATGATCAATGGAATAGACTTGCATTACCAATCCCTCAGATTGGATAATTTATAGAGAACTAGGTACACAAGTGCAACACCAACAAATCAAAGACAAGGCGAAGAACACAAACATGTAATCCTATTATAAAAGCTTAGGGAAAGATGCTAAAAACCATCCCATGGTTATTTATAAGGGAAAGTAGGTATAATTACTTAATTATAAAGAGTTATATATCTAAATATCTCAATATTTAAGGCCCCAACCAATGTCAATTCCATTCCCCTATTCATAGGGAGCGTAATTAGTAAATTATCATGTGAAACCACTTCTATATCCATTGATATTTCTAACACTACTCATCTCTCCATAACCACCTATCAAAATTATATCATATCTCAAAACCAACTATTCTCACACATAAGAACACACCACTCCCCCCCATCGAAATGACACAATCAACTTATGCCTTTACAAAATATAAAAAATAAATGAGGGAATCCTTATTTACAACACAAAATACACTCCTAAAAAGGAGGGAAAAGAGCCTACTCCACTTCAAGAATTCCAAAATGGTGAAGAGAACTCATTTCCTCTTTTAAAACTTCCAAGAATTTGACCTAGAAGAAAGAGCCCTCCAAAATTCCACAAAAATACATAAAAAAATAAAATTAAGAACCCCTTACAAAGGCAAAGGAAAGGCTTTAAAAAGGAGTTTCATGTCACTTCTTTCCAACCAATAGGATGGAGCCACATGACATGCTAAATCCCCACACGATCAATCCCCTTACAAAAATTTAAGAATCCCTACACAACTTGTGTGATTCCACTTAGAGTCACCTTCCTAATACAAGGTGGAGTGAAATTTACTCTACTACATCTTACAAATTTTAAGTGAATTTGGGTTGATTTGGAGCATTCACACTCAAAACTACTATGTTCACTAACACATGTATTTCCTAGGGATTTTGAGTGTACTAGATACCTTTCAAAATACTACAAGCAACACCAAAAGTACCCTACCCCTATTTACCCCACACAAGACACAAAATATATATACATAAATAAAAATGACTTTTTACAACCTTTTAAATACCTATTTTCTCCAAGTTTTAATTTCACAATAAAAGAAGAAAGAAATACTTTGATATGTTACAAAATACAAATTGAATCATTATGAATAAACATATTAAAAAAGGGTTATCATTAAGAAGGTTAAACATGGTTAGGACAAGTGGTCCTAGCCATGCATGACCAAGACCATATGGTGTCATTGATTCGTGCATATATTAAATGTTTCATTTCTCTTAGGAGTGAAATAATAAGGTCAATTGGTTCTTCGTAAATCCTCATTTTTTCCATTGGCCAATTTATAATCATGCATAATCAATTTACTCATTAATTTCATTCATGATAATATATAATTGAGGCACTCTAATAAAAAATATGTAAATAAATCACACACACACACCAACACATGTCACGTAACGTTGTACTCCAAGACAACTACATATACAAAAACACCTCATCAACATAATCAATATCAAGTTCATAACCCATATGAAATTAATTGAATAAGCATAATCTACATCTTGGTCAATATAAAAATATTATCACAAACAATATTAAATCTCTCATCATATTTAATATCACAATTAATATATGACTTAACATCTAAAATAATGATATTTTTATCAGGATTCAACCGTGTAGTTTTGGGTCAATGAGTTTGACTCGAAAACTACACAGTTGAATCCTGATAGCAATATCATAATTTGACACACTGTGGAAGAAACCTCCTACTTATCAATCTAAAATAATATTTCATTAAATCTCATCACCAAAAAAATTAAATCAATATTATAATTAACTTCTAACTAAATATCATTTAAATTATCATAGCTAATTAAATCAGCTTCCTTCCATAAGTATAATATTGAAACATAATCTAACATCTATGAGGACCACATTAGTTATAAACATGTAACCTTCATAACTAAATAATAGACAAGAATTTCTCACAATAATTTTATAATGTAAAATTCATACACACAAAGCTAGGGTCTATGATCATCACATAAACTTAATCAACTACAAACATGGATGATACAACACACAATTTGACTTTGAAAAAGGCATTAATTTAATATTATTAATTCAATCTAAATATTAAAATAAAAAAGAAACATCATTGTCACCATTGCGATCATACATAAGATTTGTAGCTTTCCTTTTTAATAATTATGATTAAGGAATATAAGAATTATCGAATCATTGAAGCATCCACAATTAGTAAAAACAAGTCAATAATAAAATTTACACAATAACCTAAAATTAAAAAATTGCTACAATGTATAAGTTACGTCTATGGATGCAAAATTAGGAAAGACAAGAGAGTGCATCTAGGGTGACCCTTATAGGAAAACATTATTTGTGTGCCTTAGTAATCATCACCCTTAATTAATTAATGAACTTTAATGACATAATATTATGAAGATAGTAGTTGTTCACTAGTAGGGAAGCATATAGAGTATCAATATATAATTAAATTTAATTTAGATTATTCTTTATGCAAATCTAAGGAAAGACTCCAAATTCTTTTTTTTAATTCTCAAGTTTTTTGACTTACTTTCTAAAGGTTTAATTTTTTTTTACTTCAAGAATTGACTTGGCCTTTCTATGATCTACAATGCGTTGAGAAATTTTTTTAACATGGTTGACAACATTGGTGTGACACATTCTCTAGCACCACATGAATGAGGGGATCAAACCTTGTGACCTCTTGCTTGCAACATGGTGCTTTAGTCAATTGAACCAAGGCACCCGCTCTTCTAAAGGCTTAATGTTAAGGTATGTACATAAAGGTTATTTTCTTATGCTCAAATATCCTTTATAGTTGAATCATAGCTACCTAAGCTAACAATTAGCCAAGATATAGACTATATGTTAAGGGTATAGGGAAAATTTGATGTCATTCATAGTAGTGATATATTGGGTGAGTTTTTGAAGTAATGGGGGAACATATTAACATTCTTGTCTATTTGTTTACTTGAAGGAGTTTTTTTTTTAAAATATCTACAATTTTGTCATCTTTATTTGCAATTTCGTTAGTCTTGGATGGCTATTTTTCAATACTAATCAATTGTGGCATTATTTTTCCAAGTTTCCCCTTCTTGTATAGTCTATTTTTTTTAATTTTTTTTAAAAGATATTTTATTTGTTGGAATAAGGGTTGACCTCTTATCTCTTATAACTTTATATTTAGCATGGATATTGTTTGTAACTATCAATTTGGGATAAACATGCCTAGAATCAAAGTCCAACTATTATTTCTATTCAAAAAGTTTGGCTTTCTTCTTATATTTTAATCACTTTTACCAAGGTAACAATCATATGGTTCAAGGCACATATATTTTCATTAGAATTCATAGGCCTCTTGTATTGATCATCCTTACTCTCAAATGAGAGAATCCATGTACTAGAATTTTATTTATTTTTACATGTGAATGGAAAGATCTATAAATCCAACATTTAAATAGATCTATCTCATGATTTTTATCTTCATTATCTACTTTAACATCATCACTTTCATTGGAAGCAATTGTTAAATAATGGGCATGGGGAGTTACACATGATCACATCATTTAAATCCTTCCTACTTCTTTGATTCTTCAAAATTTACATTGAGAGGATTATGGTTGTCCTTTTTCTCAATTTTACCTTTAGGAATTATTTCACTTTAGAAGAGAATTTTTCCTTTGTCTTGGTAATAAGGAATGCCAAAGTTTAAAAAATGAACCTTTCTCTTATGTGGACAATATTTTGGTTAAATCTTGGATGAACTTTTTGGCTTAATAAAAAAAATCATTAATTATTAAGAGAGGGGACCATTTTATTTTTAGGAGAGTTCAACTTAATTCTCCCCTTACTAGGTTTCACATTATCTTTGATGTTATTCTCAATATCTATGGTCATATAGTAGACCCGAGTCAAATTCATTGGATTATTATCTCTTGTAGAAATAAGATATAATTAACAAGTGAAAGTATGTTTCAAAATCAAAGCATCCAAGTACATAAATAATGATAAATAATAGGTCAAAATAAAATCAACAATAAAAAAATGCAAACTATAACACAAGATATACATGGAGAAACCTTTGTAGGAAAAAAACTCTATAGATAAATAGATCCAAAGATTTCATTAATACTCAACAAGAGTTATACCAATACAACTTCTAACTTTGAATTCTTGTAGCAATTTGTTACTACTACAACCTACAAAAAACTTGTTATTGCTACTACCCAAGGCTCTAATTCATAGCTAAAATTAATTCTGGTACAACCATAAGTAATTTCCAATACAATGTAACGAAACCATGAGCCAAGTAGTCTACATGAAAAATATATCTCAAAAAATGTGTCTAAGAGCTACAAGCATCTTTATAGAAGCTTCAAATGAACTTGAGCATCCAACTTCACTAGAAGATAAAATAACAAGTCCTCAAGTTCAAAAGGCTACCAACTTCTTACACAGCCAAAAATACTTTCTTAAATATCTTATAATATCATGTAGATGATTCTTAGAACACCCTAAATAGTTAGATTCCCTTCCACTTCGGGTTGAGTGTCCAATTATGTTGTCATAGGCCAAATGAAGCTTCCTATTGAAGTTGGGAAAAATCAACTCCACAACTCCCAAGATCACTTGCAATCAAACACCTATCGAAGAAAGAGAGAATAACAAAGCTATGGAGGCCAAAAACTATTGATAAAAAAAATCATGAATCATTATGAATGTGCATCTTAATGATTATACAACGAAGAATCCTTATAAATGGATAATTAACCTAGAAATCTTAGGTGAGCATAAAACAAGATCATGAGATGTGTCCTCATCCTATGACATGAGACATAAATAGAACATGACCTAAGTAAGCTTAAGTATTTATAGGAAAAGGGACCTAATAATTAAATAAATAATTAATTAGGAAATACATTTTTCTCTAACACCCCCCTTAAGTGAAAATTTCCTAGAGTAGTTCAAAGCTCTAAAGATGAATGGATGATGGGTCTCGAAAAACAAGGCCCAGTGAGGTACCCATGTGCAAACACAAGATCTCTCAAAACCAAAGAAAAGGAGAAAAACCCAATGGGAGAAAACTCCTCTCCAAAAGAGATAAATACACGTGAAGGACTAAGAAGCCTCCAAAATTAATTGTTCCAAAAGAGTAGGAACAAAAGACGGACATAAGGGACACCATTGAAGAATGAAAAAGCTGCAAACACTGTCAAAGAATGATTGTCATAATGTTGAAAGAAGAACTTCTTCTGAAAAGATGATGATTGGGATCAAGAAGACAAGAATCTACATGAGTGTCCTCAATGGCACTACTCAAATCAAATGACAAACAAAGGTAAAACATCTGGAACTTGAAGATATAGATGGTATAGGTACCAAGTTTGAAAAAATGATCAAGTGAAAATAGGTCACCTCTAAAAAATAGGCATACAAGAGTTTCCATATGGTAAATGTCCCATCTCATTGAAATGCATGGGTAACCAACCGTTGATGTACATTGCATCCACCTAGTACATAGGAACAAATACTAGATACATAGATCACTCCAACACAAAACCAAGGAAGCATTAGCATAAAAAGTAGAAACCTCCCCATAATGTTGACAAGGGAGAGCTAAGATAGTTACACTAAAACTGTATGCTAAAAAGAAGTACATGAAGAATCAAGAACATATAAATGTGCAACTAAAAGTACCAAAAACTCAAGAAAGGGTGTGCAAACAGAAGGCACACACGTATGAGGCAAGAATCAATGTGATTCATTACTATTGTGGAAGGGGCACTCACTTGACAAAGATGTGATGGCAAAAAAAAGGAAAACATCAACCCCCCATGGCAATTTATATCATAGTGTGAGTATAATAAGGCACAAGATGATGTGCAAGATCCCAATAATACATGCACAATACTTGGGAATTTTATTTGTGTGTTTACATAGTGAGAAGTGCTTACAATGGAAGCTCACAATATCCAAAAAAGAGGCCACATATTGAAAATACAATTATCTAATATAAAATGAGGAAACTAATAGTACCATGATGAAGTACACAAAAAATCATGTACTTTCAAAAAAAATGGCACCCAAAAGGGAGTTTGAATGTAGAAGATATGGCCCATCAAAGTCTCCAAAACGAGAACTGCACAACAACACTAAGAAAACTGATTTCTAGAAAAAAATGGAAGCCAAAACTGAAAACCTCTTGCACCACTATGAAGATCACAAAATTATGTCCCATTTTAAAAAAAATTGCACTAAAAAAAACCACCATATGGCCGAGATATTGCCTCTGGAAGATGGAGCGCAAAACCGAAAAGCCCAACGGAGAGGGGTTGGATTGGGCAAAAGATCACCTCCACCAAATTTAACAAAAATACCTCCAAATGTAGAGGTCCACCAATTATAAAGTCTATTGAAAAAACTCCTCAAGTATAGGTGTAATTTATTGAAGAAAAATATTACAAAAATTGATATGTTTTTATTTTAAAGTTAAAAAAAAAAAACTATTATATTTTTTATATAAAAAATATATTAAAAAAATAAATGGTTTTTAAAAAGGAGAGTGGGGGTGGGGGGGGGGAGGGGGAGGTGATGTGGTTGAGCCCATCCACACCACCCCTAGGTGGGGCCCAAGGGGTTGCCACCCTACCACATTGTGGCAGGGGGCGATACCCACTGTGGTAACCTCCCATGGCAGGGAGGGGCCCAAGGGGTCGTCACCCTGCTAGTGGCAAGGGGTGGTATCCCTTCGAGTACCCCCATTAAAAATCCTTTTTTTTTAATATACTTTTAAAACCAAAAAACCTATGGTACCCTTTATAAGGGTTTTTTATTTTTTTTATTTTGTAGAAAAATATATATTTTTGAAAAGTACATCGATTTGTGTGTTGGGGAGGTTGTACGACCTCTTTAGCAATATTTTTTGCCTCAAATACTCTTGACACAAATTTTGACGATTTGATAGTCAATTTTAAGGTTTTTGGGCCTTTTGAGCACGATGTCAATGTCTTTTTTGGCTCAAAATGCTTCGAAAAAATAGTTACCCTCCAAATCTAGAAAAACAAATATTTCAAACCCTTGTAGATCTTACCTTTTGAGTCCAAATCAGGCAAAATAAAAGGAAAAAGATGACTTTCACAACAACTTTGAATCCAATGGAAGATATTTTTTTCTCCAAGATACACTGAATGATAGATCAAGGCATGAAATCTCTCAAAAGAAGAGGGGATTGCAATTTTGGAGCTCAGATACCATGTTGAAGTTCAGAAAAATCAACTCCATAGCTCCCAAGGATCACCTACAATCAAACACTTGTCACAAAAAGAGAGAATAACAAAGCTATGGAGGCCAAGAGCTAGTGATCCAAAAAAGCATGAATCATTATGAATGTGCATCTTAATGATTATAAAATAAAAAATCCTTATAAAAGGATAATTAACCTAGAAACCCTAGGTGAGGATAAAACAAGATCTTGACATATGTACTTATCCTATGACATGAGACATAAAATAACATGACCTAAGTAAGCTTAAGTAATTAGAGGAAAAATGACCTAATAAATAAATAAATAATTAGGAAATGTCTTTTACTCTAACACTTCCCCACTCAATTCCACCTTGCAGAGAATAATACATGTTCCTAAAAAATAATATTTAATTACAAAAAATATTTATCCTAATGTGGGACATCCAAGTTCCCCTTCCATAATTCTTGGAGTCACATGAAATAATAACTAACTTTAAAATATTAAAAATTAAGGTACATATTTTTAGGTTTTCAAAGTTAATATCATCAATCCTAACATTCTCCCACTTGATTTTTTATTATAGTGGCATAACAAATAATAAAAGAAACTAAGTTAGGTGCTAAGAGACGTAAGATCCATGGCCTCCCTACATCAAGAGAACTTCACCTTACTCATTGGCTTAGCAATAAAATTTACAACATTCTCCAAATTATTCACTTTATGTAACATTACTCCACCACCCTCAATCATTTTTTAAACAAAGGTTTTAGAAAATTAAAATAAATGGTATTTTGACTATCAAATTCAATTCTCACATTTTACATTGTAAAGGGGGAAATTTTCTTTAGTTAAAAAATGTCCTTGTTTTCTAATTAAATGATTCCCACCTCACTACTCTATGATTAATCTAGTTTCAAACAAAATGTATTTTGTTGCTACTAAATTCATAAAGAAAAAAACAACTACAAAAACTCCAGAAATGCTTTAAACTTGGTAATGGAAAATTTCACTAAGCTAAAGTATTAAGGAAGTTGATAAATTCTATTTTTTGAGAAATGAAATACAAATTTATAAAAAATGATTTCAAAATAGAAGAAAACACAAAAAAATAGTAACCTAACATGAGAATATGGAGAACACTATCCAATATGCCACTATGTCGTGTGGATTTATATGCATCATGTTGTCACCCATTTAGTCCTTGAAATGTTAAGAACTTCCAAAAATACTCTATTTTAGTTCAATTGCTTTGCCAATCTACACAACCAGAAATAAAAACATAATAATAATATTTCAATTAATAAAAAGATGAAGAAATAGGAGAAATACTAAGATTTGCATTGCTTTAAATGAACAATGAAATAATAAATGACTAGGGAAACTCTTGCAAAACATTTGTGTAGTTGAATACTCTCAAAATAATTATATCTATAAGAACTAGAAAAAAATAGTTGAGGTTGTTTGGGAGCTTACCAAGATTGGACAAGTTGATATGTCTGTCTTTTGACCTCCACAAATAGTCAATGATAAAGAAAGTAGAAAATAGTGTGTGCACTCCTATTCTATGTGCATTTATAAATTTAGAGAAATGATGAATAATAAATCCATGAATATCAACTCTAGTCTACAAGGAAGAATAATATAGTGTATATTGATAAAATGGGTGGTACTTTATAGAAAAATATTTTATAAAAGATAATAGAAGATGTAATATAGAGTTTGTATAAATATCATTCAAATTTAACAAGAACAATAGTAGCAAGCGCTTGATGTAAAATATTAAGTCTTATGACAAGCAAATCAACACCAAATATTTCTTCAGGCAAGTAAATTTTTTGTAGAGGTTTATCCTAGAGTTTTATGAGCTTACCAAACACATTGCTCACATGGATACGATGAAAGAAACAAAATGGAATAATGTTGGTAAGAGATAATTTAATGAGATCAAGGACACAATTTCCAATGCACCAAATATGATTCACCAAATTTTAATAAGGACTTCATCATTTATAGCTATACTTCTAAACATAATACTCAATTATAATTCTCTAGAAGAATGAGTAGGGTATTGAATCACCTATTTATTTCATGATCACACCCCTGAAGAAACATGAATTCAAATACTCATGAATGGAGAACCATGCTTAGAAATTGTCAAATTTGTCAAGAAATTCAAGTTTTATATCATTCCCATGCTATTATTTTTGTGCCATATCCAGTTTTTTACTCTATCTTAACTCAAAAATAAATAGGATGTAATAAGTGATAAGTCTAGATTGTAAAATTATAAGGATACAATATGGACATCAAATTCACTACATTGGTGAGAGGGTGAGGAATATACAAATTGATTGCAAAGAATGAACCTGGAGATGTTGAAGACATACCTCTTACTCTCCTAGTAGGCCTCACTAATGATCGATTTTATAATATTGCCTACTTCTTGACATATGGAGGTTGTCCTCCACATATCATCAAAATAAAAAATAAATATCAAGCTAAATGCTACTAAGTATGTTATTTTCGGGGATACTCTATCTAATAGAAGAATAGATAGAAATTTTCTAAGGTGTGTGGGAAAGGAACAACAA